>JAUMHE010000060.1:5952226-5973047 GCA_032359235.1 Enteromius mattozi | reverse complement strand
ATATTAATATCTTTCAAATAAATGATGACGGTGGTTGTATCTGCCTGCTATATCTTGTGTTTTATTGACAGATGGTACGTTTAGGGGCAGGGGTTGGGTTATGTGCTCATAAATGTGTCCATAATATAATTTAAATAAAACTATTTTGACTGTTTACATTGAGAAATCACACCCCTACATAAATGCAATAATGCCAATGTTTTTACCCAATATATCTTTTAATTATGACAATAAAAAAATATATATATATTGCGCCGGCATATTGACACTAAGGATTTCCAATTTAAAACCCTTCACGTTGAAAAGTGACTGAAAAAGGGCACCTTGAGCCTCAAAAAGCGATGCAAAAGTGTTTTGACCAAACGTCAAAATGTGACGAGTTGGAGTGAGACTGTGTTGTTCATTAAGCTACACTCAGGTTTGTAATCAAAAGTCCTGTTTTAATACGAATTTCAACAATTCTCATCCAGTTATTCCAAGAGCTGCTATCCACATTCATTTTATAGCTCTACATTCTCTCTGTATGTCAACAATTGACTCATTTATGTGTTTTTATTTCTCCCGAGAGCAGTTCAAGCTTACATGACACATAATGGAAATTCCCTCAAGAGCAACCTCAGACAATAACATTTTCCTATGGGTTGCCATAATGTTTGTCCTTATTGTAAGACTACAAACTGTTTTCACGTGAGCTTGCTTGAACACCTATGACTCACTGGCTAGTTAAGCTAACTCACAGTGAAGTCTGAGAGGAAGTTTGACCAGCACGATGCTTATACTTGCCATAATTAGATGGCTTCAAACTCTCTTAGCCGTGCAAATCCCACTAAAGGGCAACTGTGCGCTATTCTAGGGTATTTGTTATCCGTGTTGACGTTATGAGAAAGTTTGCTTATCTTAAATGTCAGAATATAAAGGGATGCCCTCGCCTGCTCCTCCGGTGGATCCAGGTTATTATTATTAAAAAAAATCATTGTCATTCACCGTATTAAGAGCCAGTGCCCTTTTCACAAATATGATTGACAGAAGTGAGGGGCCAGAGGCACGGGGAGGGAAAAGGGGGATCGGAGAGTGACAGGCAACGATTTTGTCTCCCTCTCTCCCTCTCTTTCACAGACTCTCGCCTCACGCTGCTGTGTATACAGACATTATAAATGCAATAAAACTGTCATTCAGAGACCGCGGCCATCACTTCGACTCGATTCCCACAGGAAGCGATCAAGGTGCACGCACACACTTCCAGTTCCCACACCTACACCATCTGCGCTTTAACACCCTTCACCTAACCCTCATTTAATTAAACCGGGATTCAGCCGGTGATCACACACTACACACACCGTGACAGTACAACTGTTTACAGCTGACTCTTGTTAGTCGATCCGAAGCTGAAGGCACACGGTCCTCTGACTAATTTGAGAACTCTGTCGTCATCCGCTCTGACTTTTTGGGCCACGTACAAGCAACCAAACAGCCATCACGGCGCTGATGAAAAGGAAATTAGCTGACAGGTAGAGCACCTACAAAGACTCAACACCTCACTCTTCATGGTAAACAAAGTGCCGTCGTAAGATCGCTCTTCTTCTGTTTCCACGCCAACACAGTCTCGATCAATGGCTCTGTAATAAAAGCAATTAAAAAAGAGGGGGGAAAAATGGGAAGGTTCAGAGCTGCCACCTCCGTCGGCTGAGCCCTCAGCAAAGTTTATCGTTGAGGATTATTGGGAAGGACACATCACAGAGCCGTCCCACGCACCCGGAGCCAACCGGCGGTGTCTCCAGACGCCAGCGCTCTACCTTGTATTCCCTTTCATGCGGCTGCTGTTAGGTTACGTGCTGATGAAAGGCATCAGTGTAATCCTACACTTCATCTCCACTTTACCGCTGGATGCCACAGTCGCTGTGAGGGGGAATGATGAGCCCCTACGAGCGAGAGGCTTTTGAGCATGTCAAATATATGCCAGAGATCATGAAAGTCCACCGTCTGCCTTAAACAGCATCTTAACTCATTTCATCTTTGTGATTTTTCTCACCACGCATCTTACACGAATGCAGTCGTACGTTCTGGTGTTTTCCACCTCGTGGGGCGGTCACATCTGGAGGTGCTTTGCAGAAGGTTACTGGATTTCACAATGGTGGGCCTACAAGTGTGAACTGAAAACATGTTAGATTCGTCATTGATTAAACATTGCTATGGAATGTGTAGAAAACTTTGAATTACCAAGCATGCTGATGCTATCCGTACACTGGAGTTTTTTCAGCTACAGGCACTTTTAGGTCATACAAATAGATTTTTTTTTATAAATGCTAAGGTATTCCAGTTTTCTCTTTGTCATGTTAAGGTCACATTAAAACCACACATTACTTCAGCCAGAATTTTTGCTATTTTTTAGTGTTTTACTCTTGTCCCTGACCCAGAATAAAATCTTAATAAATATTAATATTTATATAACAATGTTCCAAGAAATCAATTGCACCACAGTCACAATAAACAATTTTGTCACTAACCGTTTTTCTACAATTTTTGTACTTTACCTGGTTACCAAGGAGATAATAGTCAGGTTAAGTCAGCTTTATTTATATATATATATATATAATGCCTTATACAAAACAGATTTTGTCAAAGTAGCTTTACAGTGTCAACCTGTGGACAATAACAAAGAGTCATTTTTTCAGTTAAGTTAATTCATTGATGATTCAGTGCTGTCATCATCCAGTTCAGCTCTTTGCAATCAGTCAAGTGTCTCTAACTAGGCAAGCCAAAGGTGACAATAGGCCTACTTGTTGGTGAAGAGAATGAGAGATATGAACTGTGAAGAAAACATCTGAAATTCAAGGTTAATATAACTTGTAAACAGAATATTTTAATATGCATCAAGCTGTAATTGTGTGAAATACAAAACAGAAAGTGCGTATTATATATGATCATTATATCACATTCCTTATACATAAGTAGTAGACAATTGTCATAAACCAGTGATTAAGTGAAGTCCACAGGGCCAGAAGTGCCTGTAGAAACATTAATAACAGTCGGGAAGGCAAAGTCTACATGAGCAATAGAGGAATGCAATTTAAGGTGTAAGTGGGGCACAAAAAATAATAATAATCGTAGTTTCTGCAACATCTGGACTACAAAGAGCCCTGTTGCTCTGAGTAAAGTCAGACTGTTATCTGTTGTCTTTGCTTTTCGAATTTGGAAGAATGCATTTGAATATTAAAAAACTTCCTGTTGTGCTTCCCTCGCTAAGAATTATCAAAGCTCAGCAGGAGGCAGATCTAATCAACCACTGTCTTCCTCTGTCAGTCCGACCGTCTCCTGAGCCGCTCACTCGTGGAGGAACGAAAAACAGGGCAGGAAGTTTAAAAAAGTATAAAGTCTTTAGAACAACAAGACCTGTAAAACAGAATCAGGGACAGTGCCCCATGTGGGCCAATGACCTCCAAGTTGAAGAACAAAGATGAGGCATCATCAAAGGAGAAATATGGAATATGCTTTAATCAGGCTTTCAGAGAGGTAAACAATTATTTTCTGAAGTACACCATCGGTTGCGTCAGATGAGGGCTATACGGACGCATTCCTACATTTTCTCGGAAGAGGAATTAAGCTTTGCTCTGCGAAGCCATTTGCATACAGGCAATTTTCAAATCCATTTGTGAATATATACGAAGCCAGACATTTGCCAGCTGCTTCTTTCATCAATTCCCTAATAAACCCACGGAAAGCAGGAAAGGGGGCAGAAAAAAGAATCTTATTAAGGCTTTGTATTAGTCAGATATTAAAACCCAATCTTTAATGCGAGCCAAGGGGCATTTCACACTCGATGTGTAAATTTCCCATGAATCACTGAGGGCATCACTTCACACGCCGGCTGAGGGAAACCCCCCTCGAGGGAAACAAGTCAACTCTTTCATTTCACAACTCCTTTTCTCTCTCCCCTCCGCCGCCGCTGTCTCCTTTTTTCTTCCACTTTCATCAGTCTGGTGTCACTTGAAAGGCAGCGGAGAGAAACAGAAGAGGAGGACTCTGGGTTTCCTTTAGAAGATGTGCTGCGCGAATGCAGCTGGGCGCACGAGTTAACCGTGCGAATCGGCCAGTAATCCGTTAAGGATACCGGCAGGTGCAGGTGCCACCTTTTTTTAATGCAGCAAACTGGGAAAAGGAGGCTGTAACCAGTGCCACCAATCCCATAATGCACGCTGCTTCCTGCACCCACAGCAGACACGGTCGACCCTTTGTACTCGTCTTTTTCGCCCCGTGGAAGTCTGACTGTGGGACAGGCAGTCACGGTGTGCGGAGCGGGAAAATGCGATAGAGGCGTCTGTGTGAAATTTCTTTCATGGGGGACTAGGTTGCACATTTCCCCCTCTTTTTCTGGAAGCCACAGCTAATTTTACACACCCTTATCTGGCCCCCTTTCGCTGGCAAGGCGCCTGCTTCTGCATGGGTCGGAGGCACTGGGCCATTTGCCACGCTTGAAGACAGCGCGCAAGAGAGAGATACTCCTTGGGGTCTCTCCCTGCTCAGAGGATGTGGGGTGGCTCTCCTCCTGTTTCCATGGCAGCGCCTGGCTTTATTAGAATCCCATTCCAGATGCGGCACAACAGCCTCTCGCCCCTGCCCCCCTCCGTGAGCGAGCCATCTTTCCCCCACCTCATGCCCCTGACTGTTTTTCAGCAGTTAAGAAACTTGTCAAAAGTGAGGGATGGCGCGGTGTGTTGATAAATGAAGCGTAATGGGATAACCACCGTGCGATTTCACACTTCGATAGCCCATGGCACTGCCACTACTCAATGCAGCCCATTCCCGGTGCCACACGGTGGGGAAGCAACCATGCCAGAGTCTTTCCTATCACCGATATCTCTCTGGCCTCATCCTTTGCAATATGACACCTCTGCCAGTCTTGTGCAGTATTCAGAATCTAAGAACTGACTCCATTTTAATCAACCTGGTCTCATAAAAATACGTACCTCTGTGCACTTTTTGTGCAACACCGTTTTTACGTGCCTTACTGTCCGTTTCGTGTCATTTCACTTCCTTTTATGCACATTTTACCTGCCACTTCACCTGGAGTAAAGGGTGTCAGAGTTTTACTGCCTTCAGTGTTAATTTTTCTTTTAGAAACTGCAGCGATATGTACTTATTGGTACACATTTTGTGTCTCACTAAAAAGTGCACCCAGGTACATTTATGCCATGAGATCAGGTAGATTTTAATTAATGAGCAATTTGTCTGTCATTACTCTCATTAATCTTACCCCCATGTCGTTAAGACCTTGGTTCATCTTTGGGATATAAAGTAAAGTATTTTTGATAGAATCCGAGAGCTCTCTGACACTGCATAGTCAGCAACACAATTGCAATGTTTCCATGTCCAGAAACGATTTTTTTAAGATAAAGATTTGAGGTTTTTACAGTTTTAATTTACAGTTAAATCTTGTAATTCCATTAAGTGATCAAATTTTAATATACCAACCTATACTGAACTCTGTTTTGTACCTTTGTAATACACTGTTAACCACTAAAAGCAGGTGGTGATGAGAAAAATCACATGATGAACCAAAGTCTATCGCAAGCAGCTTTTAAACATTAACATTTTAAACATAAAAATTAACATCATCCACACAAACACTAAACACCATCATGGTAACACACATGAAACTGAAAAATATTAATATAAGTATATAAATATTCATTTAACAACATTAGATGTAACATACAGCCATAATGTACAAATTTGATGAGAAAAAACATACTGAACAACAAAAAAACATCAACTGCAAGTAATATGTCATTTTTCACTTCCAAAAATGGCATACTACTGTAAAATTACATGTAATGTGCAGTACAGTTTTCACAGTATATAATAGGGGAACTTACCGTTAATCATTTAACACTTTCTTTCCTGTAGCATTCTTACAAGTCTTTTACCATTAAATTCACTGTCATTTTTTAAAATGCGAATGAGACTTCTGCTAATTTAAACTCCACATTTTAATAATGGATACTTTTAAATTAAACCATTTTTTAAAGGGATTCTCCATCCCAAAATGACAATTTTATGATTAATCACATGTCGTTCCAAACCCGTGAAAGATTTGTTCATTTTCGAAATACAATATTTGGATGAAAACCAGGAGGGTTGTGACGGTCCCAAAGTATGAAAGACATCTTCTAAATACTTCACCTGCCATCAGTGGTTCAACCGTAACGTTATGAAGCGACAAGAATACTTTTTTATGGAAATAAAACAAAAATATCTTTTCATCCAAAATATCTTAAATTGTGTTCCAAAGATGGACAAAGCTTTTTTTTTTTGGAACGACATGAGTGAAAAAATTTAATGTTGGGGTGGAGTAACCCTTTAAAGGTACAAGTGATTGATGGATACATCCATCCATCATTTTCTCTGTATGCAAACACTCAAACTGGAATTGTTACAACATTCAAACAAGACTTTGCCAAGTCTGTGTTTCAGTTAAATTTAAATCTACTTTACATTCAAATTTGAAATGCAATTCTGTATCCTGTTCAGTACCTCAATTCAAATTCAATTTAACCTGACGAATTGAATTGGAATTTAAATGCCACTCTCAATTCAATTCTGAATCATCCACAACCCTTAAATCCTGCCAACATCACGCACTGACGACCCGAGAGAAACATTCAGACTCTGTTGAGGGCATCTGGAACATCGTTTTTTCTGTCGTACTTTCCAATCCAAATATGAGTTACATCCCGAGCTGAAAATAAAGAGCGATGGAAAATGAGATGATTTAGCAGGCTATTATGGGCTATTATTTTTGTTAGACAGCCCTCTGGGTGCGGGGTGCCAAAACGTGGGCCTGACACCCATTAGCCAAACTCATCCATGTGCATGTCACGGTCAATAAGACCCCACTAAAATGTCATCGCCCTAATAGCTACTTACTGCCAGAGCACACACAGGACCCATCTCACGCTCCTCCTATCACCATCACGATGGTTCGCAGGCGTCCCATGCAGCTTAGCAGGAGATAATAGCTTTCCAAGCATCACGAATCAGCATCTGGAAAAGAAAGGCCAACTTATTTTTCTCTGTTCATGGTATGGTTAGCATGCTAGTCTTTCCCGCTTCCTTACAGTATTGTACAGAAAGGACAGCGTAGGGAATAGGGATGCAGTGATGGATGATGGATAGAATACTAAACACTCCGCTGGGTATTACAAAAGCCTGTCTTACAGGCGGAGTTAAATTTGTTTGTATTGCCAGCTCAAATGCTAAGGATTAGCGAGAATGTGAGGAGAATTCTTAAGTTGGCAGATGTGAGGCGACCTTGTTACACACAGGAAGGACGGCCGTTTGCAACAAGGGAGACAACGGTTATAGATATAACGCATTCTAGTGAGAATATCAGGCTCATATTGATGAGGGCAATGAAGCTCTGCCATTTCTAATGAGCGACGTGTGAGAGAACTGGAAATGTGGAGACGTTAATGCTGCCAATTTTGAGTCCATTTCTTTGCTATTTTCTGGAAGGTGATTGTTATAACAAACCTGAAAAATAGCAGCCAATAACACATGATATTCGCAACAGCAGGTTTATGGGTTCGATTCCCAAGGAGAGCATGCACTGATGCAATGCAAAGGCAATGCAAGTACCTTGGATAAAATAATAATATATGCAGAATCACTCATGCTTTTAATTGCATTTGTCCCTCTTTAAACTTTGCACTGTTTATGTGGCATACATTTTCATTCTAACAGCAGTTATTATTTGTTTATATTTTAATTGTATTTTTGTGTAAATGTATTTTTTCATAATTACATGTTTGTAACTAAACATATAAATATTACAAATACCTCATGTAATACTTATTTTGTGATAATTTATTGCAGTTTTTAAAATTAATATATATTTGCATCTGGCTTGCATTTTCTTGGAATTAAAGCCTTAGGCTTCATGTTGCAAACTTTTCAATTTGAACAATCAGTACAATTCAAATAGTCTCAACATATCACATATTTTCCAATTCTTAGTATCAGTTTCTGCCAAATGCATACATGTAAATTTAACTAATTAATGGTCAAATAAACTGTACAATGTATAGGTCAGCCTAAAACCTATGAAAAACGAACTCAGCACTTTGCTCATAAAACTTGTTGGCAAGTTGATAGTTTTAAACAGCGTCATCTCAACAAGTATCTGCCTCATATTGCCTTTGCGAGTAATAGAAGCAGCTGAATGTGTTCTCGGCGTTTATGTGCGAGAGTGACACTGGAAAATGCATAATTCATTTTCATTTGTGAGAAATAAATTGGGGAGGGTGGGGAGGGGGAGGCTCTGCTCCAATATCTCGACGAACGCCTCTCTCCGAGACAGCTGGATGCACGTGGCTGGGTAATAACATTAAATTGGTTCTGTCAGGTAATTTCTACAAGTGTTAGCCACACTGGAGGCTGGGGTGCAGCACAATCAGAAGAGAAGGAATCTGAGAGGGGGGGGGCATCGCATCACGGCTCATCCTAAACTGCTCTGCGGCCGCCTCCTCTCTCCTCGCCGCCTGGCCTCCGTGAAGGTAATTGCAATCTGGGATTGACGCTGTAAATATTGACCCTCTTGACCTGTTTCTCTGATGGGATTCTAACTGGGGACGTTACTTTTGGGGATGTATGGGAATGTGTGTGTTAGAGAGAGCATTATATAGAAACACTGAAATTGAAAGATCAGATGGTACTGTGTATATTATATATATGATGTCATCGAAGCTTTACATGCATAATTACTGTACCTCATTATCCAATCTTTTTCATTACAGAACGGTTTGCACACTGCAATGGAAGAACATCAGTTCAGTTTTCATCTTCATGGCCACATTCATGCCATCCCTGCTCTTCTGTTTGTCTCATGCTATTCTAAATTTGGTTTACATGAACAACAATTACATTTTACAATCAAGTTTAAAAACAGGAGTGTAACGAGGACAAACAAATCTTTGCCTCAGTCAAAAGTGAGAATCACTAAATCTACAATACCTGATCGGAAACATAGTTGGTTTGGTGATATCTAGTTGTCGATATTTAAAAGAGCTTTTCTTTTACATTTTTTTTTTTTTACATATATACTGTATATACTGTATATATGGGTTGTTGACATATCAATGTGTCCTATGGTGTGACAGAAAAATAAAAAAAATAAAAAATAAATTCAAGAAATAATAATATTACAAATAAACCTCTCTCATACTATTTATAACTTGAGGAATAAAGATACATTTTTCTCATGTTATTTGTGTGTTAAGGTAGAGAGAGAGAGAGAGAGAGTGTTATATTTTACACAGATATACCACTCTGAGGATTCCAATTCAATTTCAGTGAGAGAACAAATTTCTACTGATGTGTGTAATGCATTATTTGCATTTGATGTAGTGGAAAATATCTGGCACCGTGGGTTTTCTATGAACTGCATACACTCGCCGGACCTCTGCTTTTTTTAAATGCTATGGTGTACACATTATTTTTTGACACACATCAATATTGCAATATTTAAATGATGTGGATTTGAAAACAAAAAAAAAAACAACAAAAAAAAAAAACTGATGGTTCATAAGATAATATTTATTTCTTAGCTGCCAAATATTCAGTTAAGTGACTGATGCCCATGTGTGTATTATGTCGATATTTTGACTTCTAATGTTTTTGACAGATGTTATAACCCTATATATCATTTAAAAATGAAAAAATAAAAAATAAAATAAATAAAACATTAATTTTATATATAACGAGTTCACAATAATTTTCATCAAAATCAACATTGTCTATAATCTGTATATATTGTCTACATTAGCCAGCATTTCCTTTGAAACAGCACAATCATTAAATGTAGCAAAAAATATAGAACATGTTTAATATATATCTAAAAATATCTAATGCCTTTGCAAGGCATTAAAGCACAAGCACATGATTACTGAATGTAGCTTAAAGTGGCATCTGAAGCCCAAAACTCTCCTATAGCTAAATGTTAAACCCTGACACCTGTTTCTTGACTTACCTTGCAGGCTACTGCAGTTCTCGGCCACACTAATAAAGCAGTGCAGTGACGTTTGAGCTGAAACAAGTTGCTCTTTTAGGAAGTTTATAATGTTCTACTGACACCAGCGTCTCCTATTACTCTTGATCTATGGGCTCTGTAAGGTCATTTCATCCCCGTGGCAACACCAACGTCACGCTGTTCCTTGACTCACAGCTTAGACAAATGCCACTGACCACTACTGATCTCAAACAAACAATCAGTTCTCTTGGCGAGCGGTCCTTCCCATCGCTAATGTCAGCCTCACAAACACTAACTCTGACTGACCCGAACACCAACGCATAAACAAAACAAAAAGCCATCAATGCAATCACATCGCCTGAGGGGAGTATGTGCACGGATGGCGGGAAGGTTCTCAGAGGTCTTATCGCTTTGATACTACTCTTAAGATGCTAAACTTCCATCCCTAACCTCCACACAGCATTTGGTGCTTGATTGATAAGACATATCAGAACACACCAGCGACCCCACAGCAACATTGTAAAAAACACTCAGAACAACCAAAACAAGCTAAATCCTAGAGGTTGACTGGATTTTACAGATACAGTTTTTTTTGAGCGGTAACTAGGTTGGACCACACTGACCAATAACCGTTTAATCAACTCTTTCTTGGCCATGGAATGGAATGGAATTTGATGAATTTCCATGCTTTTACTGGTACTGTATATGGTAGGAAGCACTAATAAACATCTTCTGAAAGAGAATGAAGATAATGAAGAAATGAAGAAAGCAGATGCATATGTAAAATAATGTGATCGCCAAACATTAAAAAGCATATACTGTAAATCAAAACTGCCTAATGTTGCCAAATAAAATCCAGGTATTGTTAAGGGACTGTGAAAGCTTTGGGGGTGTGGAGGAAGCAATCTAATAATGTTTTGATCATCACTCTGAATTCGATCCAGACATCTGTTGCATTTTTTTTAATTAAACTTGAACATTTATGGAAGCCATGAAAGCAGTGACTGGCAAAAAAACAAAGCGAAGCAAAGCAAAGCTAAACAAAACTTAATGAGATGTAAAAAAACAAAATAAAAAAACAATTGTACTGAACCATGAAAATGTACCATACTTTTTGGAATAGAATAACAATGTGAATATTAATAATAAACTCAAGATTGGCATTGACACCCTGGCCATTTTAAATGTCTACAAAGACCATAGCATTGAAATTACATATGTATATATATTCTCATACATATATGCTTCTGTTTTCAATAGTGTTGTCAAAATATTAATTGCAATTAATTGCACCCAAAATAAATGTTTTTGTTTAGATAATATATGTATATTAATATATTTCATATATAAGCATTTTTTAATATACATGCATGTGTTTATATATATATATATATATATATATATATGCATAGTACACACTCATATATTATGTAAAACAAAATTTTGATTAATTATTTGACAGCACTAGTTTGCACACTGGGCAAGTACAGTAGTGCCAAGTCACATCTAGATATGCAAAAGGCCAAAAAGGTTCCCAAATGTTCACAAAAAAATTTCTACATTTCTGGAAAGTTTCAGAAATGTTCTGCCCTTTTGCAAATCTTGTCACATTGCAGCAAAACAACTTACAATCGCACACCGCATGTGTTACACTTAATTCAAGTGGTGGACTAAAACTGTTAATTTAATCCCCAAACAGGCAAAACTAAGTGAACTAAGTGGTGTATATAAGTTTTGAAATTTTGGATTTGTTTCTGTCGGCATGCACATTTCAGATGCTTTCAGACATCACTATCTTTAAATATGCACATTCTCTGGCTAATCAATGCATAAAAGTGACCAACTGGATCTACACTAATCCAAATAGATGGTATGAAACTGAACATTTGTATTGGGCTTGCATCTATTTTTGATGCATTATTTTAGCAGTACATGAAGTGGTTAATGTTAGTATCCTTTCAGTCTTGACATACACTTAAAAACCCTTTGAAGTTCCTAATGTAACAGAGCAACAGAGGCTAGCAAGTAGGTGCTGTGCAGGTAAACCTCACTCCCCTGATCTCAAACAAGTGTCTAACGCTAGAGGTCATTGCCTTTAGCCTCTTTGTTAGAACGCCCGCCTCCCATGCCGGAGACCTGGGTTTGAAACCCGCTCAGTGCGAGGACGAGTCATGGTGGTGGAAGCGGACCCAGGGGAGTTACACTAGCAATCACAGAGAAACATTCAGAACACCTAGCAACAATATACAACACTCTATAGCATCATGGTGACTAGTTCTGCATGGACAAGCAACATTCACGTTTTCTTAAGAGAACGTAAAAATGTAGTGTCTCCGGATCTTTCTCTTTTTCTTTCCTCGACAAGGCCGATATTTTGGGATCTGGGGCCATCTACAGATCTAACGAAGTGGAGATGAAGCAAATGGGCTGCAGTGAAGCACACAGGCTAAAAGGCTGCCGGCCCAAACTAGATTTTAATCATGTCACTGCTATTTGACATCAGCACTGGGAAGTCCAATGCATTTTAGTGAAGCGCTTCGTTTGTCTCAATGAATCAGTTCAAGAAACCAATTTATCACTCAACTGTGCTCTCAAAAGCCTCATGTTGTATTTTTGAAGCACTACTATCGCTTGCTTATAAAAAGAGGGTTGAAAACATGTTATGTTGCTGTCTTTGTTTATGAGTCTTACTCTTCAGTTTGAGTGCCAAGTAATCGAAACCAGAGAATAAAACAAACACAAACGATAGCAGCGATATGTTTATTTATTTCTTTTTTCTTATTTTTATTTATTACTATTTATCATTTCTTAATTTAGCCCAACAGAAAAAAGAAAGCAGCTGAAAAAACCATGCAATGGCACAGGCCACTATTCTTTCAGTGCTTTTTTTGAGCAGCAATGCCAAAATTACAGCATCACAGCAAATTAAATTACATTTCACCCAAGTTGAGAGCTTGTGGTCTAAGCTGGTGAGATAAAAAGACCATACTGTGAAATAATGGAAAGAAAACAGAAATAATTCCTATGAACCAAAAGCCTATTTTTTTAATCAGCTGCTTTGATTCAGTCTGACACATCCTTCACTAAAAGAACCTCACTAAATCATTTGTTGATTATTTATTTGCAAGATTTTGCAAATGATTTTGTAATGAAAATAATATGAAGTTTGATCATTTTTATACTTAAACATTAACATGGTTGCCCAATTAAGTCACTGCTAAATTGGGAAGTTTAGATGTTGTTTTTTTATCCATTGTTGTATGTATGTATGTATGTATGTATGTATACAGACATGTATGTGCAGAAAATGGTCAAAAAAAGATTCAGTGTTTTCAGACCTCAGATACTGCCAAGAAAACAAGTTCACAGTCATTTTTAAACAACAAAATACTAATGTTTTAACTTTGGAAGAGTTCAGTAGAACGAATAATATTTAAGAATAAATAATAATATTTAATATAATAATATATTAAATAATTATACATAAGTGTAATATTGTACTGTAAGATTTCCATTTGAACTGAATGCTCATAATACTCAATTTATTTATTTATTTTTTAATTATAATAGTATTACTGTATTTTTTTATAATTTAAAACTAAATAAAGTACAATAACAATCTTATTACTATTCTGAATTATTTTATTTTTTATAATTGTATTTAAAGGGTCACACTATGTGAAATGTGAGCACTAAACCAAATCTCCAAATCTGGATATATATCGGTATATTTATGTATATATAAAGACATAAATATAGTATTTATTTTGAAATATTTACATGTGTAAAAAAGCAAAAGAATGAAGTATTTACGTGTTTTTTTATAATATCCATAGGATATATAAATATATTTTAAATAGAATCATAACATAATTATTTTCTTAAATATATACATGCACATGCATATTTATATATACATAAGAATTATACACAGTAAACACACATACAGTATATTATATACTAACAAACTTCTATGGTCTGGTTGACGTCTGGACTTTGAGGAGGCTAGTTCATCATTTTCAAAATTCCAGCAGATTCCTTCAGTTGCAAGTAGTTCCAGCTATAGTTAGTTTTATGTATACTGTAGTGGCCAATTAAAAAAAAAAAACAACTGAAAAATGTTAAATATGTCAAGTGTATAATTTTGGCCACCACTGCATACACATATTTATATTATTAATATTATTATTATGATTCCCTCAGCATTCAAGCAAACACCACTCACAATAAAAACCTTGTGTAATCTTAAATAATGCTACCTATCAAAATAAGACCTACAAATTGTTTTAAATATTTGGTTTATGGCTGATGATTCATGCCACCCACCTCAGTTTCCCGCTCAAACGAGATCACTGTGAATCAGTTTGACAGAATCATTAAAAAGAAGAAAACCTAGTTCTGTGATTTAAGTGTTTTTTTGCACGATTCTAAAATAACCACCTCATTAACTGCTTTGACGGGTCTTCTCAATGCTTTCTCAGGTGAATCTGAAATCAATCGCGCTTTCAGGTCAAAAGGCATTGTCTCTACAGCCAATGCAATTTCTGCAGCCGATGTGAAGGCGCAAGTTTGAGGCTTGAGAAGCTTATTAGCGTTTAATTTCCTCTCCAGACAAAATGCAGCTCTTTCTACGGCTGTGGCGGAGCGAATAGTCTTCGTAATATGGCATTGTTATAAAACTATAGCCTGCGAGCTAGCTAATGGTCAGCGTTTTTGCCCTTTCTCGACTGAACTCGGGTCGCTTTTTTGCCACAGGTAGAAGCAGGTGCAAAGAACCTAATTCCTTTTCTATCCCCTTCTAACCTCTTCCACACTCTTCTCCTCCTCATAGACAGACAATCAATACTTTATCAGCCGCCAGACAGCCAAAGCTACAGCCGCGCCACCAGAGAAGCAATTAGCCGCCTTAACAAAGACGGACGCTTGTCTCCATCCTAAACAAAAGGAAGCGACGGCCGGGAGAGAGAAAACAAACTCCACATCAAGGTGTTTTTGTCACTTTGCATTTGGATGCCAAGCGCCTCACGCCGGCCCCTAATGGATATTGAATAGACAGGCGCACATTAGGAAACCGCAACAAACAAACAAATAGTCCTTATCGGGCCAGGCTATTCATTTGAAAAGCAACGTGGGAACCCTGAGGGGACCGTTGAAGAGAAAACAAGAGAGCGACCGAACGAGAGCTCTTCTTTGTTCGACTCATCCCGGGAGTATTCGCCGCCGTTACATTTTTCCCGCTACGATCATTCAAAGCTAATTGGGTGACAGGAGTTCTGAGTCGGCAATATCACGTGTTTGCTTTGACACAAAGGCAAAACTCAGCAGGGCAAGATGGCGCGTAAACAAGCATGACAGTCGCTCCTGACGCCGTACCATTCATTTGTTAATTAAGATGGATGACTCATTACGGTCTCGTACGCTACATGTGCTATGGGGAGAGATGGAGAGAGACGCTTCACGCCGGTGTCAGTTGTATAATTGATGCCAGAGCTTGCCGGAGATCTGACGCGCTCTTCCCTCACATGTTCCCAACGAGACGAGGGCCTTTCATTCACTGATGACACACAGGAGGCAGCGTGGGTAAGCCTACGGCAGAACATACACTAGCCTACGCACTTTAAAAGGGCATCGTATACTGTACAGCGCCGACACGCACTCGTCATTTCACACGCCGTTTCCAAAAACACAAATCTGTCTCGGGGGCCAGCCAGATTCAAGATGTCCAAGAACCACACGTCTATTTTCCATCCGCCTGGTCACAGAAATATAACAAGTGCTGACTGAAATTGACAATTTTAGTCTCAGTGGGTGGCTTTAAGCAACTTGTGTGAGTCAAGTGACTCGTTTAATTTGGGGTTTGCACCACATATCTAGTGCTTCCCTCAAGGTTACTCATTTTAGTCACTTAAAGCTCATATTTGATAATGGCTTCAATCTCACTCTACACCCAGGAAACAGTAATATGCAAATTAGTCCCCAGTCTTCACTCAAACCTGCTCCACATTCTCGAGATGGCTGGCGTGTCATCAGATCTGGAGCGGTCGAATAAGGAATCTACACATATCTATAGTGTGCTCGGAAGAGAGGGGTGGGGTCAGCAGAGTTCATTACCATTTAAAGCAACATGGACTAGAATGGCTTGATGAAAACAGAGCTGACTTTGACAGGGTAAGGAAGGTGTTTCTACTCTACCACTGACATATTTTAACCAAATGATGTTATAGACTTTTCATTAAGACCCTAAAGAATCATATCAACTTGTGTAAAATGGGCATCCAATTAATCGTGCTATAGTTGAATTTTACTAATGTGCAACCTGTTCATATGTTAACATCTCAAAAAGTGTGTTTTAGGGTTTAACGACAGCTAAAGTGCATGATGCACTGAGGTGAAAAGCAACAGCCCACAGGATATTACTTTGTATTTAAATATAAGCATGTTTAGTCTCACAGCCAGTGCAGTAAGAAACACATGAACTCGTTCAAAACACAATTAATAAAATTTAGTCTCATATCTTATGTGGTGTTGCTCATCATGTCATGGTTGTTTAGATACTTAAGTGGAAAACTGGTGCAGAGCACAAATCTGTGAGAGCATTAATAATCCAATGACATCAAAGGAACATTAATTCATGCACAAATACAGAGAGAAATGCATAAAAGTCAAAATAAGGAAGAACTTCGTTTTTTTATTAGTTAAACAACTTGCTGTATAAATCAAATCAAATATGGTGTTACACTCACACTATTTAATATACTGTGTATTTCCAGCATGTTCAAGCTTGGGATCATTAAGATTATTGTTTTAATTGTTAATTGATCAAACCAAGTACACCTGTCTGCAGCCTGCAGATCGGGGTGGGACTGAACCTGGGGCGGGGCTGCACATGTCGCTTCGCCCCATATTTGCTCTGATTGGCTCGGTCGTCTTTCATAGGCATATATGATAGAAAATGCTCGGAGTTGGTGTAAAACAGTAGTGCATGGATTTATGAGCGAATCACAACAGCTGTTAAAGCTGTGCACTATGTCCAGTCCTCTCCAATTAAACAGAAGTGTCTAATTCCACACAAATATGAGTTTAAACAGCTCTGTCTGATAATTATTATAAATAGTTAGGAGCATATATCTGAGAATTACATAGGACTCGCATCCTGGCTCAGAGAACCAGACATATTCAGTTGTTTATGGTTACCTTGACTCTATGTCTGTTTTATTGAATCATGACATGAGATTTTAGCTGCTGCAAGTTTAATCTTCTGGATCAGTTAAATTCACAAATTAATCATTCAGTGGAAGCCTATTTGTGAACCAGCTGACTGAAAAGAATCGGCTCAATAGATTTGATTATTGGAGAAGATATCAATTTAATATATTTATATCACTCTAATTAAATTAGTATTTTACCGCGGGTGACTGTAGTTTTAGGATCTGGCTTGAGCTAGGAATGAGTTCAAATGTGATGGTTTCCAGTCGACTGCAATTTGGGCCATCCCTGAAACCGGTCATATCAGAATTAAAAAATGGCTTATTAAAGGATAAGCATTTTGCATTTTTGGACTGAGCCACAAAAACAAAACTAAAAAAAAGTTTGCGCAATCTAATGCGAAAGTGCCGTTCATTACTATAGCAACAGATTCCGAGTAAGTTCTTCCAAAATTATTACAGAATTAGCCTACCACAGAATTATCTAGTATAAATAAAACATTCTCGATTTCTTTACTTCAAACAAAGGTGAGGGAAAAGTCTATGCTTTGCAATTTAGTGAATAAAACGTTTCATAAAAATTAAATGGCGCCCAGCAGACACATTAACCTACTGCGGTGTCATTTATCAGCTGACTAATAATTACATGCAACCAATTGTCTTGCCATGCTATTTAAACAAAAACAATACTGATGCATCTTTTTCATTTTTTGTCTCATTCTGATGATATGAAGTGATCAAATCTTCAAAATAATATTTAATTCATGATTCCTCTGTCTGAAAACACCCAATTCATTTTTTTAAATATAGTGTTTTGTTCGTATGATAGCCTAAAGACCAGCTTAATTTAGCAAAACAATCATTTCAGGGACATGGTGAGTTACAGGCTAATGTTTTTTTTTTCTTTTTCTGTGCATTATAGTGAAAGCTTTGTGAAACTGCACAGCGTTTACAACTAAACAACATAATCCGTCCGTATGTACGTCTATGATCTAACCAATCAGAGTAGGTATGGGGCGGGGCGACACGTGCAGGTCCAGGTCCAGTCCCGCCCTGATCTGCAGGCTGCAGTCAGGTCTTTCTTGATCAAACATCACAGTAAAACATTTATGAAGTTAAAAGCAAGGGTGGGCGCTATACAGGTAGACTTGAGGCAGAATTTTGTCAGCTGATTTCGGATTATTGTCTCTCTCGTGGCTGCTCACACGATGATTCTGTGCTATATGGTCATGAAAAACATGCGTTTTAAGCATTTCAGTTTTAAAAAAGCTATTTTAAGCCATTGAAACACAATCAGCAGCAGAAGAGTACTCAATTCGCTATATGTACTCATTTCACTCTTGATGGTGCTCATAGGGCGTGGGAGTACTGAGCAGTTATTTTTGCTACTTTATAAGTTTTGAATGGTTAACAACACACACTTGTATGAATCAAAATGCCTGTCTTTGCAAGTCTCATTAAAGTCTGTTGTTTATTTGTCTTTAGTGAGCTTGAGGTTTTTTTTTCTTCTTGTTCTTTTGGTCTTCATCAAAGTTTTAGTTTTTAAAAAAAAAGAAAAAGAAAAAAAAAAAAAATGTTTCTTAAGCAGTTTATCAGAATGATTACTGAAGGATCATGTGACATTTCAAACAAAACAGTTATTTTAAACTGTAATAATATTTCACAATATTTTGATTAAACAAAGGCAGCATTGGTGACCATAAAATACATCAAAGACACAATTTATAGTACCGTTAATGTCAAATTTATTTCTTACATCATTAAAACAGAATTTCGACAAACAGTCAAGTCTTTTCCCATTCATCTCGACAGCGGATGTTCTTATATAAGGTTGAAATAGCTGCCGGGGGCGTTAATAATATGGTCGCAGAGTGAACTGACTTGCTTTAAAGTACTCATTAATTTTGAACAGACAGAAACTTTGATCACAAAGTCTACACAAAATTTCCAGCATTTTTTTCCTCTAGCACACTTGCAAAAACTGTTATGCAATATTTCAAATGGACCATTTTTTTTCCAGGCCAGTGTGTTATTGTGATAAAATGCATTTCGACCACTAACCAGTAATAATCAAACCAATGTTTGGTCACATTATGCATCAGACAGACGGTCTGTTCTTCTAAATAAGCTGCTGCAATGAAGAACAGACTTTGTGCTGATTACTAAACGACTACAAGTGATTAGATTCACACATACGATGGCAGACGGCCCGTTTTTCTAAAACGAGTCAAACTCTCACGGTCTAGAGACACGGTGCGCTTGGACGTCCTCGGTCGACTGCGCATGGCACTCGTTGAGCAGTGGGAGTTGGTTTTTAATGGAAAGAGAACAGTGGGAGACAATCTCCTGTTTGAACATGGGAGCCCCCGCACTACACACACACACACGGCCGATGAGTAATGTGAACGCGAGCAAGCACCGGGTGAATGAATTCAACATCCCCCTCAACACGTGCACATATGACAGGCTGAGGACGTGCGGCGGGCAGAACAGCGGGAATCAGTCTGAATCAAGCCTCCTCTCTCTCTTTCCCTCGCTGTCAATCATAACATATCTCCCCATCTTTCTCTCCCTCGGTGCACAACCCATCCCAGAATCCTTTGCTTTCATTACCGGCGGCGAGATGCCCTGCTCACCCGCTGTCTGTTTGGCCCTCACCTCTATCTGAAGTGACCAAGACCTGCATCACATTCACATCACACATTCGACATTTAGAGCCGATGAAATCCTGCTAAACACGCCGAGTTCCTTGCATCCCCTACATAGAGGAAGACTATATATAATGGCATTTCCTTTAAAGGAATTATTCATACAATATTCTGCGTCTCAGGATGTTATTATTTGTGTTTCAAAGAACTTTCTGGGTCACGTTTCTGGAATTTATAACATCGCCCCAAAGCTTTTATGTAAATTCATGCATTTCATCTCTCTGCTAATAATAATTCAAATTGTCTACGGTCATATATACAGATGCATAAACCTAAATTTGGTGATTTTATGGTAATACTTTACAGTAAAGTTTAATATGTTTAATATTAATTTATGCATTAGGCATCGAGAATTAACAATGCACTTTTTATCATCTAAAATATGCTATTATTATTTTGCCAACACCAACATTCTCAGAATTAACTAGCTGCTTATTAGTATGTATAGTAGTAGCATATTGGCTGTTTATTAATACAAAGAAATTAAGATTTACAAAGCAATTTTTAAGGCCTTATTCTATATAACCTATATTTAAGATCCCTAAATCCAACCCCATACCTAAACTTAACAACTATATCACTAACTATTAATAAGCAGCAAACTGGCAGTTTATAGAGACAAATACGTTGTAATTGTGTCATGACATTGTGTCATATAATATTATATTTTATTATTATATTAAATTATAATATAATTTCTTAAACATTTATATTTATAAAAAAAGTTGTTATAATAAAATGTATCACTCCTACTTCATTATATTTTATATATTTGAATATATATGATGTCACACTCACAGGCTGTACTGATCCCAGTACAGCCGTCACCTCACGTTCACAATCACCAGCCTACTGATTCACTGCACCTGTTCTTAATCAAGCAC
>JAUMHE010000060.1:5921589-5951069 GCA_032359235.1 Enteromius mattozi | reverse complement strand
TGAAACGGAAAACTCAGAGTTTCTCTTATCTCAGAGTTACCAAACTCCGAGTTTTCACTTAACCTCCTTTCTGAAACGGGCCCCAGATCCTCCATAGACAGCATAAACATAGGTAAAACAGTCCATGTGACATCAGTGACTCACTTTTGCGATGTTAGGAGAATACTTTTTTTTGTGCAAAGAAAACAAAAATAACATAATTTACTCTATCCATTCTTCTGTGACTTCCGCCTTCCGCCATTTTAGAGAGTATCCCAACTCACCGTATACGCAAGCTTTAACGTATTTGACGTAATGAACATCAAACGCATGAATATAATCTGAAGTTCTTTACGTCTGAAGGAAAGCATATGCATACTCTCTAAAATGGCGGAAGACGTAAGTCACGGAAGAAGAAAGGACAGAGTAAATTATGTTATTTTTAACTTAATAGTTAATAGTAAATATGTGTTCCCTTATCTTAAGTTTTGCCAACTATGTGTTTAACAGAAATTGCATACATATTATGTACACACATTACAGACCGGCAAGTATCTGTGTAATTTAACCAATGTTAAAACCCAGTCTAGGCCTGTGAGCAACAGCGTTTACTTCTGTAAGTGTGCATAAGTGTCTTTACATGCGCAACGGTATATACGCTGTTCTCTAACCTCCGTTCTGTCTCCATATGTCCTCGCTCGTGTTTATCCCTCTCTCCATCTCAGTGACATCCCTGTCTCATGTTATCTCTCTCCCACACACATTCTGTCTTTTAAAGCTGTGTATCTATCGCTCTCACTCCCCTTTCAGCTCGTCCATTCATTGCGTCTATCTCTCCTTGTCTCTCCTTGTCTCTCTGATGGACCGAGCGTGGAAAGGAACTACTTTTCCCCCCAATATCTCTGATTCCATCTACTTTTCCGCCCCCTTTTCTCCTCCACGTCAAAAGCCAGACAGATGTCTCATCGCTTTCTTCGGAGATCTTTGACAGCTAAGACGAATCGCGCAACATATAGAATGCGCTCGCAGGTTAAAAATTATCAAATGAAACAACAACAAAAAACATTGGAATTATGTGTCTGCAGTCGGGCCACATCTCGGCAAGCGCGATTACTGTGTTATCAGAGTGTGTCCTCTACGAAATGGGTTTTACAGGATTTCATTTGCTCTATATGAGGGAATCAGGTGCAGAATAGAACATCTACTTTACTGGTGTGATAGACATGGAGACATGCGACCCGGGGCAACACACATTACACACACTCACACACACTCTCACTCACTAGTTATCATGTGGCAGCTGTGAGGAAGTTTGACACCGTCTGCCATTTCTCTTTGTTATCCAGACAATCGGAGCGGAGCAGAATGTTTCTTCTCTCTCCGCTCTATATAAAGCTTTGGGCTGCAGTGTCTGTCAGAGAGGTACTAAGTTTTCGACAGAGGAACTTACTGTACGTTTCAAAGTGAAACTTTAGAGGAAAAGAACTCCCGGGGTTTGGGATGTGTTGAGAATTACAACATCCCTAATAGGGAAGACGCAACCTTATCTTACTTGGGTTATGGGTGTACAAGAATATACACTCCAATCATTATGATACCATATCTATATTACACTTATTAAAGGTGAAATGTGATTTCCTGGCATATCTTCTATTGAAATTCTATCTTCCATTGGAAACCAAACATATAACCCTGCCAGTTTTATCATTACAGAAACTGGGTATTTCAACATTGAAAAATGGCATGCATCAGCTACAAAATAAATAATCATATTTACAAAAAAAACACTGATGCACTGATTTTATTTGAGCCCTCATTTTACGAGTTGGCCAGTTTGTTAATTAACAAATGGTGTATAATAACCGGGACAGGTCATAATAAGGTTTAATCTTGACTGTAGAATTAGTTTTTATGGTTATATATACTAATTTCAGTATATATATCTAAACATTTCTCAGGAAATCAAGAAACATTTACGTGAGAAGTAAAATGGATTAAGATATAAAGGGTTGTTTTCTGAGATTTGCTTAGCACAGGAAAAATATGTGCCAGCGGGGTAAGAAAAATAAACCTAATTCAAAGGGAAAACAAAATTACTTTTCTTATCCCACTGGCATAGTATTTTTCTTGGTTTAGGAAAAATACTCACTTAAAATTGATGCTTCTTTTAGAAAATAAGACTAAATATGTCATTTTGCTTTTCAAGTAAATGTCTTAACACACACACACACAGTCAATGGGGTAAGAAAGATAAACTTAATTCAAAGGGAAAATAAGTTTATTTTTCTTGTTTAAAAAAAACCCCTACATTTTAATACTGTTTTCAGAAAATAACTTAATATGTCATTTTGCTTCTCTATGTTTAGATATTTGTAACAAGCCAAAAACAGTCAGCAATCAAATTATTTTTTTATTTCTCTTATAATTTTGTTTCAAGCTTACCGTTTTGTCAATAAGTGATGAAGAAAGAAAGATCATGAATCCAACACAACTAGTCCATTTATTTCCAATCAAAATCAATTTTGATTAATTCAAGATGACTTGATAAAATGGCAAATAATAAGTTCTGCACAATTTTTAGATTTTCTATAGAAAATGTTTGTGCAAAACCCACAGCTAGGTTGTTTTGGTAGGCTACCAGGTCATTTCTATTATCCAAGTCTTTATATCTAGCTCAAGTTCTTCTTCAGATTAACAATAGAGGATATGATCACCTGTCAGGCAAATAAAAAGTTTATAAACAGCAATGGAAACACCATAAAAGCCATTAATAGTTGGAGTGATTATAGTATTTGTCAAAACTGTGGTCAATATTTGTTAAAGCAGCAGGCAACTTCTGAGAAAAACCATCGTTCAATGCTGAAATGAGCCACGATTCCATTCAGTCAGAGTGTTTTAATCAGTACAGATGACAGTCGGTTGAAAGCAATGCGTCTGTGTGAAGCAAACATTCATTCATGTCATTTCATGGATCAAAACCGCCACGCAGAAGGGCTCCATTAATCAGCATTAACTCACATCGAGTGGCTTTGACGTGACAGATCTCACTTGACGGGTCTCCTCTCACTTGTAATTCAACACAGCGACTTACGCTTGGACTGCAACCGAGCTTTCGAAAAAAGAAAAAAAAGTCGACTAAGAACCTCTGAGGATCTGGCCCTCAGACAGGATGTGACTAGCTTACAGCTCCAGCTTTTAGACCTCGAGATTTCTCTGAGGATTGACAAAACGCTCCCTGCCAGACGAGAGCGTATGCATGCGGGGGATGGCAGGGGAGGCAGGGACGGGCTCAGACAGGGACATGCGGACACTCGGTCTATGTGTCATCGCTTTTTTCACCGGGTGAGATGGAGAGAACGCGTCGAAGGACGCCGGTGACACATGGACGAGCTGCTTTATTAAAATTCTGCCCACGGTGTTGCCCCTGACACTGACTCAGAGCCACAGTCTACCCCCTCCACCTGCTCCCACAGAGGTCGATCTGCTAATGACGTGGCCACCGGCCCAAAATGTCACTGGATTTCAGCCGATAAGAAGACGAGGTGAGTTTTGTGGCTTTTGAATTGCTGGGCTTTGTGAGCCAATATGTGAATATGCGAAAAGGGGGGTTAATAGTGAGCGTGTGTTTGTGGAGGTGTGGGAATACCGTCTGTGTTTCTACATAACTTGGTGCGTTGAACTGATTGAACATAATTACTTTCACGGAAGAACACCTGCACGGCGAATATGATCCAAGGAATGTCATTTACGGTCTTTACATTCAACGTGCAACTATTTACTTCTTTATCAAAATATGTTCACTATTTTTCTTTTTAGTGACGTCACACGCTCTTAAAAATAAAGTTTCCAAAAGGAGGTTTCCACTGTGATGCCATAGAAGAATTTTTTTTGGTTCCCCAAAGAACCTCCAGTGAACAGTTTTAAAAAGGAACCTTTTTTATTAGGGTACAATCTTAAAAATGAAGACTACTAATGGATGTTTTTTGCAGTTATACCATCGAAGAACCATTTTTGGTTCCCCAAAGAACCTTCCAGTGAACAGTTCTTAAAGAAACGGTTGCTGTTTTAAGAGTATGAACATTTCTCAAAAAAAAAATTTTTTCCACTATTAAAAATCTTTTGTGGAATGGAAAGATTCCATGAAAGTTAAAGGTTTATAACTGGTAATGCTAACCAGTAACCAAACAGCTATTAACTCATTCTTTCATGTTGTAGCTGTAAAACTGGGGTTGGCAAAACCCTGGGGGTTCAAGAAGAAAATGGTTTGTGAGTTGGAAAAAAGCTAATAACTAAAGGGTTAGTTCAACCGAAAATGAAAATACTGTAATTAATTCCAAACTCCTAAACCATCCTCAGAACACAAATTAAGATATTTTTGATGAAATCCAACAGTTTTTTTGACCCTGCATAGACAACAACTGAACTGACATGTTCAGGTCAAGAAAGGTAGTATAGGACACCTTTAAAATAGTATACCTGTTAAAATAGTCCATGTGACATCAGTGGTTCAGCCATAATTTTATTAATCTTGCAAAGACATTACAATGCTATTTAACACTAAAGTAATAAAGGCAAGTGTTACCTTTGGGATATGTTGCTCTCAGAGGTGAATTTTACCTTCAGTCTCCATGTCCCAAGTACTCCTCAAAACTGGGTTTTAAACTCCTAATCAATAAACTAATCAACAATATGCTGCTCAGTGATTACTGTATGTTTAGGGTTAAAGGGTGATGAATATTGTCATACAATAATATGTACCTTATAAGTACAAATAAACAGCCAATATTCTAGTAATATACATGCTAACTAGTGTTCTGTAGCCTAAAGTGTTAGGAACATTGCTATGTGATTATCTTACTATCAGTAACTAGCAAAGTGGAATTTATTGAGGTAAAACCCAAACATTTCTCAATATCTGAGCTATGCATTGATTTTAAAGCTCTCTTTATTCTTCCAATGGAATTTTATGAAAAGCATCTGATACAAAGTCAATACCTACATGAAATACATCTGCAAATACCACTAAATCTTAACAAAACAGCAATAAAATGGTCCTCTGGAATATAACTTTTCACATATTGAATTCGGCCAAAATGCAAATTCTCCATAGTGTGGAAGACATTGTGAAATAATGTTGACGAATTGCACCATTAATGCATTCCGGTGCTCTTTATTCTCATCCGTTAGTTAATAATCCCACAACAAGCCATGGCAGATTTCAAGAATTAGGTGGCGGGGATTTTTTCAGATTACTTGTTTTAATGAAACAGCTTTTCTCAAATTAGTCGGGCACTCTATTGACGGCAGCCAAAAGCCTGCATTTGTATTCCCGTGCACAGATCGAGTCCTCTCATGAATCAATTTCAAACAGAGAATACGCTGTGAAATTAAATAGCCTTTAGCGAGATGCTACACCCCTGAAATTATTCAAACAGACAGTTGAGAATTGTTATGGTTATGGAAAAGTGGGGGTGGCACTATTAGATATCCAATCTTATAACCAACTGTGCGGAAAGCTGGAAACACTCTTCATTAAAAGACTATTGTCAGAGGATTGTTTGCGATGCGCTGACCTCTGCGTCTCGAGGAATCAAAGGACTTTTGTCTGATTCCAAACCGCAATTTCCTGCCTGTGCCCTCAAAAAGCGCAGGGCACTCTGCATGATCAAAAACGTGTTGACGATTTTCATTGAGTTTTGATTTACAATGTCTACTGTCTCTTATTTCAGTTCTTGTTCTAGCTTTAGACGCACAGAACACATAAAAGAGGCTCTTCAAATCTTTTATACATCACCTCGACGCTCAAGATATGTCTGCGGGCTACACATTCTGCTTTACCGCCGTTTCATGAGAAAGATGGTGTATTATATTCAGTATCATCAGAAAGGCACAACAGCATCTTTTTACCAAAATAAAAAAAATCCAATATTTCTGTACACTGTAATACAGACAATATGACTGGCTTTTATAGGAGTGTGATGGTATATGGCCTTTTTCAGAAGATGATATTTGAACTGCTTCATAAGCAAAGGCTCATGACACTGGTCTGCCATCTAGTGGAGGAGTGTGACATCAGCTCACACCACCCAACACAACACCTCTGACACTTCACATGCCACATATTCTACCGCTGCTGTATATTATATTTACCATACACTACAGAGCAGCAGGACTGACATGTCAATGATTCAAGTCCCTCAGAAGGGTTTCTGTAACTTTGGAAAGGAAGAAAAATACAAAAAAAAGAATTTGTATAACATTGCCACTCAGAAAAAAAAGTCTTTAAGATACTCTATTCTAACTAATGTTTCTAAGATGGTGTATTTATTTACTATCCATCTTTCTAGTCATCCTACTATTAGTCTGTCTGTCCATCTATCTATCTATCGATCCATTTTTCCATCTATCATCCACCCAAATTTCTGTCCATCTGATCCATTCTTTCCATCTATAGCATGTATTTACTCATCTGACCATTCATCCAATTATACATCTTTTCATCTCTCCATTCATTCTACTGTCTATTCACCCATCCATCCATGTGATTGTCCATCTATCGATCTGTCCAAATATCCACCTATCTATCTATCCATCTATCTATCATCCATTTGGCTATCTATCTATCATCTACAGTATGTATCTGTTCATCTGACTATCCATCCGATTATCTCTTTATCTACCCATCTGTGCATCTCTCTATTAATTTATTACACTGTAACGTTTAAAATAACATAAATCATGTATTTCTGTGGCCTCTTACTAAATCATACTTAATGAATGATGTTGATAATTAGACAGGAATCATCTAAATCACTAGAGGACGTGTTCGTCTGGAGGACATTTTACCTGTCCTCTGTCTTTGAAAACTTTGAAGGTCTTTTGTAAGTCGTCTTTTGTTTGTTTCAGTCTAACAGCTTGTTTTTCACTGTCCTCTTATATCTGTTTCTCCTTCATATCATCCTCTGATTTTCCTAAACCCCCATCTCTCCCTCTTTCTCTGATTCTGATATCAATCTACCACTCTCAACCTCTGCCTCATTTCTATCATTTGTTCATCTGTCCTCTCATCCTCTCTCTCTTTCGCTCTCTGAGGTCAGACATCTTGCTAGCGGGCTGGAAGCGAGAGCTGTTGATTGGGTTTAAGATGTGGAGGAGAGAGGGTTCAGGAGAGAAATGAGACAGAGAGAGAAAGCCAGAGAACTCAAAGCCTGCCGATGCATGAAGGAGGTGCAGGCATGTATTTAGAGGACAGATAAAGAGAAATAGCGCAACACTCCCCGAGGAACATGTTATTGCTCAGACACAGCTTTTTTAGCGCTCAGGAGACCTGAAGGCTTCTGCTTTTGTTTTGATGTTAAAATAGCAGTGCAGAAATGACACGCTTCACCTTTAAGTCAAGTCTGCCTCGTATGTTCCTCCTAAAATTCAGGAGAATATGCAATAGTCAAAGTACAATAAAAACAAAGCACAATATGGCTGCACAATATGGGAAAAAAATCTAATAGCAATTTTTCTGATAATGATTCTACCTGGTTTTATGGCATAAACGTACCTTTCGTGCACTTTTTAGCAAGACAAAATATGTACCAGTAAGTACATATCTCTGCAGTTTTCAAAAGAAATGAACACTAGAGGCAGTAAAACTTATTTATTGCATTTTGAACCACTGCAATACATACCTATATCAGCGTAAAAAAATTGCCAGGGTTCATGTATTGAACCTTTGTTTTAGCGCCACTCAACAGACATTTCTCTGTGAAACTGCGGTGAAACGTGCAAGAAGGCTTGTAAAAACGTTATTGCACAAAAAGTGCACAGATGGGCATATTTTTATGAGACCAGGTTGCAAAGATTTGTGATTTTATTAATGTGGCTATAAAGAAATGAAAAAATAAAAGAATAATAATATTGTAAATTTTACTGTGTTATAAAACTAACATACCGTTTTAACATTAAACCATCAGACCTTCATTCTGACAGAAAAATGCAGCTGAAAGCATTTGTTCTTTGGAAAACCTGACGAGAAATTAGTTCATATTGACAAATTCGATGCTAGACTTGAGTATCTTTGCAAATCTGAGCACAGTTTGACACACTGCTGAGATCTATTCTATAATAAAATGGATAAAGCTGAAAAACATCTCCATTTGCTCTCCATTTAATCTCATTGCTAGGAGAAACAATTACGGTATGTAAAAAAAGAGACTGAAAAACATCCTGCAGGACAAAAAAAATGATGGAAAACAAGGCTTGAGGAAACGGGACGTGATCTAGGACATTAAACATCTTCGCCAAGGAACTGCTCGCATTGGAAGCTTTAAAGAAACGCATGCATAAAACATCACAAATTTATTGCACAAGTGCGTTTAGTGCTCCAAGGCATTAAAGAACACATGTATTACAAAGGGAGTTGTAAATACGTTACTTGAAACAAGAAGAAAGCGCAAAATGACAGCCGAAATGATGGAATGGGAGGATGAAGACAAACTAGCTGTAATGCAGTTTATTCCCAGCGAGCAATATCTACTCAAGAGTTGTTTTTAGTTCGGTGTGCATCATTCACTCAGTGTAACCCCACACGCTTATGCAACAGATTCGATTTTGGGTTGTTAGCGGAGCACAACCAGCCCTCCCCGCTCCGCATCTGTCCTGTTCTGTGATGAGATTCAGAACACGAGCCGGAAAAAAACTTTCTACAGAGGGGAAGTAAACGTCTCGGCATCTCCCGAGGCCTTGCTTCGTTTTCCCACAGATAAAAGCGGGGAAAAAAACTGCAAACAAATGTTCCACTGAAAACAGCCATAATTATCTCGGCGTAAAGGCAATTCACACACTGCTGGGGAGGTGTCTGCGTAGACTATTTTCATCTTCTATCAGCTTAATGAGAGGATTGCTGTCAACGCAGACAAACTAATGCTAAACACACTCAATTTAAACCCAAAAGATAACTCCAGAAGGACATGTGTGTTAAAAATAAGTGTCAGGTGAGCACAAATTGCAAAACAACAGTTTAACCAATGTGTCACTTCTGCAGGTTACCACTTGTGCATGACGGTAGTTCCTTTGCCATTTATGTGAAATATGTCACCCTAGAAATCAGTGGTGAGGTACCAAATTTAAGAGTTTACCAAATGGTTTCATTAGAATCCCAAAATGGAAAACAGCATTATTTAGATTGACATAAATGAAAATCAGGCTGTGCACTGCAAAAAATGCAAGCATTTCTCTATTATTTTGCAGGTCGAGTATCTAAATATGGGCAATTCTGCCATTATTTAGTCAATTTCAAGTTGATCCAAACGTTTATGAGTTTCTGTCTTCTGCTGAACACAAAGAATGTGTGAAACCAAACAGTTGTTGGTCCCCAATGACTTTGAGAGTATTTTTCCCATACTGATTTTTGGAAGAAAGAACCGTAGATTACATGCGTGTACTTTCCCCCAGATGTATACAAGGCTAATTACATCAGATATGTTAAAGCTTGAGTATGCGGTGCATTGAGATACTCTCTAAAATGACGGAAGACGTAAGTCATGGGAGAAGAGTAAATCATGTTATTTTTGTTTTATTTGCACAAAAAAGTATTCTCGTAGCATCGCAAACATGAAGTTGAGCCACTGATGTCACATGGACTGTTTTACCGGTGTTTTTACTATGTTTCTGGATCTGGAAACATTTCAGTTGTATTGCTGTCTATGGAGGGTCAGATGGCTCTCTGATATCATCAAAATATCTTAATTTGTGTTCCAAAGATGAACGAAGGTCTAATGGGTTTGGAACGACCTGAGGGCGAGAAATGAATGAAAAAATGTTCATTTTCGGGTGAACTAACCCTTTAAAACAACCCGTGCTCCCCAACATTAGTACAAACTTTTTTTGGTATTAACTGAAACTGTCCTGGAAAGTGAAGCTAAAAAGCTTCCATCACGCCCTGGTGCTGTAGCTTGTAAACCCCACCCTCTCCAGATAAACAATTAGGACGTGAGCCAAATGTAAAAATCCAATTATGCTTCAAATATAATTTGGACAAAGACGGTTTCTGTCATTTTAGGTAAAGTAGCTCTTTTCACATGTATGTATGAAAAACATTATAAACAGAACATGTTGTTATGTAAAACCACAGCCCTACTAACCATCTGATATACTGTATACTAAAAGGAAGGCTAGAGCTGGTAATTGGCAGTTACAATCGGATTGGTAGACATTACACATCTTCCGGGAGTCAGATGTAACGGTCCATCTGGAATCAAAATCAAGTTTACTAGATAAAGGCTTTAAATAATAAGCATTTATGTGGAGAACAGATTGGATTAGACTATGTTTTCCAAGTCAGAAAAACTGTCTCTGTTTCATGTCTGGACTTTTATCAACGAACTCATGTCTCCACCCACCTCGTCAGTTGTTATAGTTTCTAACTCATGTCTCCACCCAGTAACCCATGACCTTATGTACTTAAACCTCAGATGTGTTTGTGTAGTCACGGTTCATTTATTGTTATGGTCATTGTGTTTGGAGTTTTCCCGAGTGTTCTTTGTTTCCGTGTGTTCCCCGCTACTGGATTTATTGTTATCGACCTTCGCTACGTATTCGACCACTCTTTGTCTCTGCCTTTGATATCCCTGGTTGCCGGTAACGACCCTGCCTGTTTCTACTCTGTGTCATCAATAAACAGTCTGCACATGAATCCGCACACCTCCTCGTCTCTTCCCCGTCACACATATATATTTATATATATATGAAGAGCTCAGATGCAAAAGCCTTCAAGTACGTCTGTCATTTTTCTTTAAAATTGGCATTTCTTTGGCTACGATACATAGGTTTTTATACTGGTATTCTGAATGGGTTGCGGCTGGGATTTAGCACATTTAAAGTGAAAGTACTTGATAAACACATACAACATGTGGAAAGCATTCACTCACTTTATATAGTTATAGATATAGTTATAGATATAAACTGTATATTCAGATCCAGGTTATTCTGCATAATTAATTGTATAAAAACTGTACATATACACAGAAATAAGCAAAATAATTCCATCCTTTTTGGGTTTGTGATAGTAGTCAACTAACTACACATTATTTGCCCCTAAATGACATGTAACAACAAAACTAGCATTATTTGATTCCTTTAAATGTCAATCAGATTTTTTACTTTTTAAGTGGGTGGTTCTTGGCCAGAAGAAGCTGCAAAATGGATCAGATTTTCAGACTTATCATTCTATGTCTCATGACCTCACTTTTATTCTCCCCAAAATTAAATGTGGTGTCTTCTGACTAAGGTCTTGGTTGTATAATCATGACATATGAATCAGAGCTATTAGAAGTGCTAGTTGACTGCTAACGTTGTTGGCTGGTACATATCATACGTTAGACATATGAGAAAAGATGGAAGAAATCCTTGGCAGAGAAGTGCAAAATATCGTGCCAGGTTTTATTGTCTCAAGATGAGCCTCTTTGAATGAAGATCCAGTCTTAATGAAAGAGTGGCCGTCTGTCTTCACAGGGACGCCTTTGCCTTTCATCTCTTTTGTTCTTTGACTTAAGAAATATCAATTTGAAGCCCCTTTAAGTGTGGAACTTGCATAATTCAAAGGCCAACTAATGCTTTTGTTGAGAGAGGCTAGTGTCTTTCATCCCTCAGCGTCTCTGTTCATCCCTCAGCGAGCTGCTGTGGTGAAACCTGGAGCCGGCGCTGCTGAGCCGCAGCCGTGCAGCTGAGCAGAGTTCTGCTCTTCTGCTCTCGCCTTCACAATGTGGAATAAACCAGATGAGAGAGTCTCTTCTGAGAGAAGAAAGCAAGTGAAAGCGAGAGCAATAGTTGTGTTGCATTTGAGTGGAGTTGGCAAGTCTATGTGATCCAAAGTCCAGCCTTTCATATAAAAATGCCTTTTAATAAATCATGATGAAATAAATTATAAATAATACAGAAAATAACCATAGATCTGATTGATCATAGTAGTTCATGGTAGTGCTATACTTCAATTTTCAAAACTTCCAAAAATAAAACCAACAGGGTTTTCAACATCTTATTCAATAACTAATATTAAATTAAAATGCAAAAATCATTGGATTATAATTTGTTCAATGAAATTAAAGGAGTAGCTGAACTAAAAAAAAAAAAAACAACAACAATATTATTGTTTGGTTTAGTAACATGATATTTTGCATGTCCTATAAAAAACATGAAATAAAGCACAAAAATAATTAACTATTTAAAATCATCTACATAAATCTAACAAGTCATATGACTTTTATCCAGTGTTGAGTGTAACACATTATAATAACTGCTGTCAAATGATGCATCCAAAATAAAAGTTTTGTTTACATAATATATGTGTGTGTATATTTGTAATATATGAATACACAAATATACAGTATATATTTAGAAAATATTTACATATATTTGTATAATTTATATTGTTTATAAATGTATGTAATACATAAACATAGCATATTTTTCTTAAATATATGCATGCATGTATATATATATATATATATATATATTTATATACACACACACACATAATAAATACACACAGTACACACCCATATAATATGCGAGAACACAGATCGCATCCTCCCTTGCTCAACTAACCAGTCTGAGTGTAAGCAGCAGCCAACGGTATATCGTTTTATTTTACAGCATTTTATGTTTAACAATGACTATGTTAAGATTCATTTTAGCATGCCAACAAAATGCTAAAGACTTTCTTTGGGTCTTAAAACTTCATTAAAATTAAGCAAAATTATAAATGTTTACCTTAAAGAGCAGTCAAATATTTCTGAGAGCAAGTTTAATGAGAGAATAATTTCTAATGGTACAAGTCTGTACTCGATGCATCCTCGATTTTAAAACACATCCAGGCACTTGAATGCATTCTCTGTACTTGCATTCTTGAGAACTGAACCTTGACGGTTAATGATGACATGGAACGAGAACACAAGGACGCATGATCGCTGAAGAACGCATATTGAGAAACAGTATTCATGCACAGACACATTTCAGGACATTCATGTTGTTTCCACACACATTCCGGATAATGTTTTGATTTGTCTTGTGTATGTTGCTGTGTTTATTCAGTGTGCACAAATGTATCAATTATTCTTATATCATTTGCTTTTTTGTGTCCTTTTGGAGTCTCCTTATTTTTCTTAGATTTCTAAATTTATCTTAAAATAAACTTGCAGAAAATACAGTTTTGTGAGAACCAACCTTCGGTCTTTTGGTTTATTTTGCTGTAAATAATGACAAAATTAACATATTAAGCAAGATAAATGGTTTATGCATAATTTCATGATATATGTGCGATTAATCTCAAATAAAAGGGTGTGATAAATCACAATTGAAAATATGAATCTATTGACAGCCCTATAGCCCCATAGCTATATATATAGAATATTCCCTTTGGCCTTAGAATCGTTAAGTAAAATACCTTTATGCCTCCTGAAGGTCATAGAGATTTTTATTCAAAGGCTAGATTTGTTCTTTTTTTTCCTTTCAAGAGAAAAAAGGGTGACCAAACTTAAGAGTATTCCCAGAATGTTGAGGTCACCAGCCGCACTTACTGTGAAATCTCTTTTGTTCCGGCCTGCGACAATATATCATCTTCACGCAGTGTAACGGAATGATGACATCACGCTCTGATAATGGAGCTTTTATTGCCACCAAGGTCATCAGAAAACTAGCAATTGGCCCTGACTGAACGCAGTGTGCATGCAGCCCACCGACAAAGAGCATCACTAATCAGAATTAAGCCTCACTGAGATCTCAATGAGATGAATTGAGAGGAATCTCTAGAACACAGTTTGTTCCTTTGTCTTCTGCTCACCTCACGGTTGGGTTCAGATGGAATTTCCACCAGGAGAATAATCACTCCTATTTTCTGACTTTGTGGAGTGATTATATTTCTTATACCACAGAGCGCAGACAATTCACCCATTCCTTCTAATCTAAGTAAATAAACAAGCTTATTGTTTTAGTGATTATTTATAGCACTTCTCTGATAAAAGATTATTATAAGTCTTAGGATTATTAAATTAATAAATCAGATTTTAAACTTGGTCAACATAAGACATTAATGGCACATTTTAATTCTGTATTGAGACATATTTCTGAGTGAATGTCTAAATGGTTTTTGGGCTGAGAAAGTTATTACATTTCGAGAAAAAAACAAAACAAAAAAAAACGCTTTTCTTTGAAATAGGGCAAACTAATAATTTGTTCATGTCAACGTTTTAAGATAGATAAAATAGGGTCATGTTGAGTTTGAAACAAACTGATCTCAAATATCAGATTTAAATCTCAGTTCTAAATGATTACAACATATGAAAATCTTATTTGCTTACAGACAAACTAAAATGAAGAAAAAGTAGTAATGAAGAAGAAGTACAGTACATTATATCAGAAAACATGAAGCATTTGCATGACAGATGAGAAAGAAAAGAAGTAGAAAAAACTGCTATTGATATCAGAAATAGATTAATAATTTGAATGAAAGAAAGAAAGAAAAAGAAAAAAGAAAGTTGAAGGAAAAGAAGTTGCATGATATCGTGAAAAGATGAAGATTTTTTATGATGAAAATTACATTATAGAGAAACCAAAAGATAGAATTGTAAGATAACGAGAGAAAAAAGAAATTGATTATGAAGAATGTTTGTGATAAAAGAACAACAACAAAGAGGAGAAGGAATAGTTGGTATCAAGAAGAAGAAAAAGAAGAAGAAATTGTTAAGTTTTTTATGTTTACATCAGAGAAATCAGTAAAGAATTTGCAGTGAAAAGATGTGTACCACAATCTGAAGGTGAAGTTTTAATAACTATACTCTCAGAAATAAAGGTACAAAAACTTTCACTGGGGCGGTACCTTTTTAAAAAGTACACTTTTGTACCTATTAGGTTCGAATATGTATCTTTAAGTAATAATATGTACCTTTAAGTTACTAAAATGGAACATTTGGATACAAACATGTAGCTTTTGAAAAGGTACTGCCGCAGTGACAGCTTTTGTATCTTTATTTGTAAGAGTGTATCCTAAGAGGACTCTGAATCAGATGATAGAAGGCACGCAGTAGATTGTGTACAACAGGTTGTTAAGAAATCATGATGATCGTTTAGAGGCCTTACAAATGTGTGTATCAAATATAAATCACTACGTTAAAAAAGAAAGATTTCCTTGCAAGCACAAAAAGCAAGGTCTTCAACAGCAAAATTCTGAAGAGCAGCAGCAGACATCCCATCAGGCACTTCTACACACCGTCACAAAGGAAACACTCCCAATGAGAAGAGGATACAGCTAAATCGATGAAGAGCCACTGAGACGAGTTCTCTCACAGGGGAAACCTTGATGAAGAGTCTTGTTATCCAGTCAAAGTGCTGACTTCATACTTTCCCTGCACAGACTCCATCAGAAGTGTCCTCTCTCCCAGGGTGTCTCCTCTCACCGTATAAATCAAAGCGGCTCTTTAAAAAAAGCTGCAGATTGTTCTTGTGCAAACACGATGGGTCCTGCAGCTTGCCACCGCATCACACTTCTGTTTGTTCATTAAATATTAACCCCGGCCGTTTGGTGCCCGCTCCCCCTGAAATAGATTTTCATTTTCTGGAGCATTCGTTTGGCCCCACTCGGATCCGAGTTCACTGTGAAGGGCATCGCTGATCTAATCAGATCTCAGCGTGTTGCCTGTGGGAGAGAACCCTGTCCCTCTGCTGTTCAATCTCTTTCTCTCTCGTTCCCAACAAGGTCACTCGGCCGATTCGGTCTCTTTGTCGGCTGAGTGACTCAGGAGAAAAGGCTCGATGTTACAGCTCACTTACAAATATTCACTTCTGTCAGATTCTGATTTGTATGTTGACTATTGTCAGTCTAGTGCTGCCAAGCACAACTATATACACTATCAGCTCAGTCACTGATAGCAGAAAAATTCACAAATCTACCTCAAAAGCATGAATTTTCATGTAAAACAGAAATCTGGAAATTCAGGTAATTTCATGTTTGACATCAGGTGACAAAAAATGTGCAGGCTAAAAAATGTCACATCTCACAATTTGACTTTTTTCTCAGAATTGCATGATACAAACTTACAATTACGAGCTATAAAGTCAGAATTGTGTGATATAAAGTCATAACTGTGAGATATAAAGTCAGAATTGTGTGATATAAAGTCATAACTGTGAGATATAAAGTCGCAATTCCGAGTTATAAAGTCAGAATTGTAAGGTATAAAGTCAACATTGTGAGATATAAAGTCGCAATTCTGAGTTATAAAGTCAGAACTGTGAGATATAAAGTCGCAATTCCGAGTTATAAAGTCACAATCAGAATTGTAAAGTACAAAGTCAACATTGTGAGATATAAAGTCGCAATTCTGAGTTATAAAGTCAGAATTGTAACTTTAGCCTATATCTCAGAATTCTGACTTTATAATAAAAAGTCACAATATTGACTTTTTTCTTTTAGAACTGCGGATACAAACTTGCAATTTTTTCTTAGAATTGTGAGATGTAACTTTATAACTCAACACTGTGTGATATAAAGTCTCAATTCTGACTTTTTCCGGAATTGTGAGTTATAAAGTCAAATTTTGCGTGGAAAAAAGACTATGTTCTCAGAATTGCTACTTTATATCTCACAATTCTGACTTTGTAATTCACAATTGTAAATTTATATCACGCAATTCTGACTTTTCTTTATGCAACTGCGACTTTATCTCTCACAATTCTGACTTTATATATTGCAATTGCAAGTTTATATCTCACAATTCTGAGGAAAAAAAGTCAAAATTGTGAGATAAAAAGTCACAACAATCTTTTTTCAGTGGCGGAAATGGGCTTCCATACTTATGTTCACCAATTCTGCAATTGCTTAAAAAAAATGTGTATGGAAAAATGATAATAAATAAAGTAAATTTAGATCGTAATAGTATTTTATAATATTAATTTTTAAAACTATTATCCTAAACAATTATTCTAAACTTTTGACCAGTAGGGTCTCTGTAAACAAAATACTTGAACTTTAAAAGAGTGGGAAACATGCAAAACTGTAAATTTCAATAAATGAATAAAGTTTCCTCTTTTCCCATATTAATTTCCATCTTGGTTACCAAGGAGACAACAGTGTCTCTGAAGAGCCTGAGATGAAAAACAAGACATGATTTTTGAAAAGAAAAAAAAAAAAAAAACTTAATTATTGTGAACAGTTGCATCATTTGCAATCAAGCTGTAATGTTGTCAGATTATTCAAAAGGTGTTAAAATATGTCACTGTATAATGAGGAGTTGAATATTTTATTCCTCAAATGTTAATAAGAAATCATTTCAGCCACAGAATGTTATTAAACATTAAATGTAATATGCATAGCATACATACTGCACTCAGTCTAACAGCACTTCATCCTTATCAAGACCTTTTAAAGTTTATAGAACAAAAAGGAAACATATTCACATATTCTGTGCTTTCAGCAAAACTTGCAATAAATGTAACAGATTCAAAAGATAAATTAGGTTTGCATGGGCTCAAATATGCTGTATCACACTGTAATGCAGTTACTGTTTCTTCTTTTTCCACCATCAGCGGCCCTCAAAGTGTCTGATCATCACGCTATAAAATCAAAGACAAAGTTGTGTTGGTATTTCAGACCAATTAATCTAATACAAATCATCAGAAACAGCTGATTACAAGTGCCTGAACCAAAAAAGGGTCACTGGTTGGTTTTAATGTTTGATCTTTTAGAGAAAGAGCTCACCATCAGATCCTCAATGCTGCTTTTATGTCCACAAACAAAGTATTTCCATTTGAAATTAAGAAGGAAAGCAACACTGAACTTCAGCATACAAAATGTATTTGTACCGCTCACCGAACAACAAGGTTATGAGGCAAACACAGGCTTTGATCATGTTGTTTGATGTGTTCCAGTAGTTTCCGTCACAGAGGAGCATATGATACTATCATCCTGTCAGTCCTGACAGCACAGAGGCGTTTGATGCCTTCAACAGGGCCACGAATCTTAACGGTTCACTAACGTCCTACTTCACGCTATCGTTATCATCAAAGCTGATAAATAATGTGAGTTATGAAACCTGTCTGCATGTGTAAACAATCCTAGTTTCTAATATGAATCTTATGCATTCAAAATAATAATAATTTTTAAGGTATAGTGTAAGGTAATTGGGGGGAGATCTGGCAACCTATCTGAGAGAGAGCATCAAATGTTGCTACACATTAGTAAAAGGATCTATTTTCATTTTTAGTAGTCTATATACACTTTGGTGGCTTCGGTACATTATAAAAGTAACCCAAAAAAATGCAACCCATGCACAACTTTTTCCGCAACTGCATTTTCAAAACTGTGCCCCTGGCTACACTGGTTTGCTTTACCCTTATCACACAGACAACCTTCCGCACCGCAATGACATCAAGAAGACTGATGTCATACTTTACCAAAGATTAATTTGCGTTAAAATAATAATAGGTTTAACGTTGATAGCACTAATTATAACAAACTTTATAAAATCACCATATACGATGAGTGACAGCTTACATGCTGCAAAGTTTGGAGAATGACATCAGCATATTTGTGCTGGATTCACTTGGAAATAGCAGTAATTTACACAGAGATAGCCATAGCAATGGGCAGGACAAAAATATATAGTGAGAGCACCGTCAGTGATTCAATTCTGAAACTGGGCTTTGCCAAGCCTCCACAGATGAATAAAACTGAAAGGTCATCAACAGACACTTAAAACAGGAAGCACTGCTGTTCAAATCAGCAGTAAGAATCAAAATGAAAGCACAGTTTAGTAAACGCTGGCGGCCTCTGTAAGTTATTCTTGACTGTGCTGTAATGACTGATGCAGTGCAAAAAGGTAGGACATTGTTCACATCCATAAAGACTTAAATAAAATTGTGTGCTTTGGATTGTTTTCTTACCCCTCCAGCTTAAAATGTCACCCATGAGGTCGAATATTTTGTTTTTTAATGTTTTTTGTGCAGTTATAAGAAAGAAACATCAAACAGAATATTTTTGTTGTGTCATGTAAAATGTGTGAAAACTAACTATTGTTTAATAGTGTTTTTGTTTGTATATAAAATGCTACAGTAGCTGTGAAATCAGCAACAAAAGAGCCATATTATTCCTAATTTAATCCTAATAATTTCTTTATTTTAAGTTTATCAACTGCACGTGCACCCATATTCTTATATGAGTATTACTTTGGTAAATGAATATTTATGTGTGTGTGCATGTATATATATATTACCTAGTATATATAATGCTACATTAGCTGTGAAACAAGCTAACAAAACACAAGTTTATCAAATTTAAATGCACCCATAATCGTATAAGAGTATTATGTATAAATTTACATGGATATATTTATATATCTATCTCTCTATCTATATACGCACACACACACTTTTTTATTTTTATTTAGAATAAGTACTTCTGTGAGTTGCTTATATTTAAATATGACTTAAATATAATATAATAATACTTCTGAAGGGATCGTCACAGTTGAAATCTTAGAAGGCAGCTGCATTTGTGGACTGTAAACAGTAAGGCAGCTCACTCAGCAGTACAGAGTCTGTATTTACTTTAAGAAAAATATAAAATATTATTACTTCTATGAATTACTTATACATTTACAGCTACATTAAAATATATTCAAAAGTTATCAATTAAACCTGAACCGCAAAGAGGCTAACATAGAGCCTATAAAACATCATTTACATGTATATTTATTCATATAGCAGAAGCTTTTATTCAAAGTGACTTACAAATGAGGAGAATACAAGCAGAACTCGGACCGAAAACAATATCAGACATGCTTCTAGACCAAACTTCAACAACAAGAAGAAGAAGTGCATTACAGCAGACAGTAGAGAAAATTTTTAAGTGCAATTAAACAAAAGGTTATGAGTTAGTTAATTAATTAAGGTCATCATTATTTATGCTCCACTTCCCATCAGGGTTGAGGGTTTATTTTGCGATAATGATCGTGTAACTGCACATGATCCCTTACTGAAAGCCACTGTTTCATTAAAAATAATTGTGTTCAGAACATACAGTACTAAGGAAGTACAGAAAAGTCTCTCTTTTTTGTAGCTGTATCTTTAGTCGTGGTCTCCTGTAAACATCACTGTCAATTATTGACTGATTCTAACATAAAAAATAAAATCTGCTGACATGCTTCAGAAGAAATTGTGTGAAAGGAGCACAACCCTCTATTTCTGCTGTACCCATGGTTCTCTGAACCTCATTTCAGTGAAATTACTTTTTCCAATCCAGGTGTGAAAACCTAATTTGGATGCCTAATTTTTGCTGAGTAGCACTCGTTCTGCTGCTGCCTGGGTCATTGGCTCTGAGATCTTCTGCTGTACGTAGTGTACTATGTATACAGCGGGCAAAGACACACATGGATACACAAACATCAACAAACCTCGTGTTTGAAATCGAGCTGAAAGTTGTTTGAACATCTGAGCTGCTTGCTTAATGAAAAAGAGCTTTGACTGACATAACTTCTAACAGGGATTTTGTCAATTTGCGACTGCTTTTTAACTCCTCTCAGTGTTTTTAAGGAACAGAACTAAACCGTATGAACAGTTCAGAAATTTTGTCATCATATACTCACCCCTCATGTTCCTCCAGCCGGTTTGACTTACTTGCTTTGATGAAACACAAAAACAGAATACAGCATACAGTGTCCACAAAGCTTCAAAACATGCTACATTTATACATAAAATATAAATATTGGGTGAAGAAAGTAGAAAACTAGTACTTAATCTGAAATAAAAAATTATATGTGCATAGAATTTTATTTTTTATTTATGTTTCCGTTTTAGTTTATAGTTTGCTTAGTTTAGTTTAGTTTATATATGTATATATATGAAATACATATTACATATTTTTTAATAAATATATTTTAGAATACATATACACACACACACACACACGTAATATTAACACGTAAAATTTCTTTTGTTTGCATTTGTATTTACATACAATGTATTTATATGTGAATTTTTTGTGTATATAAACAAATCAGGAAAAAAAAATAAAAAATAAATAAATAATAAATATATATATATATAATTATTTATTTATTTAAAAAATAAAAAAACAGGTATAATACTATAATACTAAACATCATTGACATGAAACATTTTAAAATGCCATATTTGAGACAAACACAAATTAAATTTGAGCACTAGAGGGGAGGGAAATATATTCAATAATGAATAAACAATTACTTAAATTTTACTGTGTTCATCACACAAACCCAAAGCATGGCTTGGCCACTTTTTTGGGCCTTAAAACAGTCCATTCCTGTTAATTTTTCTTATATGGAAAAGAGCAGAAACTGATTAATAAGAAATTAATACACTGAGACCTTAATGAGTTTTAAATAATTTGGGGCTTGTTTTTTACTCAAGAAAAAAACAAAACAAAACAAACAAACAAAAAAAATACATATAATATATATATAAACATAAAAATGTAAAAAATATATATAAAAAAATAAATAAAAAAGATCGAATTTCTTGAGAAGCAACAATTTAAGGTATAGCGACTTGTTTTCAAAGAATGCATCTTTCGTGTTTTGTAAACTTTTTAAAGTACAAACAAGTAAAAAAACCTGTCAGTGCAGTAAATATATTATATTCAAGATAAAATATATCCTAATATAATAGTATGTCATCATGCAGCGTTGCTTCAAGTAAACTCTCGTTTTAGAGGTCTTTAGAAAATTAAACTGTAAAACAAGACAACAACACTCATTAAGAACACTTATCAACATATAATAACCTCTAATGAAGTCTTTTAACAGTGCATTTCTTTATTAAAACCGAACCAACAACTCACTAGCCATTGAAAGCCTACCCTTTCTCAAAGCTTTTCCCTAATTAGTCCACGCAGACATGTTTGATATCTCTCTTAGAAGCACATGCTAATAACCGTGGGTCGAGTGAAGACGGTAAACCACAAAGCATAAAAAAAAAAAAACACAAAAGGGTTGACAACTTAGCACAGCGAAACACAGTTTAACCTTCCACTAGACAGATCAGCTAATTAACAGTATCCACACACACACACACACTACTGGTCCACAGCCATATTGAACAAGCTTCGGTGTGAAAGAATCACAGTCTCCCGGCAGGCAGAGAGGGCTTGTGTGATGAAGCGCTCCGATTGGCCGTTGCTATAACAATAGGGGAGGAGAGACAGCCAAGTGGGGGTGGAGACCCAGCATGATTATAAAATCCTTCAGAGAGACACATTTGCTTCCTGTATGTGTTTATTTTTTATTTATTTTCTGTTATGTTTTCCCGCATCTCCTCCTGTCAGAAGGCTCTCTCATGAGCAGAAGTAGGAGGGAGCACAGAGAGGGACGCGAGACAAACGCCTGTGCCTCTCTCTACTGCATGCACGCGTGCAATGCGTGCTGCAGACTAAATAAGACACCTCCAGTTTTGGATTATCTGTCTGGCGGTGCGCTGACTGCCTCCAGACCTGGAGGCCGCCCTCCTCCTCCTCTTTCTCCTCCCTTTCACACTGAAGGAAGAGTAGAGTAGAGACGGTCTACTGTTTGCCTCCTGCAGACTCCGGCCACTCCTGTGAGTATGCAACCGTGTCTGTGTTGTGACATGAACTGTTGTCAACTGACTTTATGACATGCTTGAGATGATGTTGACCGTGTTGTTGTTTAGAAGCTGAAACCGTGTACATCTACAATGTAGCAGTGGAATAATACCATAAAGGCTCTTTCCATTCAGGTTTTGCTCATCTTTCTAAACCCACACGCTGACGCAGTATATGCGGCTTCGGGGTCACGCGTGTTCAGCGGCGTGGGTTTTGATGTGCATGTGATTCACGGCCAGGACTGTGCGTTTGCGAAGAGCCTCCTTTAAAGTGACACATTGCAATGTTTACATAACACGCCTGCTTATTGCAGCCTATCTGACAGTAGGCACACCACTCGAACGCACAAATAGAGTCGGTCAATAACATTAGTGTGAAGCAGGACCAGGCGGCTGGCAGTGGCTCATTAGTGCAGAAAGGAGCTATTAATAAACAAGTCATGCATCTTGAAGTCAAACAGCCCACTGGCTTCGGCCGCACTCTAAAAAACAAAGCCTGTCAAGGCCGTTTTGGGCTCTTCGCAGGATTAAAAAGTTGTGTTTTGGTTGATAAGTTGAAGGTTTTCCCACAGAACGAGCGAGTAAAAGTTGACATAGAAAGCATGAATTCACAAACAACTTGTGCAACTTTTCAGTTGGAAAGCTCATGTGATCATGAAGATGATCCAGTCATGGAAAGACGCAATTCCTGTTTATGTTTGCTTGAGGGTTACTTTTATTAAAATGTTAAAACAGCTTTGGGACTGGCTACATGCTGCTCATGAGAAATCCACAGTAAATGCATTAAGTAGCTTGTTTAGAAATTACATTTGAAATGAAATTCACAAATATTATGATGCATAAGCGCACTGTTATATGGCTCAGATCATTTGGTCTTTGTTGAACTGAATGAGAAACATTTGGGTTTATAGTCACAATTATTTTTAAGGTCCAACTCTTGCCATCAGCAAACCATTAATTATGACTTTAGTCTCAAACTCCTAATGAGCTGCTTATTAATAGTTAGTAAGATAAGTTTAGGTATTTGGTCAGGCTTTATAAATACTTATAAACAGCCATTATGTTAATAATAGGCATGCTGATATGTAGTGCTTTCAAGCGAATAATAATAATTAAACATAATAATTTACTATGTAAACAACAACTTTTATTTTTGATGTGATTAATCGCGATTAATCATTTGACAGCACTACAAGCAACTAGTTAAAAGTGAGAATTGGTACCAAAGCGTTACTGAGATATTGACAGTAACTTGGCAAATTTGAGCACAACTCAGTGGTCACAACAATAGCAGAAGTCTCTATTTCATCTAAAACAAAACAATTGAGACATAAACAGGTCTATATATGTGTCTGTTTCTTTGCTATAATTGGAAAACCAGCGGAAACAATAATAGAAATGGTTATTTTTATCAGTTACTCATGCTGACCAGTCAGTCTCCTCATAATTTGCTCCACAAACTTTATTCCACGTGTGGAAGATAACCTTCATTTAATAGACTGAGAAAATATGAGGATAAACCAGAGATGTGGTGAAGACAACAGCATTATGTAAGTTTATGAGTTCCTTCATAAGATGAGAATATGACAGATATTATCAACTCAGTCTAGACAGCCAGCATTTCCTCTCAGAGCTAAATTGTGTATTCAGGAGGAGCAATTGAGGTTTGTTGGTCTTCTAACTCAGTTAATTTCCTTCCTCGGCTGTGAAGCTGTACTTCGGGAAAGCGATTGAAGATAATTGCGCAATCGGGCCAAGGAGAACAGCATCAAATGAGAGGTTTTATTGCTCGTTTGAGATAAATGGTGCCTGGCATATAGTGACGGCTGCAGTAACGCACAAAAATGTCCTAAGCAAGAGATATCATATATCATGCGCTTGGATCAGGTGATGTTAATGGCTCAGTGTAAGGGAGCAAAGTATCGGGAGACAACAAAAAGCTCCTTCAAGAATTTCCCCGTTGTTTGTATTCAAGCTGGGATACAATTTCAGAGCCCTGTGATTATAAAGAAGTGCTCTTTGCCTTTCTTCTCCGGCTTTGAAATGGAAATGACACAAAATTCCCTGTCTAGATAGAAATAACACATGGGGAGAATGAATATGCACAAACGCCGCCCTGTATTGTGCATGGTTCTTGTTAGTCAAAAGAGCTGCTGTGCTTTAATGGTGACAGGAAGATGAGAACGAGGTCGACCCAACATGGACACCAGGGTACAGGCCCGGGGCAGTACGCAGCTCTCTGTTCAACCTCTTCACCATCTGCCCGTTCGCCATCTTTCGCCTCACTGGCATCAGTGCTCACGGTCCCGTGAACGAATAACCTCTGTTCACGCTGCTAGCGAGCGCTTCTCAGTAACGTTCACACCACCGACCGATTTATCACACAAAACAAGATGCTGGATGTTGTCAACGACCTTACGCAACTTACGTCTGAAACTTTCACGAGTTTGCAACAGTGATGGGAGATATGACCAAAGTCTTAATTACAGTATCAGTCAATTTATACTATGGTATACAGTATAATCATGTAGATGGAGATGTTCATGCATAAAAAAAGTTAATAAATAATAGTTAATAAATAATATGTCTTATTCATCAATAAAAAAAATCATAAATCTCAAAAATAATAACTAATCACAATCAATGTGTCATTTATAAAGTTATATAATAATAATAATAACACGTAAAAACATTTAATTTAAAATACATATAAATGTTTAAATCGTAAATATAATTTTTAAATTTAAAATATCTATCTATCTATCTATCATCTACTGTATCTATCTGTTAGTGTCGTAAAACAATTAATTATGATTAATATATTTATTTATTAGTGCTGTCGGGTGATTAATCGTGATTAATTGCATCTAAAATAAAAGTTTTTCTTTACATAACACATGTATGTGTACTGTGTATATTTATTATGTATATGCAAGAACACAAACAAACAGTATATATTTTGAAAATATTTACATCGTTTAGATGCGTGTGTAGATATATATATATATATATATACATATACATATACATATACAAACACAGTAGTCAACTAGTACAGTCATACTATTATTATTATTTTTTACATAATTTACATAATTCATAATACTGTTTGTTAAATACTGTTGTATAAATACACATCTAAACTCTGAATACCATGTGGTACATAGCCTCACATCACCCAGCCCTTGTTTGCCCTAATCAGCAAATTGCATGTTGATATGTAAGCTTAAGTACTTACAGTCATGTGCAATTGAAATAATCAGTAATTAACAGTCAGCTAATTACATTCACAGAGAGACACATGCTCCATTGTAGTAATACAGTCAGTGTGCAAAGTATAGAATGACTTTCAGGGTGGGGTTTTTAATTTTATGTTTGTTGTATTTTGGTTCACCAAGCACAACTAGATAATCAGTGATCATTTTGATACTACTAAATATTATAAAAAATTATAAAGAGCTAAAAAAAAAAAAAGACTGATCTTAACAGCTGCAGATTGAAAACAGTCGAAATTAAGTATTTACTGTAATATATGCATTTTGCATTTTTTGTCTTCTTTTGGGAGAGTCAACCCTCTCCCTCTTTCTAACTTGTACTGAGAAAAAGTGTGAGAAAAAGAGAGATACACTATTGATCTGCACAGACTAATTTTGCTGTTTAAAGTCTCTATAGGGCACTTATTGATTTACTAGAAATAACTTATAGGACTGAATGCTTATTGATCAAGCATGGTTTCAGAGCGCTGATGACATCACTATAAATCTGTGAGTGATTACGGGAGATTAATGGCCTGCTAACTAGACAAATAATTAGACCCTCATAATTTAACGGTTCTTTATTACGCGGCATATGGCACAGAGAGACAAAGGTTGTGCTTTCAGTATAATTTAATTACTAGGGGCAAACGTAATTTATTGCGTGCTGTGAATTTTATCTCTGACTATACATAAGCTTAACATGTCTGTCTGTAGCTTGTCAGAGGTGCTGCTGTTGCAAAACAAATACAGTTCTTCAAATAAAAGAGATGATCGAATGAATAGACCTACAGTATTAATAGCATTTCTCAGGTTAACAACTAAAAACCAACCAAAACACTTTAATACCTTTAAAATAAAATCAAAAAGTATATAAATGCACTCAAACCAAAAATAATACCCTAAAAAGTGCACAGCAACGCGATAAATACCATTTAAAACTGGTTTCACACTGCATGACTTTACAATAGGAAGAATCGCCGACAACTTTGTCTCACTGCCAAACACACACAAGAAGTGACATGGAAACAACGCGAGGTCACGTTCGCAAGACCGGAGTTCTCACGTGAGACTGGGATTATTATTAAAAATGATAGCAAGCAAAATAAGCTTGCCATACAAATTGCATGTGCGCTCATTTGCAACGAAAAGAAGATTATGGAGGAGGATATTTACCTTCTATTACTTCATAACTCCTCCCCCAAAATCTCTCATTGGCTGTAGGTAATCGCCGATGTTATTCATTCAGAACAGATTTCACATGGCATGATTTTGAATCGCCGACAGGTCGTCGGACACGTCGGCGATTCTCTCAGATCGCATCTTTGATAATCCACACTGTGTGATTGGCACTCGCGTGAACTAGCACCGATTTGCCTGTGATTTCGGGCATTTGTCGGCGATTTCTCAAAACCTGTCGGCGAGTCAAAATCGGGGCTAAAATCGTGCAGTCTGAACGGCATAAACCGTCGTATCTCCTCCCCCAACATCCTGATGCCCTGGATGTTGCTCTCTCATTGGCTGTAGGTAATCATCGATGTTATTTTCAGTCAGAACAGATTTCACATGGCATGATTTTTTCGCCCACAGGTCCAGATATTTAGCATGCCAAATATCTCACAGGTGTCAGCGATTCTCTCATGCCGAGTGATTAACCCTGATTTTGACTCGTCGACAGGTTTTGAGAAATCGCCGACAAATGCCTGAAATCACAGGAAAATCAGTGCTAGTTCACGCGAGTGATAATCACACAGTGTGCCCTATCAAAGACGCGATCTGAGAGAATCGCCGACACCTGTGAGATATTTGCCATGCTAAATATCTGGACCTGTCCGCGATTCAAAATCATGCCGTGTGAAATGTGTTCTAACTGAAAATAACATTGACGATTACCTACAACCAATGAGAGAGCAACATCCGGGGCAGCAGGATGTTGGGGGAGGAGTTACGAAGGTATAGAACGTATATCCTCCTCCATAATCTTCTTTTCTTTTTCTTCTTTTCGTTGCAAATGAGAACACTGTTAATCAAGATTTGGCTTCAGTTTTCATGGAACTTGATCATATCCCACATCCTAGAACCTGCAGTTCTGACAAGGCTTTAAATTTTAATTTTAAATATGATTTCAATAATGATCCAGTTTCTTTGCATCTGAAGGCAAGTCAAGTTATTTAAAGTGAGCCCTGGATTGTGGAAAGATTCATATCACGGAGGGGTGACACATAAGACCTATAATATTATACTATATATAGTTAGTCCTGTAAAGTCCCACATGTGTTGCATGTGTCTGTTTGTGGTCATTTACGGCCAACTTCCTCCCTTCAATTTTAAAGAAAAACAACCTGCTCTCAGATCAGTTTTATCTCTGTGAATATCAGGATGAGGATGTGCCAGCCACAGTACAAACAAAGCCAGTCAACCCAGCAGCTCTGAGGTGGTTAGTCTGTCAACACACTTTTATTTCTATAAATCATCACTCTTTGGGGCCATTTATGGGTCATAACTTCTGTGGAGCCTCTAGCAAACCAGCATGGGACCGGTTCCTTCAACACAGCACACACTGACATGTTAAATCCTGCACAGAATCCTATTTCACAGGTGGCTAGTCATTTAGCCGTATAGCTTTATTTTCTATGCTGTTGCTTATACAGACATATCCTAACAAATTTGAGAAGAGGTGTCAAACTCATTTTAGGCTGAAAATATCATGAATGAATTACCTTTTGTTTTGTTTTGTTTGTTAACAATTATGCTAATACTAGTCTCCACCTCAGACGCCATGCTCACAAACCATTGGCAGAACATCTGATGCATATCATACACAAAATTGTAAACACTTCAGGAGTTTCATTGGTTGAATTCTGCAAGGTTTCTGAAAAATAAAGTTGCCTTGGCACCAAACCCCTTCATGGAGAAAGAAACAACTTTGACAATGTTCGCTTATCAGTATCAATTACAAGCTGGATTTTCAAAAGTATGTGAAATATGTAAAGTTTGTGGCATAGTTATTGTGGGGATATTTTCACGGCACTAAGCATGGTGTGGCACAAAACAAAATGTATTTGGTTGCTTTACCCGTCATTATTTTAATTATTTATATATATATATATATATATATACATAATATTCTTATTTGTTTGCAAAGTGTGTTTTTGAGCTATTAAGCCTGTCATGGACAAATAAATATATTATATAGTATATATGGTATATAACTTGTATAATATACAGCATATACATGTCTCTAACAATTTCAGAAGTCAAAAGTCATTAAACAAACATATCTCATAAAATTTTTGCAACACTAAATTCCCTTCATTTACAAAATAAACATAATGAATAATATAATAATATAATATAACATAACATAAAATATTATTGTTGTTATATTAAATATATTTTAATTACTACATTATAATAAAATATTGTATTATAATTAATATTCTATACAATAACCACATCTCCTATAGTTTTAGAAGTGTGTGATGAAGTCTCAATATATAACAAACATCTCCAATTAAATTTGCCCAACATATTATTTCTAGAGAACGACCGATATGGATTTTTTTAGAGCCGATGCCGATGCCGATTTTTTTCGGCAGCTTTAGCCGATGACCG
>JAUMHE010000060.1:5879105-5894518 GCA_032359235.1 Enteromius mattozi | reverse complement strand
TAATCTCACTGCATTATTACAATTAATGACAAAAATAATGTTTGGAAATGGAAACTGATATTTCCAACTGACACGCTGCCGCAAAAGATAGAAATAACTGACTTAAAACCATTTTTTGTTGCTGAAAATACTAGTTGCCTAACACTTTTGCACAGTACTCTATATATATAAAAAAAATAAAAAAAACACTTGTCTCAAATGCATGTCACTTCATTCATTTGCCTTCACTAATCTCATGGGTAACTGAGAACACTTTCTTGTTACCTTCCCTTTACCTACCTAAAAATAAACTCGCTCTTCCATGACTTTACATACAGTGGTGACTAAAGCAGTGCATCATAAATGTGTTGAGATATGCATGGAAGCCCTGACAGCCGTCATACGAAAGTGTCTTTAGTCTTCCATGTTCTTTTATTAATTAATTTGTAACTGATTACTGCTAATAGTTTTCTGCATAATCACGTATAGTCCAGTCAAAGCCTTATGACACACAATTTGCCTAATATCTAATGACCTACTTTTAACTGGGCACTAAAATCAATTCTGCATAATTATCTGAATGTGTGGTTCACCTGTTAGCCCATAATGAAGTAAAATATCACTGGCTAAGTTAACAGTAACATTAGTTTTACAAGCGGTCTCTCGTGGTTCAAACCTACAAACCTTTCAGTTACTAGCCCAGATCTTTAATCACCACCCCAGAAAAAGGATCAAACCCACAAGGGCACAGCAACATAGCTTATCAGTGATTCACCTCAACCATTGAGCCACCTTTGTTTCAATGACAGCTCGATTTCTCTGCATTATTAATGTGTTGAGAGCTTTGTCTGCGAACAGGGAATGTCTACTTGAAAAAAGGAAGTTAGGCCTGGAAAGAAAGCAAAGACAAATGTTTCGTTTCCTATAATGAAAGAAATTCTAATTATACCATCTTTTACTCATCCTCATGTCGTTGCAACGCACATGACCTTGTTGCAAAGCCATGTTTTGTATCTGTACAGTCTCCCAATATTACACAACTCCACGAAATCTCCACAACATAATGGAAACAAACCATGACATGCTAAAATGATCAAAACACAACAGAAACAAGCCTTAACACAATGAAATTACCACAACACAACGGATACAAGTTGCAACACAACGAAATCAGCACAACACAACGGAAACAAGTCCCAACACAACGAAATTAGCACAACACAATGGAAAAAAATGCAACACAATGAAAACAATCCACAAAAAAATTTAAAATAAGCACATCACAATGGATACAAGTTGCAACGCTGCTAAATGGTGCATTGTGTTGTGGTGATTTCATTGTGTTGTGCACTACTAGGCCACTGTAAATCTGGGTTACCAAAGGAAACTTTAAAGTGAAACATTCTTAAAAGAACCATTTTTTTCCCTAGTATGAACTAACCACTATATTATGATGTAAAGAACCTTTTCCACTGTAAAGAAACTTTAGTGGCTTCATGGATGTTGAAGTTTCTTCAAACATTGATGCCAATAAAGAACTTTTATGTTTAAGAGAGTACAAATTTCGAACGACAAACAGGAATAAATGACGATGGATGTTAGGATGTTCATGTTAGGTGAATTTTTTCTGTAATCATTATCTGGTTGCCTAGCCATATCGTATCCCTATTGAAATATCAAAAAAACCAATTCATGTTCTCACAGCTACTGGTTCACCAGCAGTTTTATTCCCCCATGGGACTTATGGGATAGCTTTGATATAGATATAAGCCTCCGATACAGTTCCTCAAGGGAGGTTTGAGCTCTTGGAAGTTCACAGAGATGTAGTAAGGTTCTTAATAGACCTGATAAGTGTGTTTAGATGTGCAGACAGACTCTGCTGAAGCCCAATGAGAGAAAGCGGTCTAGGCAGAGGGCTGTCTGAGCCCTGAGGCCTCTTAAGAAATAGGACACACACACACTCCGACATCCGGGGTCGACAGCAGCCTACCGGCAGGGCAAGCACAAATACTAGCACAGGTCCCGATGCACAGAAAGTCATTTCAGGACAGAACGCTGGAAACCGATGGTTCAAAACAGTTTGCTGTATAAGGATGTTGTCAGGTATATCTATTATTCCTTTTGACATCTTCACAGACGCTGAGGAAACAATACAAAGGGTCAAACTACAGGGCTTTGCTTCTATTTTTCTACTTCAATATTTCATCCAACAGTAGCTAGGTTTCTATCCAAAGTTATGAATTTTACTTCGCGAATAAGCACTGTTTCCGTTCAATGAGTCAAAGAGAACAAAATCAAAAATATAATGATAAATGTGCTAATATAATAATATAATGATAAATGTGTCAAAAATAAATGCAGCCTTGATGAGCATAAGAGACTTACTTACTCAGCTGCCCTAAACTAACAGTACTGGTGATTACCAAAATAAATGTTCATGTTTCTGTAATGGTTAATCCACACCAGTATGTGTAAGCCTCTTTAATCACAGTAGTGTTTCTAATGCAAAATATAATTATTGTTGGGATTTAATGGATTCAAAGATAGACCAAACAAAGTTTATTCAAAAGCAAGTCTATGGGAAAGAAATCCGTGACAACAGAGACAAAAAAAAGTTTTTGTTGTTGTTATGTGTGAATAAAAAATATTTAGTTGTTTCAGTTTGTTTTTTGCCAAATATATTATGATTTAAATTATAAATGATAAATTTGTAGTTTTAAACACGTTTTGACAGATTCCTAAAATATTTATTTTCTCTCTTCATTATGACAGGTGGTGTAATAATTTTGTTAAGCACTGTATAAATAAATATATAGTACATACATTACAGATTAATATTAAATATGAAATGTATTTATAAATATTTAACTATTTCTATATATTACACATTTTTATATTTAACATTTTCATTATAGATAAAATAACAATATGTAAAAATTTGCATCCATATACATCTATTAATTAACTTAATTTTATATTCACTCTATTTAATTTGCTTTCTAATATAGTGAAGAACCCATCAGAAGGACTGAAATTTTAAGAAAGGAAATCTAAATCTTTCAAATCAAAGCAGTCTGATTTAAAAAAAAAAAAAAAAAAAAAAAATCAGGAGTTTTGACAGGTTTTGTCTGAAAACAACATCCATTCACAAGTAGCACCAACCAACGTGAAAAGGAGTAAGTGACAGACATTCAACAATATATGGCTTAAAAACCTATTACCTTTATTGTCCAAAACTACACAAAACACAAAAGTATTATGACATGAAATATATTGTTGAAGACAGTGGATTTGTTACAAAAGCAGCGGTGTTTTAGAATGGATGAGTTTAGAGATGCAACTTTATGGAGAGCATGCTGACAGCATAACAACATGTTGTCTGAATGCGAAAACCCTCTCCGCATTTATAAATACATCCCTTTAAAGCAGCACAGCTAAAAATATGAAACTATTATTAAAAATTGGAAGGAAAAATTAAAGCGTTCAACCCTTTTCCGCTTTCATCTCAAAAAATTCACAGCTTACGCAATCTCTCCTCAAAACTGGACACCTCAGAAAAGAAGGAAAGACAAATCTCCTGAGCGCATCCCCTTGTATTTGCTCACCCCGCAAGCTATTTGCCTGAAACCCTCCCAACGCATCTGGATTTTGTCACTAGAGAAGGCCAGGATGTGATTTGACATGTACAGTAGGTACATGAAGGATATGAAAGATTGGTGGGGAGTCCAGATTGCGGCTGGATTTCCTGGAGAGGAAAATCTCTCAGAGCGCGAGAGGACCAGAAAGAGAAAGAGCAGAAAATGACTCGCCTGCTACAACCCCAATTACCACCGAGGAGATCAAAGAGCTCGCTGCCACTGTGATATTTAAATGATGAGCCTGGATAGGGCCTCGCTTTTCATATCTGCAAATGAAGGAAACCAAGGCCCACTGCCGCCCTCTTCTTCTCTCTCGCTCATTTGCCGTGCCTTTGTGCCGGGTTTGAAAGCGGTATATAACAGTTTCATTCGCCTGCTGCTGAATTATAATGAAACTGAATGCCAACTGTAGGAGGCTGTTTAATAAATTATACATTTTTATAGTGCCATAATATATTAGAGTGTATAATGGTCATTCAGATCTAACATAATATTGCTTACATGCATCATTTGTGGAATTTGCAATGAGATCACATTGATTTGCATAAAAAGCGGTACTGTCTCTTTAAGACTATCCGCAAGAAAAAGTGAAAGCAGAAAGAACACGGCGCAGAAGGTACAGACATTTATCACGAAAATTAAACAATGTACTGGCTTCTAAAATCATTTTTTGTAACGTCCATTCGATGATTTACTTATTTGCTGTAATAGCTTTTTTTTTTATGTAACTCTTTAGGGTAAAAATATTTATGTATGTGATTAACTGTGATTCATAATCCTCATGTAATTCATTTCATTTTTGAATCAATTGCTCTAGTTTGAATATAAAACAGCTGTCAAGACAATAGTAACAAAAGATTTTAATAGAATCATTATTCAATACAAATGTGGATGCATGAATAAATATATGTATATCTGGACACAATCAGTGAATGTGAAGCAATAAACCATAAAAAGACAAAAAAACACCATAAAGCATCATGAGAGTAGGCCATATGACCTATAAACTAAAGTTCAAATTCTCTGAAGCTGTATGATAGCTTTATGTAAAAAAAAACCCCAAGAAACAATACTTCAACTTGAGAAACAAATCACCACTGATTTCTTTATTGATTTCTTTATGTCTCAGGAATTAATTTAGAAGTAGCAGTAGCAATAATAATAATAATAATAATAGCAAGTAGATGTCTTTACCTGATTAATTCTGCCCTTTTTTTAATGGAATAACACACATACAGTTTCATGTTTAGTAAAAATTACATTTATGGCTGGTATTTTTTCTCAGTTCACTTGCCCTGCTTGTAATTTAGTGCAAGAGTCACATGTTGTTGTTTTTTTCTGAGTTAAACATACTTGTTCCTAATTCCTCATCCTCCTAATTATCTGTAAGTCAACAGGAAGTTTTGTTCTTGCTTTCACAGAAGAAAGTAAGTCCTGCAGTTTTGGAATGACATGAGAGTGAGTAAACGAGGACAACATTTTCATTTTTTGGATGAACTACTCCTTTAACCTTTATTCTCTTGATGTTTACTGAAACGCAACACCAACCAACCCTCCAACGCTCCTCTCACTAGTCATTCTCTCAGTTTTCCACTCTTTGTCTGTTTTTTAAATTAGCATATGTTGGCTAGGGGACATTCTCTTAACAAATCAAGGATAGCAAAACATTTACCCGTCTGTTTGGGCAAAACCATCCCCCGCTGCATTCCTAGGCCAGGTGTGAACATAAAATGCAATTAAATCAATATAAGAACGATAGAGAAAGAGCATGAGAGATGGAGAGAGAGAGAGAGAACAAACATCTAAGGCTGTGTGGGGGACCTGGTATTGAATTTCAGATCTGCTGAAAAGCAGGATGTGATATAAATATTGATGAATCAGATGGCTACCTGAGAGACAGAATAGCTATCTCTTGTTATCCGGATCCCGACATTGCCTTTGTTAACAGTCTATGTTGTCATAGCAACAAGCAATTAAATGGCAGCATGCATTTAAACATCAGAGACAAGTTGAGATTCATGCTGCCGAACAATAGAGGAGGGAAAAAAACACCGGCTGTGTGTGATTGCTAGGGGAATCGAAAAATGTTTCAGAGTGAAAGAGAAAAGTTGTGAGGTACCGCTAAATTGATGGTAGACAAAGGCCATGTAAATGCTGAAGTACACTCTACAGTATCTCACAAAGCATGAGAGATTGAAGCCTAGTTTACTAAGGTACAAATACAACACATTTATGTAACAGTGACCTCAATCTTTTAGCCATTTGTTTTCTCTACAGGCATTTAAATAATATCTCCAATAATGCCATGAAAAAATCAAGTAGCTCTGAAATGAATCACATTTAATTTAAAGCAAAACAATTATATAAAAACCAATGAAAATTGTAAAAAATATATTTAAATTGTACTTATTTTATATTTTTGTGTATAGAAATCAGAATACATGTGCAAAAATGATTAATTCATATCTTATTAATATTTAGATGTTTTAATTTACATTCATAATTTACTTGAAGCAACCCATGTATGTTATTTTTTCATTTTCTTTTTAGATTGCCTATTTATTATTTTACATTTCATTGCTTATTTTAAATGTGTAATAATATAAATATTTAAAATAATATAATATTTTATATATATATATATACACACACTCTTCCTTCTAATTAATTTGCCTTGACAACAGCAAGTTTTGTTATTTCAAGTATTTTTTTTCTAGTTTTAGTTAAATAGTCCTGTACTTTGACTATAAAAAAAAGCAAAGCCAGAGACATATACAATATATAACAAAATCTTGGAAAATATGTACATGTTTTAACAGTAATTACATAATTTGCTGTGCATTATGATTACGTTTATGGTTACCACCGCTCAGCTCTGTGTTTCCATGGTAACAACTTCTTTTCTGATCGGTCGATATCTCATTAGTATTATAGATCGTTTAGATCTTGAAAGTGAATTTGGTTTTTAAACATGCTTCATGAAGTTGAAATCACTACAGAAGAATCAATCATTGCCTAACGTCCACAGATCTCACGGGTGGCCTGTCCTCATCACTAAAAATCATTTTCTGAATGAAGAAAACAAATTACACTTTTACTTTGAGATATCAACTGTGCTCAGACTCCAAAAACGTAAAGTGGACATATGATTGGTTGAGGCCTTTGGCATCCTCCAATCAGAAATCATGTTAGTGAGTTCACATTAGGAAACTTCAACATAAATGCATTGGTACGACGTGTTGAGCGATGCTATTGCAGAGAAAGTGAAGAGCCTTCAGGGTGCACTTTGCAGTTATAATCCTATTACTAATGATCTTCCATTGAAAAAACAAATTACCAGAGTATGATAGCCTTATTACCTGAAACATCAAATATCACTGAACGAATCTGTGATTCATCCTTGCAATTCGGCATGTTAATGGGGATACTTGGGTTCACCAAATAAAGAAGGGAACGGGCTGAAGCCTTAGTCTCATTATGTACAGAGAGGGAGGGAGCGAGACAGGCTTTTGATCGCCCAGCGAGGCCTACTCCTGCTTTCAAGGCTGTCATTGACACAAAGGAGCATTAGTGATCTTTTGTGCATCTAGAAAGGGTTTTAAAAAGAGAATGAGAGGAGGCATGAAAGACTACAACAAATGAAACTGTGAGTAAAAAAGGAGAGAAGGACGATCTGTCAGCAATTCATTTTATTTATACTCAAAGTGACTGTTTAGCTGTTTCGGGAAACGACATTGCATCCTTCACTAGGACAGTGATTATTATTAGTTATGCCATGGCTTTTCTTGAACTAGTGACAATGTCAGACACCTAAAAATGATTTTCTTCCTACATGCAGGTAGCTACATGTTTTCTAGCATACAAACTGAATTGACTTGAGGCTAGTTCACCCCAAAAATTACTTTTTTCTTTCTTCTGTTGAACACAAAAGATGATATTGGAAGAATGCTGAAAACCAAACAGCTGCTGGTAGCCACTGACTTCCTTTTTTTTTTTTTTTAACCTTTCTATTAAATACAAAGGCTACCTGTTAAGCTCTAGTGGTATTTATTTATTCATTTATTTACCGGCTGAATTGTTACAAACCTTTAAAAGTGTTTTAAAACTCAGAAACTCAGAGCGAGGGTACTTTTATTTTGAAATTGCGAAGTACACAAATCGCATATAGAAATATGTTGATGCATTCTCCTGTGCTGGCATGGCTTTTTAAATTATTTACGTGAATCTAGTGAGATAACGCTCACTGTTTTCCCAGATAAATGGTAAGCAAGTGACCCGAACTTACAGAATATGCAGAGGGAGAGTTTGTGGACCGAGCTGCTGAGATGCTCCATGCTTGTAAATGACAGCATGAAATGAAATGAAAACGCGTCAGACTTTGTGTGCGCTCCCACAAAGCCCTTTTATGTTCAGGCATGTTCCAGTTTCATGAATCAGTCTGAATGAACGATATAAAGGGAAGACTATTTTAAAAAAGGTATACAACTCACATATTTAGATATAACCACTACATTCTTGGCAGAATATAGAATTTGTGACATCAAAATTTTAGTAATACTGCATCTGAAAACAATGTGGACAATGTGGATATTCCTTCTCAAAGGGTGAGCATCTGTCCCAGCCTTTGTCATTTCCTATCTATGACCTTAGAGTCATGTTTCTCCCTTCGTCCGCACAATTGGATCTTTCACACCCTCATGCAGCTTTGATGATTTTCAAAGCTTCACATCTCTCCTCTTTGTTCGACAGTACAGAAACCAGACTGTGCGTTGTGACAGTCTGGGAAAGCGAGTCGATGCAGGTGGTCATCCTTACCTTTCATCACGTCGCTGTTAGCCCGAGCGGAGAGGTACAGTGAGAGCGTGATGTTGGAGGTCAGCTTGTGTGCCTGTCCGGATCAGATGAGATGGGCTTTGATGTTTGGTGGGGGCCCGAGTCGCTCAAGCAGTTCAGATCCAATTTCTGACCCTGTCATGGACACACGCTCTGGGGTCAGGACTCTAATACCCCTCTGGCCTGCCGACAGGGAGAGATTCTGATCCCTGTACAAACTCAGGACAACAGCAAATGCCAAGTGAGATTAGAGCCGTCAATATTAACCTGTGCGCACCACGAGGAATTTAAATGTCGTATTGGTTGGGCGACTGCAGGGTCTGGCTCCGAATCACTCGTAGATTCAGTAGGGCTGGGAATTGACATTTGATTCCAATTCACCCACTCTTGATTCAATATCAGATATTTTGCATATATATCAGGTACAGTACTTTTATTTACCAAAAATTAAATAAAATAGAAATAACGGTAAATTAAAACAAGTAAAAACTGGTAACAATTTAATTAGGTCCTATTATTTATCATCGTTGGTTACTGCATTATCATTACCTTCTGATGAGATACCTTCTGAACTTCATTTGTGTTTATTTCATGCTATGGCAATAAATAGGAAGAAATTAATGTTTACATGCACTACAGTTTTGTCATTGCACGTTGAATAGTGACATAATGGTATTTATGGTTTAAATTTAGTTGAAAGGTATAAGGTAAACTGAGTTTGAAAGTTAAATATTAGAGCAAAAATATTTGGCAGGCACGCTACAAAAAATATTTAAAGGAATAGTTCACCCAATAATTAAAATTGCGGCATATGTTACTTACCCGCAAGCCATCCTTGCTGTGTATGACTTTCTTCTTTCAGACGAACACAGCCAGAGTTTTTAAAAAATGTATCCTGGCTCTTTCAAGCTTGGTAATGCTTAAAAACTAAACAAAGAATTATAATGAAATCAAGCATTTAAAGGAGACGTATGCTATTTTTGAACTCTACTAATGCAAAAAAAAAAAACTGTTTGCAGCCATGGAGGCCTGCAAATGAATTTCATCAGAGATTGCAGATTCTATCCAACCTAAAAAGCCTTGGGATCCATCTTTAAAAACAAATTTTATGACCAAAGGTATATTAAAATCAACTCATCAACTTACAGTGTAAGGCTCATCCCCTTCCATTCTGAACTGCGCTCATTCCTGTTGCATGTCCTCAATCTGGCAACCCGCATAAGCATCGAGTCTGAGGAAGAGGGGGGAAGGAGAATGACTTTTTTGAATTTGGACTGCAGTACCCATTTCAACCACTAACTGGCAACATAACATTTTGCACATTTAAAGCAACAGCTGTAATGTAAATGTATTAATAAACAGAATATTACAGCATGATGATGTACTGTAGATGCTAATATAGCTCTATTAATGGTTATTATGTTTAGTGTTAATGGGCTTTTAGAGATCGACCTTGTTATTTAAGAATGAATATCGAGATTAAATGAAGATTGATAAAAAATGATTGATTAATACTGGCAACTCAGCCCCAATATAGGAGTCATAACAGGGACACGCAAAACAGCTGTCATGATCATCTCGGATAGAATAAAGACAGCCATGGGTAATGCGACCGCTTCGACTGGGCATCTCTGCCAGATGTGACATTTCTCTGCGTTCCCGTCTAAATGGCTCCGTTAAAGAGTTCACTTGTGCGGTCCGAAGAGGATGAGACCAGCATAAATGAGAACGGATGAGCCTGGCAGGCAATTCTCATTCAGCACCGGGCTCAGCCCAATAATGAGGTGGATCTCAATTATGCCGCCACGGCGCTGTGAAATGGACCGGGGGCTCCCACCCCGACGCCTCCGGAGGCCCTTCAAGCCACCTCGTCCAAATTGAACTGATGGAGCAGAAAAGCCATTTTGATTTTCGTTCTCACCTCCGAAAACATGGTTTGGCAGTGATAATGCCAGGCTGCCGTGGGCATCTGCCGTGCGTTTGCGAAGGGGGTCAGCCGTGGCGTCGGTGGGTCCCTATCAGACGTGCCGTATAGGGGCATAATTAGATTTGTGCTGACAGTCTGTTGACACAGACGTTATTAATTGGGGTGGCTGGATTGACACGCACTTAGATAGCCACATCATAAATGCATGAAACTCGGCGCGATAATTGCGATCGCTCTGCTAACTGCGGTGGGCTTGATTAATGACGCGGTCATCAGCATATGCCAAAGCTGACCTCACGGTTATTGAGTTAGCAGGCTAATCAGAGAAGAGGTGGGGCGACTACGTTTCGAGAGAGGCACAAGAGATTGTTGAGGCCCTTCAGACGACTCTTATGACCTAATGAATGCAACAGTTGCCATTGAGGTTTCCAGAGTAATAGGAGCAACGACCAAACAAAGCACAGCGGGATCACTAAAACATGGCTTTGAGTGTGGGTACAGAACTAAAAAATGTATTATGGTTTACTGTATATATGAAGCAATTGTTTTTTCTTTTATGGTACAGCATGTTCAGAAGTGATCGCTTATGCTCTCCTGCTTCTTCCATTCGCTCACAAAATGTGCTTTTCCTTGCCTATCACTCAATACTCCTAGATACAAGAATACTGTCAAATATTTATCATAAATATTAAATGAGTGGAGGCTACAGGATGGTTTCTGACTATCAGCTCCATCTATCGAATCACAGTCAGACAGAAAATCCTTACAGTGTTGACAAAATAATCATATTCTGCACATCACATCTATAAAACGCTGCAGATATTTTGTTTTTATGGTGATGAAAACTATTACTAAAAGAAGGGAAATTATATTCACAATTATATTCACAATGTTTATAATACTAGGACAATTATTTAATTTATTAAAGAAGGCATTATTATTACTATTATTATAACTACATTGCTATATATTATTATTATTATTATGTTAACATGTTTGTTTTCAGAAATATTCATTATATTTTAATATTTTAGATTAATTATCATTATTAGGCAGAAAATACTAGCACAATCATTTAAAATAATAAATATTATTATTAACATTACTACTACAAAATATGTATGCACATACTTAATTCTAAAAAATAGTTTTTGTGGCATTAATATGTTTTATATAATATCTTTTTTCTAAAATATCCAGTTATTAAATTAATTGCCATTTGTGTTAAGCACATTCCAGTGAACATCCCTTCTGTTACCATTTTAAAAACTACTGGTGGATAAAAACTATGGATCTCAGAATAATACTGTTACTTAATACTGTTACTACTGTATATTTGTCTAAAGTAACTGTAAAACATGTTTTTGTTTTCTACAGGTGTGGTGCCCAATAGTCTGGGTTTACACAGCCTGCAGCCCAGTCCAGTGGCTCCAGACAGCCAGGCTCAATCTCCCACCCAACTGCAGTACCGCAACAAAGTCCAGCACCGCCGATTCTCCATGGAGGTGAGTCATGTTTAATCATTTCATCCTTCTCCATGCTAAAGCCCAGCCAAGTGCTCTTTCCAAAAGCTTTGATGGTCCTTAGTGATCCTAACAGAACAACACAAGCTCTGCTTGTAATCTTGTCTGAGTCCTTAATAAAGTCTTTGCCAGAGGCATCTGCCATTATCAAATGCTTGGTTTCTCTTTAAGGTGAGACTAGGAGACCAGTTACATAATAGTACTAAAGCAATGACAAGTTTTTGTCTATGAACTAGGGATGTAACGATTCACTCAACTCACGATGCGATACAATTTACTATAATGATTTTGTGATATGATTTCTCATGATTTGTTTTTTGACAAAAAGAGATTTAAGACAAATTAGAAATTAAAAGGTGTCGTTTTATTATTTCTCATACAAAACTGTTAAATATTTCTTAGTCGAACTGAAAAATAACAAAACAAGATTGTAATTTTAAAACGAACTCCAAATCAAATTAATAACACGAATGAGAGAAATATCTTAATATAAACAAGCTGTAAAGAAACAAAGCTTTGACTGTGCTCTTTCCATTTAAAATTAGAAGCAACCTCTGTAGGCCTATTTTAATTATGATCCAAACAAAGATGCTACATACAACCAGCATAAGCAGATTTTAATCTAAATTTGATTGTATAAATTCAAAATAAACTAGAAATGGTCTGACTTTAGTTTTGTAAAATTATAAAGGAAACAAAAACATCAGCCGGCCTGAATGAGACGCAAATACACTCAGCAGGTGGTGCTTACGGGACAGCAGCGATACAGCGTTTCCTTGGTTACTGCTGTAAAAAAGGAGCGCTGCGGTTATGAACACCAATTTAACATGCAGAGGCAAGATGAAAAGAAAATACCATGTAAACTTTTTTAAACACAGTCAGTCCCCCTCAAAGACACATTCAAATAAACTCACAGTCCCACCTCCAATTGTATCATCATTTATTTAACATCTCAACCGATATGAATCGTTATGTATTTGTATTTGCTTTATAATGGGAATCAGTTTTACAGAGGCCCTAAAGGGACATGGTAAAAATATAAGATGGGAGAAAAACTATATTTGATCGTTTTTGCTTTCTCTGGTACTTCTGTGTTTTCCTAAGAAACTTTGCATTCGTCTCTTAAGTGCTAAGTTTTTCCAAAGCAATGTGAGTGCGAAGTTTATGCTTGCATTTTGATCATTTCTGTTAAGGAGAGGTTTGGTCACTGCAGAGCTCGTTTTCAGTCAGACTTTTTTTAAATGAGCCAAGACAGATCTTTACCCTGATCAGCACTGAACTGAAAAGCAATTCCAGCTGCAGTGCTGAACCGATTCCCCCTTGAGAGGCTCTATGCATTATTCTATTTTCTCATTACATGGATGACTGGTGTTTTGGAGGAACTCAAATGAATTAAATGCAACTGTAAACCTGCAATATTTAAGAATTCACAGATCTGAAATGACCAACTTTACTTGAAATGGCTGAAAGGCCCATCCCTTTGGCTTTTCATTTGGACAACCTCCTGTTGTAGGGATTCAGTCACCTCAGAGAGGAACGCGATCTTACAAACTCTAGTTAAATAGGGTTTGTCACATAATTCTAAAAAATTAGCACATGTCGGCAGATTAACAACAATTTATGAAATATGGTTAAAAAACTGCCCTCACTTCAAATATGACTGACCTTGAAAATTCTAGTTTGTTATAAATGCACCCTTTATAGATTTGGGGAAATAGTCTAATGTCTTCTAATTTCATTGGTATTTTAGCAGATATTGGTGTGTGTACATATATAGTGTCATATGTAAGCAAGTTCAAAACATACCATGCCAAATGGATAGCTGAATGACAACAGGACTAATCAGAGGCCTGCCTTGATCAACTTCCCCGTTTTTCTCCTCTCTTCCACCATAATCATCCATGCGATTCCATATCTGTATGATAGGAAAGCCTCCATCGGAGGCGCATGAGAAAGATGGAGTCCATCATTAAATGGAGTGGAAGTATTACCTGTAAGTTAGTCCGGCGCCACAAAAGGCAGACTCCACATTCGGAGTGTTCTTTGCCTCGGCTGTCAGCTTTCTTATTCAGTGGCCATGAATCTAGAAGGGGAAAATTGGAATGAATGCCCTCTCCCATTTTCAAATCCGACGGCTTCTTTCTGCTCTCGCAACCCTTTTATCTGCGCCGTGCACCCTTATTTTATTCCCACAGGCATGACGGGAGAGCGCTGAGGAGAAAGGAGGACTTTTTATTCCCTGGTTTTATTGAGAATCGCTGGCTAGTTTTATTGCACAACTGTACAAACTCAGCCACAAGGCAGAGCGGTAGGAATCACAGGGAATGCTCTCATTTTTCAGAGTACATAAGATTCCATCTCATTGCCGTGCTATTTTTGGGCCTCTCCAAGCCATGGCGATGAATCGAGTTACAAACTAACTCTATCACAGCTTCTTAAATGCAAGAAGATTGTTGGTTATACTTCGGCTCGTCCTTAGATGCAATATTTTGTCCCACCCTGCCTTGGCGTGTTAAGATTATGCCAGAATCCTTTATTGAGTGAGAGTCTTCGTACTGGAGAAAAGTGACAGGTTTTCTCATTGTCATGCCGAGTTCGTCAAGGTAAGAATAGTCAGCTCTGTCTATAGGCGTAGAGTTGTGTTGCGCGGTGGAGAAAGCTGTCATATTCACCTTGACTTGCAGTGTTTTCATATGTGTGCTACCTGAACGCTAATAGCTGACAGCTCTTTGATGTGTGTGCAGGATGTAACTAAGAGGATGTCTCTGCCCATGGATATTCGTCTCCCTCCAGAGTTTCTGAAGAAGTTGCAGATGGAAAGCCCTCCACCATGCAAACCGCTCAGCCGCATGTCCAGAAGAGCTTCACTGGTTAGTAACCAAATTACAGTCGCTTAGACAGTTAGTGAGCAATCAAAACAAGGGCATAACATAGTTCAAGTTCACACTAATCACTACATATTAAACGAAACTCTAACCCACCAAAACATTTTGCATTTAAAAGTGCTTTATTTAAGTTTCTGACTCTTCTAAATCAAAGAATAACATAATATGTTTTTAGATAATTAGGCAACATGTTATGTTAACATAGCTGTTTCTATGAAAATTAATGATATAGCCAGTAATTCTACTCTGAAATGTCTTTTTCGGGCAGATTCTGGGCCTGAATTTCAACCGATTTCAACCGCTAGCTGGCAATATTACATAAGGGCCTTTCGCACCCCTTTAGTTCTGGAACTAAAAGCACAGTACTAAAGTACTGGGACGATTTTGCGCAAACTATTTTCCAGTACCATTTAAAAGGGTTGCATTCGTACAGACAGTGTGTACTAAGAAGTGACATAAACCAGCGACGTCATTTGCACGCGGCGTTCAAAAAGAGAAACAAAGAAGGCCGTAGACAAAGTTTTCAGGTAAATGCCGTTTATAAAAAAACTAAGTTGATACAATGTCTACACAGTACATGTTTACGCGCCGTTTTAAACCATGGCGGGTGAGGGCGTTTTCATACACG
>JAUMHE010000060.1:5856609-5879005 GCA_032359235.1 Enteromius mattozi | reverse complement strand
AAGTTGATACAATGTCTACACAGTACATGTTTACGCGCCGTTTTAAACCATGGCGGGTGAGGGCGTTTTCATACACGTTTAGCCAATGAGCATACACTTACGTCACTGATAGTTCCTGGTACTTTTTTAGAGCTAATTTAGTTCCAGCAAACGTAGTTCTTGAAACGTTAGGACGTGGAAGTATTAATTTTCCCCATGGGGATATTTTAGGGAAGTTACAAAGAGTTACAAGGCATGAATCAAAGTAACCAGTTACAACAAACTTTGATTTGAAGCAAAAAAAAAAAAAAAGTATTTGAAAATTATACAAAAAGACAACAACATGTTTAATGGCTTTACTGAGGAAAACAATAACAATCCCATGAAGTATAGTGAAAACTCTAGTAAAAATAAAAGTATTGATTTAAAGTTAAGAAATTTAAATGTATTTCAAAAACTGCATATTATGCATACAGTAAAAATAACAGTAGTTAGAGAGTGCATGAAAACTGACTTTACATCATTTACAGCTCTCTGATTGGTGGAAATTTCTCTGCAGAATCATGGAAAAAGTAGTTTTCACCAGGTATCCACTTCTGAATGCAATAAATATAAAAAATAATGCTGGCTGGTGTCTTCAACAGAGGCACATACCATTGATTAACAACCTTGTAGCTCACAGTAGGTCTGACTTGTAAGTTTTTAAGCTACTATTCAAAAATAACTCATTATGGAGAAAATGAAAGGTATTTTTACTTCTAGGACCTGGTAAAGCAGGTTTTCATATCTTTGTATCAGCACTTATAAATGTTTTCACTAACGTTTAAATGTGCTTTTAGCACTGCCTGGAAAAGTCAAGGAAAATGACTAATTACTAAAAAAAGTGCAATATGGTTTTATTCTACTTAGGCTCAGCTGTAAAATATTACATTAGCTAGAAATTTCTCTTTTGAGAGTGAAATATCGGAAAAATGAATAGTATATTTACTTCTAGAACCTGATCATTATACTCTGACAAACTATAGGCCTACTACTGCTCTCGAAATACATATTTTGAATAGTACTCTAAACATCATGCACAACAGGTTTGTGCACTTAATGCGTAGGTCTAGAATTTCTTTCTGTGTTTGTACAAAAACAGCCTCAGCACTGAAAAATACTAATGAAAATACTTACACGCCATAAATAACGCAACATAAGCAGCATTCACAGCATTACTGCAAGAACCGCTATAAAAAGGCATTATCATAAATGTCTTCTACACACATTCTTCTCTCTGAGGTTAATTTCTATAAAATAATTATGCTGCTGCTGCTGCCACACAAATAAAACTTGATCTACAACAAAGGGATTGATCGCAATCACAGAATATGTTTTTTATTGTCTAACTCAGCATATCCTTCTGCTACACACACACAAAATCCCTCAGTGGTTCCTACACAACTCGCTCTTCTTCACATTAAATGCTACTAGCAAGCTTAACGACAACCTCACATACAGTTTTAGCTCTTAAATGTGCTTATTTACGTATGTTGATGTCCATGCAATGTTTACAACTTCTAAAAATGTTGTCAACAAACTGTTTTAACAAATTGAAGACTTTATTGCACTGTTTTCCAGTCGGACATTGGCTTTGGGAAACTGGAGACATATGTGAAGTTGGGCAAACTAGGAGAGGTAAGATGTTTTTACTTTCCTTGGGAAAAAAATTATATGCTACAGGCAAAAATTTAAAACATAAAACAGCAGCCATTGAAATGAAGAATCAGATGTGTTCATTGTGAGATTTCCCGCAGGCGATTACAGTGAATATGAGTTGTGTTGAATGTGGATTTTGATTTAATGGGCTTTTTTTTTGGCATGAAGAGACATCAGTCTCTAATATGCTCAAAGCTGTACTGCGACTAGCCTGTCAATTTTCTATTAAGTGCAACAAAGCATGCACATTGCAAATTGTGAGAAATAATGTACTACATACAGTACAACCCTGAGGAATACCGTATCTAATGACTGCACGAGAAAAACCTGGAGTATTGGAAAAATACTGAACTCGGGCTGAAGTGAATTCACTTCAATAAAGAAACAAATATCGGTAAAGCAGATTTTCATATCTTTGTATCAGCAGTCATAAATGTTTTCATTAACGTTTAAAGGTGCTTTTAGCTCTGCCTAGAAAAGTCAGGGAAATTACTAACATTTTAAAAAGTGCAATGTGGTTTTATTCTAGTTATGCTCAGCTCTAAAATATTAGCTAGAAATTGCTCTTTTGTGAGTAAAATACCAGAAATACAACATATAAAAACCTTATTAGGCATGTCATTTAGCAGACACTTTATACAAATTAATACACATTAAGACAATAATCATAAGCATAGGTCTTTATAAGTATCTGGTAAGGCTTTGAACCAAACTGAACCCACTGAAGTATTTTAAATCAATTAATGCTTTTATTCATGAAGGAAACAATAAATTCATCAAAAGTGGCATGTTGTTACATAAGATTTTCAAATAAAGGCTGTTCTTTAGAATGTTCTATCACCATTTCCACAGAAATGTTAAATGCATTATTATAAGAAATGTTTATTGAAAAATTGTTTATTAAGCCTCTAGTTAAAGAAAATTCTATTCCAAGTTGTCCGTTTCCCCCACTGAATAAAACTAAAAAAAGGTTTTTGCAACTTTTATCTAACAATTCTGACTTTTTTTCTCAATTGTGAGATATAAACTCGAAACTCAAAATTGAAAAAATGTAGAACTTCGAGTTATAAAGACAAAATGTGACTTTATATCTCGCAAATTCTGACTTATAACACACAATTGTGTGATATAAAGTCACATATCTGACTATTTTCTCAGATTTGTGAGATATAAACTCGCAAATTACGAGTTGTAAAGTCTAATTTTGAGCAGAAAAAAGGATTGATACGGTCTGACTTTATAACTTGCAATTGTGAGTTTATTTCTCAAAATTGCAAGATTATATCACCCAATTTTCTTGCACTTGAGACTTTATCTCGCAATTCTGACTTTGTATTTTTTTTTAATCTCACAATAAAGTTCATTTTTGGAATTTGAACTTTTTTCTAGCTATGCTCATCTCTATCCAACATACGGATAATCTCAACATCAAATGACTTTCATACACAATAGATCACTGGTTTTAATGAGAAGTTTGGATTTTCTAGACACCATGGTTATAGACAAAGATTTCTAATCAAACTAGAAATTAGATCAACACTCCCACAGATTTGAAAGAAGCTTCATACTAGGCTAATTCAGTTTTTTTGTCCACATTTCAAGTCAGAAAGTCTAGAATCTTGACTAGAATCAAGTCTAGAATATTTTTGCTCAAATGAATGTGTCACTTAGTAAAACCTTGAGGAAAGAAACAAACAGATGCAGACAGGTTATGTGGCATACCATTAAACTAACAATAGTCCATCAAAAGTCAAGATACATTTGAGAACCAAACATCCTCTTGATCTATTCAGCACCACTCCTCTTCCCCAGAAGATTGACATATTTTTGTCTTCCTGTCTGTCAAACAGGGCACATACGCAACGGTATTCAAAGGCCGCAGCAAACTCACTGAAAACCTGGTGGCCCTGAAAGAGATTCGTCTGGAGCACGAAGAGGGCGCCCCGTGCACAGCCATACGGGAAGGTAGCGTCCTCCTCCCTCAAAGACACAACTATGATTTTGAGCTCCCCAGTTGTTCAAAACCCACATTGTCACGAAGAGTATACATTCTAAACTGGCAAGCCACAGGCATCTTCTTCACCCAGCCTGAATCTCTCCATCTAAATGAGATGGAGTACGTGAGCGGGGTTGCTAATGGAAAACACCGATGTGAAGCAAGGCTGCCACCCAGTGGCTACTGAGCTCACACTATAAAGGAATGCATTGAAAACATGTCAGGAGAGGTCAGAGTTAGGTAAAATTCAGCTCTTTTACAGCTCTGTAAGTATCAACTCGTTTCAGATTTAAGATTACGTTGATCCCTTTTCTTTAAAAGAAAAGGCTGAGGAACAGAGGACCTGAGCAAAAGTGTGCATTCACTCTTCCTTTAATATTCAATTATTTCCTGTTGCATAAAAAGACTTAACATTCGGTGTAAAAGAGCATTCTTACAAATCCATATTAGTAAAAATTTAATTAAAATGACAAATAATAAATCATATTAAGTAATTAAAGATATAGTTACATACAAAACATACACAAATTTTCACAAAAATTATAATGTGAATGTGTCTTGAGCAGCAAATCATCATATTAGAATATTATTAGGGCAATTTTTATTAGCAGTAATTAATTAGTCAAAATATTTTAATATGTATGCACATATTGGTAGTCATTTAGTGGATGCTTTATGCAAAGTGGCTTACAAATTAGGACAATAGAAGCAATCAAAATCAACAAAAGAGCAATAATAGTCTTAATTAGCCTAATACAATAATATATACACCACCAGTCAAAGGTTTGGAAACAGTAAGAGTTTTAGTATTTTTAAAAGGTGTTTCTTATGTTCATCAAGGCTGCATTTATATGATCAAAAATACAGGAAAATATAATATTGTGAAATATTTTTGCAATGTAAAATAACAATTTTCTATTTTAATATACATTAAAATCTAATTTATTCCTGTGATGCAAAGCTGCTTTTCAGCATCATTACTCCAGTCTTCAGTGTCACAGAAATCATTCTAATATGCTGATTTATTATCAGTGCTGGAAACTGTTGTGCTGCTTAATATTTTTTTTTAGGTGTCTTGAATGAATAAAACGTTTATTTTAAATAGAAATTTCTAACAATATACACTACCATTCAAATGTTTGGGGTCAGTACATTTTTATTATTTTTAAATGAAAACTTTTATTCAGCTAGGATGTGTTATATTGATAAGTGACGGCAAATATTTATATTGTTAGAAAAAATTTATATTTTTAATAAATGCTGTTTTTCATCAAGAATCCTGAAAAAATTAGTTTTCCAAAAAATATTTGCCAACATTGATCATTCTAATAATAAATCAGCATATTAGAATTATTTCTGAAGGATCATGTGACTGGAGTAGTGATGGAAATTCAGCTTTGCATAAAATAATTGTTTTATATTAAAAAATAGAAACCCATTATTTTAAAGGGTAAAAATATTTCACAATATTACTTTTTTCATGTATTTCTGATCAAATAAATGCAGCCTTGATGAACATCTTTAAATGAAATATTACAAATCTTACTGTTTCCAAACTTTTGACTGGTAGTGTGTACAGTATATATGTATTTATAGATATAGACATATCTCAGATGAAAGAAAACAAGTAGACAGAAAAGAAAAAGACTAATAGAATATGCAACTAAAAAAAACAACAAGCAGTTAGAAAAAGAAAGAGTGCTAGAGGGGGATTTTTCTTAATAAAAAAGAAAACAAATAAATAAAAAAAGAAAATAGAAAGTGCTAGAGTTAGAGGGTCAAAAAATGATACAATAGAGCCTTTTATTAACAAACAAACATATCAATTATTATTCATTAATTCCAGAAATAGCAAATTTGTTCACTGTTAATGAGTAATATTATTTGATTTTTCAGTATGAATTATTGCAAAACAACACAGCCTAGTTTTCTAATTTGAATGACAATTCTGCAAACTGTTTGGCTCGATTAAAATTCAAGAACTGGATTAGAATTTCAAAAGCCAATTTCATTTCAAATTCCGGATGTTGCACAACCCTTCTGGAGGTTATTATTACGCTCATTGTCATCATATCATTGTTGTGTTGCACCAGTGTCGCTCCTGAAGAACCTGAAACACGCCAACATCGTAACGCTGCACGACATCATCCATACGGACCGATGTCTCACCCTTGTCTTTGAGTACCTGGTAAGCCACGTCTCACAGCTTTTCTTAGAATGCTATATGAAAACAGTTGGAGCCTGTAGGTTACAGTTCATCGCACAATGCTTTGTGATTTTGGGTAGGGTGGTATTTGGCGTATATTGCTCTTCAAAGTGACAGGACCAGTCTGTTTGAAATGCCATTTTAACGTCATAACCTATTGTCTTTACAGGACAGTGACTTGAAGCAGTACCTCGACAACTGTGGAAACCTAATGAGCATGCACAATGTGAAGGTAATAGCGAAACAACAACAAGCTTACCAATAAAAGTCAACAGAGCTGTCTACGTAGGCAGCATCCTAATGCTACATGACCGTTGATTCTGACAGAATGTGACGTTAAGTTTCCAATGACAAGCAATTAGTCAATCAATTTTTAGCACAAAGCTGCTCGACAACATCACAGCCAATCAGAAGATATACTTTAATATACAGTTACGGAGAGCAGGATTTTGGACCAATCAGATGTCACTGGGCGGGGCTAGCTAGCAGACCCAGAGAAGCAACAGAGTCTCATTTGCGATTTTCTTACCTGTAGGAAAATTAGAGCATTGGGAACCCATAATTGACTAATTAGTTTGTTTAAATGACTAATAAGTCCATTTATTAAGGGAAAATTAAGTAGAAATTATGTATAGATCTCTAGCTGACATTTCAAGCACCGATTAACTGGATCTAATGATTTGGAAATAGCCCATATGTTTTTTGATAAGGGGGAATTTAGGCTGAAAAATTAATACATTAATAAAAATTACACTAACAGCAGTAATCAACTTTTCTAATTGACAGCTAATAGCTTTTTGCATGTCACTTTATCATGTTGCACCTGGATAAAACATGGTGTCAGGCATAAAATAAAAGTAAAATATGGGGAAACAAGATCATTAAAATGTTAAATTAAACTAAATTTAAATGATACTTGTCATTACTGAATTAAAAAATATAGCTGATTTTATAAATTTTTGCATTTTTAAATATTTGACAATAATTCACAATGCATTCTGGGATTGCGCTTCAAAGTGTAAATGACAACAATTTTCATTTCATTACTCCTTTATAAAATAGACTTTTATATTTATTTTTTAGGAAATGTATATATTTATAAAATATATAGACAACTAAAAAAAACATTCTTTAATTATAGATAAACTACTAAAATAACTACATAAAAACTAATAAAAGCTAAAAACACAACACACACATCAACAAACTAAAATTAAAGCTAAAATATTACAAATTTTTAAATCTGAAGTATTTCGACTATAAAACAGTATTAGTAATATTAATATTACTAATAATAGCTTCTCAATTATACTAAAATAGCTGTAAATAACAAATATTTTCAAATTTGCAGTGGATACATCAAAATTTGCTCAAAATGAGGCATCTTAGAAGGCAGCTGGATACATTTAAAATGCGGTCTTTGTTGGTACTTTAAGTTTAGAAATGCTAACATCTGCCTCTCTGTCCTTGTAGATATTTATGTTTCAGCTTCTTCGTGGTTTATCATATTGTCATAAGAGGAAGATTCTCCACCGGGACCTGAAGCCTCAGAATCTGCTCATTAATGACAAAGGAGAACTCAAACTGGCAGACTTTGGTGAGACTTTCTTACAAGGCTTGAATTTTCACTGAAGCGTTTACTTTGGTGCGCTGTACAAAGAATATCTGACTTGTTTTAGCACATTACCCAGCAGCGGTCTCCCATGTGACTCTTGGCTCGGATTCTGGGTTACCCAGCAACGTTTGTTCATCGCTTTAACTATCTCATCTTATCTTAATTGTTAAGGTTTGGCCAGAGCAAAATCGGTCCCAACAAAAACCTATTCGAATGAGGTTGTGACCTTGTGGTATCGACCTCCTGATGTCCTGCTGGGTTCTACAGAATACTCGACACCGATAGACATGTGGTAAGATGTTTCTCCCAAAATCCGCTGCTAGAAAACACTGTACACAGTAGAGCTACAGTATGGCATCAGATATAATGTGTTGTTAAGCTTGAAGCAAAACTAATGATAGTCTATAAAAAGGCAAAAGTAGTCCATAATCTTAAATTATAATCATAATATATACTGGAGACCAGGTTCCTTTGACTTGGGTCAGTAAACAACATCATAGCAACCACCGAACAACTTGTAAAAGAGAGCACCCTTCATATTTCCTTACATATAAATTTAAATATGCAATTTATACCATAAATCAAACATTAATTACATGTGCAAAGCTCTAATTAAATTTTCTTCAGCAAATGTAAAAACCTGTCTTAAAATTAGTAAACCTTGCCCTTGGAAATTAGCTAAATTGCTTAATTTTATATCATTTGCATGGTAAAATCTATGTAACCATTTAAATAATACACATGTAACAACTGAAATAACTCTTAAAATTAATTTTAACTATTAAGTTAGACTGTTTTTGCAAACAAAGCACCACTCATATTTTCTTTCTCTAGATACATTAAACCATTTAACTAGCTAACGTAACCATTTAAATAAATAAATATAACCATTAAAATTAGAATTAGATACATTTGCAAACAAAGCACCACTCATATTTTCTTCCGTACACATACGTTGTAATACTCTCTAAAATGGCGAAAGTAGTTTTATTTATTAAAAAGTGTTTTTGTGACGATTTCCATCACTGGAACTTTTCTGCTTCCTCAGCAGTGCACTCAAACACAATTCAGTCTTTTTATTTATTCAACATCTCATGTCAAAATAACAAAATGAATGGGTTCACATAACCTTTTATTTTAGAAAAAAAATCCCATTTATGAACCTTATGAAATAATACATCAAACTGCCTTTTGATCATGCCAAAGAGCTCTTGACTGTTGCTCAGTCCTCTAGGAGAAACATTAAGTTAGAAAATTGAATTCTGTCTTTCCTGACACAACCTTTTAACGTCACACGCGCACCCTGACACACTCCTCGGGCAACCTTGGATAGCTGACATGGACTCGGACATAAATGCGTTTTTAAAGCTAAGCCGTCCTGTTCGATAAAAATGCCGTTGTGTTTAATCCTCAGGATTAGTCCAGTGGGCTAATCAATCCGAGCGTGACAGCAGCCACATGTGTCTTTCCCATATCTCCACCTCGCAGCTTTCCCCAAACTACCCTCCAGTCAAGCAGACGTCAATCTGTGATAGGAGAATATTCTCAGAGATGCCGTATCTAAAACATCTGTGACAGTCCTGATCTGATATATTCAAATGATGTCTTCTGGCTTCATTTAAAAGCTTTGACATATAGAATAACAGCACTGAAATTAAAGAGATTTTATGATCATAACGCAGCAGTAAAATGATGGATGTCTCTGTATGACTATAGGGGCGTGGGTTGTATCCTGTACGAAATGGCGACGGGCCGTCCCATGTTTCCTGGATCGACTGTCAAAGAGGAACTACACCTGATATTTCGCCTCATGGGTACGAGAGATATTTTGTGTCATTTTAATTGTTATGTATAAATTATGAAGGTTCTTTATTGGCATTTGTGGTTCCATGAAGAACTTTTAACCATTCTGAAATCTTTCTGTTCCACAAACGGTTCTCTGAAGTGGAAAAATGTTCTTTAGATTATAACATTTTCTTATAGAATAGAAGGAAAAAAAAGCTATTTAAAAAAAAAAGGTTCCAAAAAAATGGTTCTCTTATGGCAAATGTGAAAATCTGGTTACGTTTGCATATTTAAAGGGGTCATATGATGCGATTTAAATCACAAGTTACAAAGCTCTCCCACAAAAAAAGATTTATTCTATCTAAAAAAAGAAGGCTGGTCCAGACCGGGCTAAAACACCTCATGAAAACACATGTCTACATAACAATCTGTGTAATGTGGCCCAAATGTTCGCACAAAGTACAGTACAGTGTTAACACAGCCATGTCAGGAGAAGCTATGTGGTTCTGTGCAAAAGCAAAAGCATTTTTTTCTAAAAGTATAGATATAGTAAGGAATCATTAAGATTACTTACAACAGAACAGCACAACCCAGATGTTCGAATTTATGAAATGCATTTTATGGATGACAGTTTTATGAAACTAGGAGAGTACAGGGCTGGCAGTTTCTTAAAAAAAAAACAAAAAAAAAACAATGTCAATTCCGACTTTGCTCTCACAATCCGGAACTCCTGAATCAATGACGGTAAGTATGTTTTGTCATTAGTATTTGCTATTGACTGTTTAAATGCAGCGTCTTGTGTGCCGTGCGTGTGTATAAGTGTGTGTGAGTGCATGTGTGTGTGAGAGAGAGAGAGAAACAGGGTCACATCACAGTGGAGTCAGCTTTCTTAATTGTGAATTGTGGTCTGCAAATACATACAAGCATCATCACTGTGTCTGTCACGTGACTCTGTTCCCCTTTCAGGCTTGAACTGATGGTAAAACTAAGAACATTTTTAACTGTCATTATAAAGCTAAACTCACAATTATAAAGGGGCGTTACATTTCTGACACATGCTTGTGGTATTCGTTTAATCACAATGCACTTTGTTAGCTGGCCAATCAGAGCAGACTGTGCTCGTCAGAAGGAGGGGCTTTGTAGAAAACGACACATTTCAGAGAGGCGGGGAATAGAAGAGTTACAATAATATACAGAATTTGAAAAATAATGTGTTTTAACATCATATTAAAATAGCTTCACTTGACCCCTTTAAATTAGTAACATTTTTATTTTAATTTGATCAATTTGTCAACTATACACTAAAAACACAGTAGAAATAGTACTGCAATATATTATTAGAATTTTAAGCAATTGTTTCTACTTAAATATATAATACTCCAATCTTCAGCGTCACATGATCCTTTAGAAATCATTCTAATTTGCTGATTTGAAATGAAAAGCAACAGTATAAATGTCACTTTTAATCAATTTTATGTGTCTTTTGTTTATAAAAGTAATAATTCCTTGTAATTGTAAATATTTTTCACTGACATATAAACTGAAAAATACTGGAATACTGCAATGTTGAACATTTGCCTTTATATAAATGACACACAAAAACTTTCTTATACAAAACTACTAGTTTCAACTTCACTTACTACCAAGTGACTTACTGGCACACTCTTAGACTGAGTAATCATGCTCCTCCAAAGCGCTCGTTCCAGCAACCAGCTGTAAACATGAAAACCTGTGCAATTTGATTCAGAAGCTGTGCAAAGCCAGCCAACCGGATCAGAGCTTGCCAGATCAACAAAACATCTGCTATGTTTTATGCAATATGCATCAGACGGTCAGCGAACGGGCTGTGGGTGGTCGTGGGTGCCCCGTCTGAGGCTGAATGGAGGTCTAATTATCTCACTGTTGGACACATACTAAAATACTTTCCCTTCTTTCCATAACCAGGCACCCCAACTGAGGAGACCTGGCCCGGAATCACAGCTAATGAGGAATTCAAATCCTACCTGTTTCCTCAGTACAGAGCACAAGCGCTCATTAATCATGTGCCCAGGTACCACAGAAACACCACAAACTGACTTGCAAGCAACAGGACTAGCTTTCGGCTTCTTAAAATAAAACGTACAAACAAAAACACACCTGTATGTATAAATAACAATAGACTGCTATGTTTTGGAGACTTTGCATGCTATGAATTATAGATGGTGAATATTGTAATATACAAGCTTTTTTTTTAAAGGCTTGACACAGAGGGAATAGATCTTCTTACTGCTCTATTGCTGGTAAGTGAATTAATCTGAAATAAAAAGTTAGATTATTCAGATTTGAGCTAGAAATATATTTTATGGAAGTATGTAAACAGACATTTGAAGCCTCAGCCAATGCACCAGAAGTGGGAGTATTTCGGAGTTGTTTATAATTAAAAGTCTTGCATTGTGCAGAACATTTTTGTTGTTGTTGCTGTTGTTAAAAAATAAACCATTTAATGACATTAATTGCAATATTTACAATATACACAGTTTCATAATTATTAAAGTAATAATTCACCCAAAAAACAAAAATTGCTGAAATTTACTCACTCTCTGGCCATCCAAGATGTTTGATTCTTCATCAGAATAGAAAAGTATCATTACATTGCTCATCAACGGATCCTCTGCAGTGAATGAGTGCCATCAAAATGAGAATCCAAACAGCCGATAAAAACATCACAATAATCCACATCACTCCAGACTATCACTTAAAGTCAAGTGAAAGAAAAAGCTGCAACTTTGGACATCTCACTGACCTTGTAATTCTTTATGCCCTCCTAAATATTTAAAACTTTGTTTAAAAAAAAAAAAAAGAATAAAATTATATATATATAATATGATAAGCAAGCATCAAACCTTTATTTATGTACTTGCAACATTCTTACTGGAACATATTATCTGAGGTGCACTGTTCTGTCAATATTTATTTTTCCTTCTTGGAATGTTGATGAGGAGCCAATAAGATATGAGATATAGATTTACGCAATATGAGGATTTGCCAGACTATATCAGATGTCAGAAACAACAGCCCTGCAGGGCGGTACTGAGAATAGTCCAAACATACACACACACCTAGCCAGCAGTGGTACTGTGTTTAGAAACACCCTGCTGATGAAGAAGGTCATCGGAGGACAACATATGGCACAATAGCAGGAAGACAATATTTCTGGTTTCACAGCATGGATAAAATAGGAAAATTACTGCCTATTCAAATAGAAAAATGTAAGCAAGTTGCGTTCTATACATCTGATAATGTGTCCATTTATTGTTAGAAAAAATATGGTTTTAACAGATGATAACAATAAACCCAGGTGTGCTCCTGTAAATACAGCCATGCAAGTATGCATGCAAAGATGTTTTGCAATCAGAGTTTTGCAATACATTTCACTTCATGTCGTACTGTGTATGTATGTGAACATGACGAATAAAATTTGAATTTGAGTGTTCACAAATTATTACTCCAATTTGTTTTACCAACACAAGCCCCTAGTCTTCTAGTAGTTTAATTATTATGAATTATTCTGTACAAAAATTCTGAAAATATTATTACAAATTAGATAAATTAAGATAAACTATTAATCAAATAAAATTATTAATAATAATAATAATAATAATAATAAATCATAATAATCTGAAATTTAACAACAACAAAAAAATATATATATATAGTAGCAAAACTAAGAAATCATAATGCATCAGGCCAAAAAAATTACAATAAAATAATAATAATGATATCAGAGTAATCTCAAATGTAAAAAAAAAAACAAAAAAAAAAAAAAAAAAAAATTCCTAATTATTATGACAAAATCTGAGCAATAAAATAGCAGCTTAAAAATTAGAACTATTAATAACTTAAAAATAATCCCTACTGTTTAATTATAATTGATCATAACTGAAATTAAAAAAAAAACATTACTGGTCAAGTATTAGAACAGACATTTATGTGTGATTTCTAACAAGCTCAGCACAAGTACAGACTCAAGAGGCCAGCGAGGTGCTGTTTAATGCCATGGAACTGCAACTGTCTTCAGCTCCCACAAATCCCCGGGTGAAAAAATGCCCTTGTTAAGAGTTTCGCTGCCGAGACGGAGTGAGCTCAGAAGCTAATTATGGTGTCAACTTCCCCTCTCTGCCTGCTCTCCTCCAGGTCCAATTAGTTTGATACAGGCAGGGGTGTCAGGCACAGAGCATTATAGCGTTATCAAAACACAGGTAAACAAACGCAGGCTGACACCTCCACGCTTCACTCAGGTACAGGAAAGAGTAAGGACCTTTCAGAGGAATGTTCAAGATTATGTTGGGGGACTCACTAAACAAAGAGGGGTGCCGCATACTGTAATGTATGCAAATTGTGAGCTAGTTAACAGCAAGCTCCCGTACTATATACAGAGAAAAACTGTAAAACATCTTTCATGTAATTTTACAGTAAAATGCTGTTAATTGTCCAGCTTTTAGAACTAAATAGAACAAATATAAATAATTTACAGTCCAAAACTTGAAACCGTTATTCCTAGAATTCCCTGCGTGACACATTTGAAAGTATTTTAATTTATTAAATAATAATGTTTTTTAATACTTTGTTTTATGTACATTTGGGCTTTATGTTACATCTGCTGTAGTTTAACGAATGTTTATTTAAGTGTGGTGTATTTATGATGGTGTTTTGTGTTTGCATGAATGACTTCTACAGATTAGAATATACTTTTGATTGTGGAGAAGCTACTTGTAATGAGCTTTGTCTCGCCATTTTGCCATCTCTTTTAACATTACAGTTTTTGATAGCAGTGTATATTGTTAAATTTACTGGTTTACGTTCAAATTTCCTTGTTTGTAAATTACGGTTTTATACTTTACTTTTTTTCTATATTCTATACAAAATTATTCTGGCAACCATTGCTGACAGTTTTTTTTTTTTTCTTTTACAGTGTATATATTGTACTATGAAATTGTCTACGTTATCTACATTTTTCTCATTCATTAAGTGGGTTTGCTGGTCTTTGTCAGACTCTTTGTTTTTGCTGGTTTTAGAGACTGGAAAGCCTGCTTAAACCAACTAAAACCATCCAATTATAGTTTAATTTACATCATTTTAAAGTCAATACACTTGGCCTTCAGTACGACAGTTGGGTAAATGTATTTAAAAATGTTTATAAACGTGCCAAGTAATGTCCTAAATAAAATCTATACCTGTAAACCTTTACCCTGATGGTGTCAGATGGTAAAAAGCATAAACAAGAGGTAGGGGTCAGGTGAAATAGTTACGATTCGTTTAATTTAACAAGTCAATGTCAATGGGAGGTCTAAGATTGAGTGCGTTTGTATTTCGGTAGAAACGTGAATGCGCTTCTCTCTTTCTCTCTGCGCGTTCTGATGGCGCGCGCAGCTTGAGTGCGCGCTGACCTGTCATTATGATGAAAGACCGCGGAGCGCGCGATTCGTTAATGGTGACAGCGGCCTTAATGAGTCCGAACCGTGCACCTGTTTCTCATCAAACCCCGCTGACTGATCGCGCCGTCAGCCTCACACAATGCGCTCTGAACGCTCTGCTCGCTTGAAACAACGCCAAACTTCGCCGGAGACAATTTTATAACTTTGTGTGAGATGACAGCAGGGTGATGGGTGCTCCATTATTTAAAACTACTTTATAGCTCAGGCATCAACAAGTCAGGGGAGCTGTGCTCAAATCGAGTCATTAGTGAAGAGCACACACTACGGGGAAGATCACAGGCGGCTACTGTAACTTGGGCTTTAGTGCGCAAAGCAGTGAAAGAAGCGTTGCGCATGCGCACACTTCACAAGCATTCAAGCTCAAGTGAAGCAAGTTCCCTTTAGTGCATTTTTGTTAGTGTCTACTGTACTTCTAAAAATCGATAAAACAATTTAATTCAAGCTTAAGTTGACTAAAACAAAAAATGTATCTTTCTGTTCTGAGAAAACAAAAATACTTATGTTAATATTTATAAAAAATATTTAGAAATTTATATTTAAAATATTTTATACACTTTCAAACACACACACACACACATATATATATATATATATATATATATATACCTTAACATATGGTTAACTTTATTTCTAATTATTATATCATATATACCAACTCAATCTGAGCACCTGAAGCCATCTTCAAGAAACTGCTAAAAGCACACCCCTTTCTTCTTTATTTGACCCTCTAACACTAGCACTATCTTTTCTATTTCTATTTTATCTATCGGTCTTCTTTTTAATAAAAAAATAACACACACACCCTTGACCCTCTATTAATTGCGTATTTACTTACAGCTAGTTTTTATTTTTTTTTAAAAACTGACACTAGATTTGTTTTTTCTATTCTATCTACTTCTATATATATATATACATATAGGGTACAATGGGGCTAAAGGCTATACACTGTGCCTAAAATGTATAATTGCAGAACAAAAATTATTTTTCAATACAGGATCAGAGAAATACACACATGAATCTTGAAAAGTGGTTAGTTCGGAAAGTGATGCATCACGGTTTTGTGCCATCTAGAAGTTTAGATTTTTAAAAAATTGTTTTGTTATCATGTTTTTATTGTTTCATTGTGTTAGAAGTTCCCTGTTTTTCTTAGTTATTGTTTTATAGTCAAATAAAAACCAGCTGTAGTTTGATTGAGAATTGGAATGCACAATGACAAAACATGATGTTTTTATTTGTTAAAAATGGAGTTCTTTTTTTTTGTAACGAACTGTTTTTGCATTTATACATACATAAAAAACACAACAATAATGGTGTGTCTTTATAAAAAAAACATGAAGTCAGGATACGCTGTGAGAAAAACAGATTATGACTAGAATATCACACTCCTCTCAACCAACCAGATTCAAGGACCAAAAAGAACTGTTACATTACATATAATTATTTACATTTTTAAAATTTATTTTATCATATTTAGTTCGATAAATAAATACCCAGCACAAATACACAAGAAAAAACTATCCTCAAACATCAATTCTCTGTTTTCCCCTCATCTTTTGTTTTGTTTCTGTCCAGTACGACACCAAGCGCAGGATTTCGGCTGAATCGTCTCTGAAACACTCTTACTTCCTGACTCTGGGCGACACCATCCACTCCATACCTGACAGTGAGTTTATCCCAATACTAGAGTCTGCTTATAAAACATCACCACAACACGAGCCTTATAATCTGTCTTTCACCTTGATGAAACAACAAACAAGACAATACATTTGCTTTTGTTTTCTATCCTCTCTAGCCTCGTCTGTGTTTTCACTGAGGGAGATCCAGCTACAGAAAGATCCGGGACACAAGAGCTCAGTATTTCAGCCGCCGGGTATTCAATTCCATTGCTTTGACATCACTCATCTCTATTTGCAGAGCACAACTTGATCATGTTTAGTCATGCAAAATAATCCCATCCATAAAGCTGTAAGACTATAATGCTTTAAAACATACTCACCTGCAGCGTCTAACAGTGGCTCATTTTCTCCAAATCCAGGTCGAGGCAAGAACCGCAGACAAAGCATATTCTGAAGACAAGAATCAAAGCGGTGTGCAGAGATGGCCAGAACAAAACCATTATGAAGCAAACAGCTTCGTTTCTCCATCCAAAACATGCATGCATGCATCCACACACACCAATTTATTAGAAAACGGACTGAATAGAAGTGAATCATTCTCAGTCATACCATTAGCTGGTTACAAGTTCTCTCCTGAAGTCTATTGCAAACCTAAAAACCACACTGATCCTAAAGCTCAATGCTTTAAATGGAAAGACATTTAAACTTGAGTTCAGCCTCTTCTCCGCCTGGATCTCGTAGTATTTTCAGACGTTCATAGTATTTTTAATTGTGCGTGTATGTGTATGTGCAAGAAACATGGTAGCTTCATGTCCTAATTTTCCCACCGAGTGAAATTTCTTTTATTTCTGTTTGAGGTTTGACTTGTTTTGCCATGCGTGTTTGATTAGTCATTGCACAAGCTGCTATTGCGGTTTATTTCAACATTCATCCAATACTATAACACAGAGAAGAGTTGGCACGTTAAAAATGTAAATTGTCATATAAATATTTGAGCCATTGAATAGAGAACTACTTGAATCCTGCCATGATACCATTTAAAGGTGCTGTAAGTGATTTTAAAAAAGTGACTGACAGGCAAAGAGTGTATCTGGCTCGAGAAGAAGCTGTACTCGCTTACAGCATCTTTAACTAGTTACTAATTTATGAAAACTTCAAAAGGTGCCTTTTGCAGACCGTCTTAAGAGATGATGGGGTCCGATTTTACGCCTTGCGAAAAACCATCTACTTCAATCTCCTCAAGGATCTCGGTCCTTTCAAGTAATTGCACATGCAGATATTCGTTTTGCCATTTAAGCTAATTGCTACTCCGTATTTGCACATGGCATGCAAGTGTCTTGGACTTGAAACCTAATGTTGTTCCCCTTTCTCCTACTGTATCTTGTAGTTTAAAAATGAAAGCACTAACGTAAATGGCACTGAGCACAAGCTAGTTTTACAGTGGACAGAAATGAAAAGCTTACTATAAGTCATTTAAAGGCCAACAGGGAACAGAAATATTGAGAACGAGTAACACAGAGGAAATTCTATCAAATATATTGACTCAAAAGGATTTAGTTTAACGTTACTGCAGCAGCGGCACTAATTTATGTGTTTTGTGGTAAATGAAAATATTTTAAATACTCTATTGAAAATAATTAATATATAAAATACATGTATTTTGACAAGTGTTTTCTTTATTCTCAGTGAACTTTTGCCAGAAACAAAAAAATAAAATTAAATAAACTATGGTATTAAATGAACTTAGATGATGTCTAAATGTTTTATAAAAGATTTAGATTTTTGTATGGAACGTGATATTAAATATTTTGTGTGATTTGTCTATTCTATTATGATATTCTGAAGATGAATGTATTGTGACTGCGAAAATGCCAAAAATAATTAAATAATAAACTAAATAAATGATGACGTTGTGTTGAACCATGCAAATGTGACTACCCTCGTCTCAAACAATAGCTTTACTGTCTTGTCACTTTATAAAGTAAACTTGAAATTGGATTTGGTCTAGGCAATATATTGGATAGCAAGATGTGTGCAAATTAGTGTTTGCATTTTTAGCATAGCTGCAAATGACTAACTCGTCGGACCTGTCAGATCCACTCGGTGCAGTTAAAATGAAAATATCTGTAAAACAAAACAGTCCAAATATCCGTGACAGCCCAGACAGCAGTGTGTGATTTCTTACCCTCACCTTTATGTTGACTCTGATGACGACCAAACATACCTGTAGCACGGATCGGTTTGAATCTTTTAAATGAATCATTTCGTTATTAGTGAACCGGTTCGTTTGAGTCAAGAGTCGATAATGTTATTTGTAGCCAGGACCAATTGACAATCTTAAACTTGCTGAAAACCTCTAGTTGTTTTTTTTCCCCTTTCTTTTTCTTTCGTTATGTTATGATGCTTGTCTGTTAAATCATTTTAGCTAATTTAATGAATTTGTTTGTTCATCCAAAGTCACTGCGTACGTGGCATTTAACATTTATTGAAATTAAATACTAGCCTAAGTTAAATGCTCGTCGTCAAATGTTGGTATATTTGCTATATAATTCTAGGCTAACGTTTCAGTTTGTTTAAATATGTGTGTCTAATGCGAAGCTGTACAAGACTATAATTTCCTAGTAAGTTTATTTGACTTTTCACACACATCAGTGACATACATGATGCAAAACATGACTAAAATATAACTCCATAAAAGGGGCAGGTCAGATTGAATCATTCAAAAGAACCGATTTGAATGAACAACTCACTCGCGAGTCGGACAGGCATCGCTCTGATGACTCTGAACACGCGACTATCACTTTAGGCGAGTCTCCTCTCACGCCAGTGATGAATTCCACTGCGTAAATGCTTCAAGAAACACCTCAGAAACTTTCTCCAGCATGAAGCAACTGCTTAATGAACGGATCTGCGCATTATTCCGCAGTAACTGGCAGCATACTCTCACATATTGGAGTGTATTCTTTAGTTTTGGACTATGTGTCGCTTTTCTGGGTCCGACCATCCTGGACCTGAGATGTCAGACTCAGTCCACACTACAGGAGATCACTCTGGTCTTCTTCTCACAACAGTTTTTCCTCTTTATTGGAAGCACCATTGGTGGATTCTTCAGTAAAACGTGAGTGTTTTGAAGAGATCTCTTGCAATTCTATGTATGCAGTATGACATGTTGACATTTTTAAAATATATTGAAATTTAAAATAACCCAGTTTATCCCTGACCTTGATGATTATGCTACATATGCAACTCTTATATTAATGTAATATGGTATATTGGTACTTTTAAAAATATATATATATATAAATAATTTTAAATCAGAAAAAAAGAATTTCTGAAGATATGCATTGTAATCTTAAATGCTAAATAAAAAGGGTTAATGGGCCTGTTGTATAGGCAAATGTTTTATTTACAGTTGTGGTTTTACAGTTTTTAAGAAAAACACTTACTTAAGCCTACTTCCTTAAAACAATAAGGAACTGAAAAAGATGGCTTTTGAAGATTATCTATCTATCTGTCTATCTATCTATCTATCTATCTATCTATCTACACTCCTATACAAAGTCTTTAGACAAGGGGAAACATTACAGGTATTTGCATATCAAACAGGTGGATTGTAACCAGGTTGTATGTACTGCTCCAAAATGTTATTGAAACATTTTATTGAAAATTGCATTTATGCTCAATCAGGCTGTTCATCAGCAGATAAAAAGTTTAAGACCACAGCCTTAAAATCTGCACAAAAATGTTGCTTTTATATCATTGTTCTTCAGGCAGTGACACTGTCATGACCTCCTGATGGCAAAGGCCAAAGATCTTTCTGTCTTTGAACGTGTCAGGATTGTTGAGCCGGACAAGCAAAGTGCTCTCGCAACATGCCATCACTGCCGAGGCTGGACGCAGTAACAGAGTCATTTTACATTTCTTAAAAGATCCTGAGAGTTACAGGACAAAATACTCAAGTGGTAGAACCAAAAAAAGATCAGGGTAAAACGCAGGATGGTCCAAAAGAGCAACGTTATTCTCCTGGAAGAGGTCCTACGTCAGGCGGTTGTTTTGTAACTCCAGTGTTACCATTACCAGCAGTCACAAAGACAAGGGCCCTCAGTGAAGAGGGGTGCCCCTGCAACATGTGCACATAGCCAGCCACGGTTTGACCCCCTGCACAACCTGAAGATCCATGATCCCACTGAAGGAAGAAGCACCCCAGATCATCGTGTAGAAAACATCTGCAGTGGGATCTCCTTGTCATGCCACTTGACTGTTATTATTTTTTTCTCTCTCAGGAACTTGCTTGTGCGACTCAACAATCCTGCCATGCTCAAAGACAGATAGACTTTTTGCCTTTGTTATTCATGCAGTCAAACTGTCATGATTTTCTGATTGATGACATGAAAGCCATATTTTTGTGCATATTTGAACTTTTTAAGACTATAGCCTTAAACTTTTGATCAGCTTATAAACAGCCTGTTTGAGTTTAAATGCAGTTTTCAATAAATTGCCTATTCTCTATTTTTTGTCTCTTGCTCCTGTTTCTTCTTTTGGCATTTTTAAGCAGAACTTACAACCTGGTTACAATCAACTGTCTGTCTGTCTGTAGTACTGTATGGTCTTAATTGTTGGTAACCTGTTTGTTTCGAAAATAAATTTATGTTTTACTTTCTCTAAACTTATTCAAATCCATTTTTTCCTATACAGTTAAAAGTTATTAGAAAGAGTAAAGGCTGAAATACACTACCCAACTTTTCAAATCTGGACAAATTTTAAAACCTTGGGCATCATACACTTAATAAATCTATTAAATCAAATCTGCAGGCTCTGTTTTTTTGCAACTAGTGTTAACTTCTCCAGACTGTAAATGGGGGGAAAATGGTGTAGTGTATTCCATCCTTAAGTTCATCTCGTGTGTTTTGTTGTTGGCTTTTCTTTCCTCTCCCAGTCACTTCCTCATGAGATAAAGCATTTTAAATGCATCCTGATTTTTGGCAGCCTTTAATCATCATAACCGATTATTTGATTTCTTTAAGAATGATTGGTTTCTAACCCGTCCATGGCCTCTCTGGAAAGCCAAGCAGTGGTCATGTGCTCATTAAAGTCGCGCCGTCTCAGTTATCTGGGACGTGAGCCATAAAAACATACACTGCCCTCCTGCTGTTCTGCCGACAGATAAAGATATAATAAAGAAATTCACTTTTGTGAAGTGCATTTTTGTAAGTGGGTCCAAAAAGGTTAGACAACATCTGCTCCTTTAAAAGCAACATTCAAGGAAGAGCTGAGGGATTTTTATAGTTATAAACAAATAACTGTTGATAATCACTCAATATATTAGTTTACAGTTTGTTTTGTAGGTCATTCCACAGTTTTATGACTATATCATGGAATTATTGACTGACAAACAAGTAAAACTATGCAGATACTATAGCCAGCGAGGTTTTCTTGTGATTTAGTCATGTTTTACCCTCAGGTCTCTTTTAATGGCTTTTATTTGGAAACTTGTGCTCTCAGTGTTACACTAGTCCCTTTCTTTTTGTTTTCCTTATTACAGATAATCACATTACTTTGTTTATCTCTGTGGATTTGGGTATGGCTCTCTTGTAAAAGATCTTTATCTATATTTAATCACATAACATACTCTGTGTTTACCTCTGTCTGTTCTGCTCCTTTGATTTTACAGTTTGTGGCATGCAACTTAATGCTAAAACATGTAAAAAGGTTATTGTGGCTTTTTATCTCACAATTCTGACTTTTTTTCCTCAGAATTGCATGATACAAACTCGCAATTCTGGCTTATTTTCTCACAATTTTGAGATATGAAGTCACAATTGCGAGATATAAAGTCACAGTTGTGACTTATAAAGTCAGAATTGCAAGTTATAAAATTGTGAGAACATATCAGTCTTTTTTTCCACTCAAAATTGGACTTTAAAACTCACTATTGGCAGTTTATATCTCAAAAAAAGTGACTTGTGACTTTATATCACACAATTGTTAGTTATAAAGTCAAAATTCCGAGATATAAAGTCTGACTTT
>JAUMHE010000060.1:5825894-5856509 GCA_032359235.1 Enteromius mattozi | reverse complement strand
AAAAAAGTGACTTGTGACTTTATATCACACAATTGTTAGTTATAAAGTCAAAATTCCGAGATATAAAGTCTGACTTTTGAACTTGCAGTTCTGTCTTTATATCTCACAAAATTGTGAGTTTGTATCGTGCAATTCAGAGAAAAAATTGTGAGATAAAAAGTCGCATTAACCTTTTTTTTTTTTTTAATGATATCAGAATTACAAATAAAAGTTTCCTAGACGGAAAATGTCTTGAATTGCTTTTTAAGTCATAAAAAAACTTTTGTTAGCAAGATAATGATAGCATGGTATACAATGCAATAGCGAGTAATGTTTATATGGTTGTCAACGAATGAGATTTAAGACAATATCCATTGAATATTATTTGAATGTCTTTATTTCGTTTATAATAAAGCTTCCCTCAAGGAATAGACAAGAATGAAACTCGTATCCTCCTTGATTGCTATTCTTTCTGACAATAAAGCACTTAAACACGACAAACTTAAGTGGGACATTTCCGATTACACGTGACTGGTAGAAGACTGGTATAAAGCATGCAAGTGTCACGTATCCACTGGTATCACCTGTTATCAGTTGAGCAGCGTTTGATAAGTCATGTAAACAGAAATTAAATGGGCCAAGGTGAAAATAAAGTCAGAGACATCTGGAAATAAAATCCTGCCTTAGGCAGCATCACAGAGACTCCACAGAGAACAACTTTCTTTCAAAAGACTCACCTGAGGCTGTTTCAAGTGAGATCTGTTTAAATTTTTTATTTATATACTACTAAATATTCCCAGTCACTTTTTTTATACCCCTAGAGAATGCACTGTATTTTGGCAACCATTTTAAAGGCTCCTAGCTGTATTCTGAACTAGCTGTCAAAAACCTGATTACTACTATTATTTTTATGCTTTTTTTTTTTTTTTTTAATGCGCAGTGTAATTTGTTTTTTCTTAGGCTTGTGAATTCTTTGTCAGCGCTGGCTGTGTCCAGCCTCACCATCTCTGTGGTTTTTGCCGTCATCCCACTATGCCATAAGTTGCTCTTGTTGGCCTTTGCCTTGGCGGTTTCTGGGCTTGCCATGGGCATCATCGACACCATCTCTAACCTACAACTGGTCAAGATCTACCAGAAAGACTCCACAGTTTTCCTGCAGGTCAGTATCTACTCAGTAACTTCCAAGAAAAGTTAAAAAAAGGTATCTTTTACCTTGCATGATTACACTGTTTGTCTGAAAGGCTGTGGCAGAAATATGCCATTTACATGTATGAAGCCTTTACACGCAATGTATACAAATCTTTTTCTTTAAACAAAAAGTTCTGTTGTCATCTATACCCACCTTCAAACCCGTTTGACTTTTCTCTACAACACAAAAGACTTCTTATGAACTATATATATACACACTACAGTTCAAACGCTAGGGGATGAAAATCTTTTATGTTCACACAGGCTGCATTTATTTGATCAAAAACACAATACAAATTATAATAGTGTGAAATATTATTACAGTTTAAAAGAAATGTTTACTATTTCAATATATTTTATTAAAGTGAATTTATAATACTATAATAATTTTTTTGAAGAGTAGAAAGTAAAAGAAAATTATTTGAAATCTATGTATTTTCAATGTCATAACTTTTATATTTTATTTTATAAAAACTTTTCATATTAACTTTGACATGATATGTTACACAGTTTTTTCCTCATTGAATAGTTTTTCATTCAGAAATGCTCATTAAGTAAATCTGACAATTTATGGCTTTAAACTGATTTTACACTTGAACTTTATAGTGAAGAATTGTGGGTGTTAAATTTTGCAATTTACATAATATTTATGCAAATGATTGATATGGTGGGTTAAATGTAAGTTCATTTGTGCTGATATGTTTGTTTTTTTCTCATCAGCATGCATCCCTCACAAATACAGAATGCAAAATAAGCTATATTTTTTGTTGGCATTTACAGTACCAGTCTCAGTGTCATCCTAAAGATTTCTGTAGCATTTTAAAAACTGTTCCTGGTAAAAAGCAGATAAACCCTTGGTATACAAAAGGGTAAAAAACATGTAACAGTCAGAAATATGTAAGCAAAACACACCAGTCTTACAGTCTTATTCATGGCAACAGCATAATTGAGAGTGTAATGTTGCTCTACCAGTTTCTTAAAGAGGAAGCTATTTTATTTGCGTTTCATAGACCGCTTACATTCGCTCAATAAGTTTAATAGTTTGAATACAACAAACAAAATTTCTGTTACATTGATCATATCATAAAAATCAATGATTAGAAAAACTTTCAGAATGAGTTTTACTCAGTGTAATCAATATAATCAATCTCTTTTCACACATGCGTTCTGTTTAAAATCATATTAAAACAATATGTCATGAGGTGAATGTGATTACTCCAGGGCTATTAATGTTAACTAAAATAAGTTTTAGTTATTGTTGTTTTAATAGTGCTTTAGCATTGTTACCTTAAAGGCCTGGTTTCACAGACAGGGCTTGGACTAAGCCAGGATTAGGCAATAGTTCAATTAGGACTTTTAAGTAATTTTATAAAAATGCTTAGAAAAAAAATTACCAGGGTGCATCTTAAGACAAAACAAAGGCACTGGTATATTTAAAGATCAGTCAGTTCAAGTATATTTTAGCTGAAACAGCTCAGACATACATTTTAGTCTAGGACTAGGCTTAAAGGAAAACACCACTGTTTTTCCACATTCCACTATGTTCTTCCCTCAACATACATCTCTCTAGCGTGTGGCGCCACTATGTTAGCCTTTAGCCAAAAGCTAATGTTAGCATTTAATGAAACGGCACATTTTATTATGTGTTACCACACTTAATCGTTTAACTAGTCATGTAACTGTGTTTGGTGGTTTCTAAATTCATGCCTGTTTGGATCCTTAGGAATGAATGGAGCTAGCTAAATGCTAATATAGTGGCGCGTGCTAGAGAGATTAAGTGCACACAGTGAGACGGGAGAGATATGTATCAACTCATCTAAGTTGAGGGAAGAACATAGTGGAATATGGAAAAACTCTGGCGTTTTCCTTAAAGCCTTTTCTCTGAAACCGGGGGAATATGTTTACATTTTAACTAGAAATAACTCAAAACTAAATCTGAAAGAAAAAACAAATTCAACTAAAAATGTAAAATAGAAAAAAAATTATTTAGTCATTGATTTAGCAGACGCTTTTATCCAAAGCGCCTTATAAATGAGAACAATGGAAGCAATCAAAATCAACAATTTATACAAGTGCTATAACAAGTCTTCGTTAGCTTAACACAGTACACGGTTTTTGTTTTAATTATATAGTAAATACACCAGATAGAATAGAAAAAGAATATATGTTGTGGGTCTGACACAAAGGAACCATCGTTACACCATTTTAAACAAACACCCAGTCAGAACTGTGTTTTATAAAGTTGTTCTAAAAACTTTTCTTGTCTCAGAAGAAGAACATCATTGCTGATTCTCCTCCTCGTCTGGATTGTCTCTGATCTCTTCTAGGCCCTTCACTTCTTTGTGGGTCTCGGCGCTTTAGTGAGTCCCCTCATCGCTGACCCCTTCCTGTCTGAGACCAGCTGTGTGATTGGGAACAGCAGCACCAATGCAACATCATTAACGCATCTGAGGAACAAGCTCGCAGGCAGACGTGTGCACAACGTGTCCAATGTCCACCTCCACACCGACGGAGAGGTGGTGACCAACGTTTCCTACGCCTTCTGGATCATGGCTATCATCAATGTAAGAGGTTTTTGTATCGACTTTTTTACGGGTTTGCGTGCCATCAGAACACTAGCTAGACTGAATGTTGTATGGAGTTAGTGTGCATACTAAATGCTCTATCAGCAGTAATGTGGAAGGAAGGGCAGCTGGGAGGGTATTTGAATAAAAGAAATGAATCAAGATTGTCTCTTTGGCAACTGTACTCCATCTAACAGTTCTGTTTACACAATGGCTATAATATAGTGGAGAAGTAGCGTCGGTATAACTGATACACACCTAACATCTGATCAATAGTTTCATGAAGCTGAAGTCAGGTTATTCAGTTTTTGCTTCAAATTACGAATATAATACAATCTAATTTCATCTTTGTTTGGAGCGTGATTAAAATGCATTGGTTGTCCCTAATTTTAAATGGAAAGAGGTTTCATTTATTTGTGTTATTTATTCATTTGATTTGTGGTTTGTTTTTAAATTTTCAATTTAGTTTTGTTATTTGAGATTTCAGTTTCACAGAAATTTGCAGCATTTTGTCTGAAAATCTTAAAAAATTGTATTGAGAAATTTGTATCATATTGTATCACATTGTGAGTTGAGTGCAGTGTTACATCCCACATACATATAATCAATAGGTAAATTAATACTTTTTTATTGTATTTCAAATAAATGCTGCTCTTTGAGCTTTCTATTCAGAGAAACCTGAAAAAAATCTATTCACAGAAAAATATGAAGCAGCACAACTGTTTTCACTATTTATAATAATTAGAAATATTTCTGGAGCGGCAAGTATTAGAATAAAACTGTGTCAAAATTGTGTAAAATTTCTTCTCTTCTGTTCTTCACAATTACGAGAGTAGCGTGATCCATTTAATAAAAAAAAATCTTAATTTGTGTTCTGAAGATGAACAAAGGTCTTTAATTACAGAATTTACATTTTTAGGTGAGCTATCCCTTTAAGAATGCTTTTTAAACTGGTTCAACTGAATCTGCTCAAATGAATGATTCCTTTACGAGTCTTACATGCCTAACTCTGTCTTCTCTGAATGTAGCTTCCTGTACCCATCGGCATATTAATCCTGATGTATTGGGAGCGGCTGTTCTCGTGCGGATCAGACCCCAGTCGACGTTTACTAGATGGAGACGTGCTAGCAATGAAAACCTGGGGAACCTCTGGTCTGTCAGAAGACACCGGACCTCAGAAAGAGACTTCCAGAAGTAAGAACCCAACCCGGCCAGCACTTCTGCACCACTGACACTGATGAAATAATTACCATGTGGGATCAGACCACGTTCACAGTTAGTGTTGAAGCACATGTCAGAAATAACATGCCGTCAGATGTGCAAAAGAAAGACAGAAAGACAGAAAGTTCTGTCATCTTCTCGCTCTTGTGTCCCCTCAGGCCACGCAGACTTGTTCGGCTGCTGTCTCCTTGGCAACATGCACAGCTTTCCGCTGTCTTTCTTTGGGATCCATATCCTCGGGGGTCTGGTGCTCTTCTTTTCTGACGGTATAGTGGTAAGCAGGATTAGCACTTCACAGCCGCTTCAGCTCTGTAATTTAAGAGTATTTGCTTAATTACTTGAACTCATGTATTATTTCATCTCACGCACCTCAGGGCTCATACACAGGCTTTGTGTACACCTACGCAGTGGCGCCCCCTATGAATCTACCGCACAAGACCGCCGGATATTTGACCTGTGTCTTCTGGGCGGCCATCACTGTCGGCCGACTGTCTGCCATTCCTCTGTCTTACAGGTTTAAACCTGTGCGCTTGCTCTTTGTTAGTCAGGTCAGTATCTTCAGTTTGCTTGTGATGCCAGTTTTATGGAAATTATTCAAAATAATGTTGTTGCTATACAAGGTAACCAGACAGTATGAAATACAGTAAAAACAATAATATTTTACAGTTTCAAAGAACAATTTTCTATTTTTAAGTATTTTCAAATGTAATTTATTCCTGTGATGCAAAGCTAAGACACTCTAGTCTTCTGTGTCACATGATCCTTCAGAAATCAGTCTGATTTGCTGATTTGCCACTCAGCTATTATCAATTATTATTGGTGCTGAGTTTAATAATACGTCTTATATATAATTTTTAAAAATGATATATATTTTTATTTTTATTTTTTGGAAACCATGATGCTTTTTTTTTCCAAGATTTTCAGAATTATACATTTCTTTACTCTATTCTATGATCATTTTAATGGGTCTTTGCTGAGTAAAAGTATTAACATATATATTTTGAATGCGTACTCCAAAGTATATCCTGATTTCTACCAAAAATATTAAGCATGAGAAAACGGCTTTAAAATGCTGATTAAATTTTTAACTGGTCGTATATAATATAATAACTAAAGATGAAGGTTTTTGTAACTAAAGGATTCACAGGAGGACTAAAACCTGCTGTTATATATTCTAGTTAGTTTTAGCTTTGTAAATGTGTGTGTATATATAGATGGATAGATGGATGGATAAATAGATAGATTGATAAATAAATCTATAAGTATCTACCCTTTTTTGTGACTATATTGTCTACTTGTTTGTCTACATTAATTAGCTTTACATATAATAAATTATAATATAATATATTAATATCTTTATTTACTTCTTTAAAATAAAGTTGTGGTTTAGGATTTAGTGTAAGATTTGTCTACATTTTTGTCTATTTATACTGTTAAAAAATAATGTTTTTCATTTATTTTATTATTATTTTAAGGCAACAAACTTCAGAGGATTTTTGAGTTTTCTCAACCTCTTGTTTTAAGTTTGTATAACAAAAGTTGAGAAAAGTCCTACAAAAATAAGTTGAGAGAACTCAAAAAATCTGCTGAAGCTGGTTGCCTTATTTAATTTTTTTTAGTGTACTTTACTTACTTGCTTTATTAATTTAGTCTACATTAAGTGGGTTTGCTGGTCTTAGCTGGTCTATGATGCTATGATTTTTATTTTCTGTTGGTTTTCGAGGGGTTTTTGGCCACTTGGCTACAAGCAAGTATGTTCATTATAAATGCAGAAAAATGTTTAATTAATGCAATATAACAATCAAAACAAATGTTAATTGAAAGTATATATATATATATATATATATATATATGTATTATTGTATGTGTTATTTATTTATTGCAGTTTTGATCATCAATGCTTTTGTAGTTTACATGCATACAAAGATTCCTCAAATCTTACCCAGGAGGTCCGATGCACTTAGGGTTGTAGCTAAACTCTGCAGTGCATTGGACCTCTAAACACCATAAACCAAGTGAGGGTGGAGCTTAGAAAAGTACATTTTACAGTCCATTACAAACTCTCTAACAGACTGCTGAACTATAAAAGAGATTTACACTATTAAAAAAGGTGTGTCACCCACGATGCACCGAGGGAAACTTTGGACGGGAACAAACATCCTTGTTCTGCATCCTGCTCTGCCCTGTCCATTCTCCAGACGGGCCATTTGTTTATCTGGTGTGACTAAGGCTCCTTTCTCATTTCACGCTTTTATTTGTGCCAAAAGTTTATGACAGCGGGCCTCTTAATTTCCGTTCCTCACGCAGATAAAGCAGGGGTTGTTCGCCTCAAATAACAAAGCCTTTGTTGATGGTGCGTGTCCAAATGCAAATCCTCTCCATTCTGTTCTCTTGTAGGTGGGTGTGATAGTCACACTACTTCTGCTGCTGATCTTCTCCAACAACAGTGTGTTTCTCTTCATCGGCACCTGCTGTCTCGGCCTATTTATAAGCAGTATCTTCCCCTGCATGCTCGCATTCACTGAAGACGTCCTGGAGTATAAAGGTATTGCGACAGATGGACCGCTGCTGTCTCCGGCATTGTTAAATCACCTTTTTGTTCACGGATTTCATTGATTTGACAGCAGCCATTGGTGGTTTCGCAGTTCAGTATTTATTCAAGGTTTACTGCTGAGCCAAAGGCAACAGGAGCCGCCCCATTTAATTCTTTACGCCATTGGCCTTTGACTCTCTGGAAAGGTTTGGGTTGACAGGTCTTGCGTCTTACAGCAGAGACAATCCTTTTTAAACCCAGCGGTCAAACCCTTTGGGAGGAATTATTTCAAAATAAATGGCTAATTGCCGAGCGCCCTCTGTATGCTGCAGATATGGGGGTTGTTAGGGTAAAGCGATTAAAAGAAAATGTCATTATCGTTAAAAATATCCCTATCATTAGAGCAGGCCGGGGTCTGGAATTTAACTGACTGGATTCAGCTGTAACGGATATTGAAATGCACATGAATGCTGGACAATTTGAATAAAAATGAATGGGAGAAATCCCATCGCTGTTGCAAGGGAAGTCCTGACTAAAAGTGCCACTCAGTTTTTTGATCGAAACCGCAATAGTGGGTTAAATGGAAATAGGCTCTTTTTTCCAACTTACCTAGAGTTAGACAATTGAGTGTTACCGTTTTTGAATCCGTTCAGCTGATCTCCGGGTCTGGCAGTAGCACTTTTAGCTGTAGCTTAGCATAGATCATTAAATCTGATTAGACCGTTAGCATCACGCTTAAAAATGACCAAAGAGTTTTGATACTTTTCCCATTTAAAATTTGACTCTTCTGTAGTTGCATCATGTACTAAGACCGAGGGAAAAGTTGTGATTTTCTCGGCTGATATGGCTAGGAACTATACTCTCTTTCCGGCGCAATATTCAAGGAGCTTTGCTGCTGTATCTTGGGTACAGCAGGTGCAATAATATTACGCAGCACCTAAAAACAGTCCCCAGCTAGGAACAATATTGAAACTCTTGAGTCTGTTTTAAGCGTGATGCTAACGGTCTAATCAGATACAAGGATCTATGCTGAGCTACAGCTGAAAGAGCTACCGCTAGGCCTGGAGACACCTCACAATTACAGTAAGTTTATGCAAAGACTCAATATTTGCAGTGTTGACCTTTCTAATTCAAGAACTCTGTAATTAGCCCTGGAATGCTATCAATCAACTTATGGGCCACATCTTGACTGATGGCATTCCATTCTTGCACAAAACATTCTCCGAGAGCAACTTCTTCCAACCATCCAAGAACAGTTTGGTGACAAACAATTATTTTTTCAGCATAAAAGGAGCACTTTGCCATAAGTGGCTCAGGGAACAAAACATCAAAATTTTGGGTCCATGGCCAGGAAACTCCCCAGACCTTTATCCCATTGTGGTCAGTCCTCAAGAAGCGGATGGACAAACAAAACCCACAAATTCTGACAAACTCCAAACTCCAACAATAACCTTTATTTTGGATGCAAACAATTGTTTGACAGCATTATAAAAATTGCAGTTGGATTTTTTTATTCCCCCTAAATCTTGAAGCACCAAGAGCTTTATTTATGCTTAGCTATTTAACTTAAGTTCAGTTGTCATCAGATTTCAATGGCAGTTTGAATGTTTCAGCAAGTTTAATATAGATTTAAATATATATATATATAAATTGTGCTGTTTTATCTTCAGGTTGTGCTACCACAGTTATGGTGACCAGTGCAGGGATGGGTGAGATGTTACTCCAGGTGCTCGTGGGTACGGTAAGCCTGACTTTAATATTTCCATTTTGGCTCCTGGGGATTGAACCCACGACCTTTGCATTGCCACTGCCGTCACGGTCTAAAAGTTGAGCTATTTTTGTAACTGTTGATTTGAATCTCTTTCCTCCCTCAGGTGATGCACAATCAAGGTAGCTTCAGTTTCATGTTGTGCGGAATGATCTTCGGCTGCCTGGGATTCGCTTTCTTCGTTCTGCTGTTCTTTGTCCAGCAAAGTCACAAAAGCTTCACAGAAGGTGCATAGATTCTCTTAATTCCCATCGTTGCCTATAATGTCGTTCGAATTGAAAATGGACTTTTTCAAATGAATTTGGTAGATGTTTTTATTCAAAGCAACTTAAATTGAGTGGACTGTATACATGTGTATTTATTGGAAATCAAAACTATGAGCTTACTATTGCTAAAGCCATACTCTTCTACATACAGCTGAATTAAACAAGTCTTGTAATGTTTGCTTAAAATATTCGGCTTATGAAATACCGTCTATCATCATGCATTTGCAAAAGGTCATTTTATAACATATCTTTGTTTTTTTTTCATACAGCTTTCCCTAATAACTCCTCTACGGAAAAACTTGAGGAAAATGGAATCAAGACCTGTTCTGCTGCCGTGCTGAACTCATGGGACACGTCAGAGCAGAAAGCATCTATCGATCCATAACAGTGAAGAAGACGGATGAAAATATGACAGGAACAAAGGGACAGTGGTGTTGTTGTCTCAGGGACACATCCTTGGATGAACATGCAAATTACTGACAATCTACAGAGCTAAACAATGTATGAATGAATTAAAGGTTTATTTTTGTATTCAAATATTTTTGATGAATGAAATGATCTTGTGCGCAAATCTCACTATTTAATCATTCCTAATGGCTGCAGTGTCACTGGATATGTGCAATATAATAACTTTTCTAGAGAAAAGTTGGTTTAGTGTTTATTTTAATGTCAGTGGTGAATATCAGTGGTTTTTATTGGATCAAACCAATAACATAAAATTCAGTATTGTTTGGAATATGTAAGATCCCAACAAAGTTGCTCTAGGAATCTGAATTGGACTGGGCTTATTCAAACCCTACTGATGGTCAGTCTTATTCACAGATGAGTAGCCAATTAATTCTCTGCCAAAGCCGATGTCCTCATAACACATTTGCAGTTAAGAGGTGAAAAAAGGACATCCTACTGTCTTCCTGGAAAAGTTTCCTTGTATTGTGTTTTACGGCCTCAGGTCTGACGGTTCCTCTAAACCAGTGACCTCGGCCTCAGGTGGGCGATCCTGATTGTAGGAGGTAGCTGTGTCAGCGTATTTCTCTTGGCCTGGGTAAAATTTTATTTGTTTTTTCTGGTTTACGCAGGTGTCAGACCTGCTAACGTTAACACAATTACTGCATAAACGAGGTCAGCTTTCTGCAGCTGTATTTGATGAAGACACACAAGCCAAATGAGTTACACAATTTTTTTTATAGAAATCTTCCTTTCCTTCCAACATCCACAGATTAGTACAACAGGTATGCCAATGAACAGAGAATTTGTAAACATTTGAGAGAGAGACAATCTGAAAATACATTTGCACAAAAATATCGAAAACATTTGGTGTCAATATTGTACCATAACAGTAGAATTGATCACACTTTTTTTATTATTACATCATCCCTTTTTTTCCCACAAAATACAAATTTGCTCATGAGAAACAAAATATTGTTCTAAATGCAATGCAATTATGAAGTCAATATTTAGAGGATGAGAAAATATGATGTTTATGAAACATTGGCACTTTCCAAGAATAGGGTAAAAAACAGCAGTTTGATAACCTTAGGAGCATGTTTAAAATATCAAAGATTTTATGATGCATAGGAAAGATGGTAAATTGTCTATTGTATATGTAATTTCTATATCAGAATTTGAGAAATGTCTGAATATGGGTTACTAAGACTTGATTTGTAATTTTTTTTGAGGAGCTCTTGCAAAACAATTCAAATAAAGCCTACCATAATGGGTAACAGAGTTATTTTTAAATTATTCAATGGTTTCTTATAAATTATAAAGAGTATATATAAAATATATACATATTGGAATGGTTAAGAAGAGTTAACACAACAATGTGTACAAATTTACCAATTGGAATGATGTACGTGTGTGTGTTGGGGGGAAAATCAGGTTAAATATGGAACAGCTAAAAAGTATGTAGGTAAATATTAAAACTTTCTTAATAGTCTTCTTTAAAGGAACAATTCACTCAAAAATGAAAATTTTGTCATTAATTACTGATCCTCATGTCGTTCCAAACATGTAAGATCTTTGTTCATCTTTGGAACATTAAGATGTTTTGATGAAGTCTGAGAGCTTTCTGATCCTGCATAGACATCAACACAACTGACAAGTTCAAAGCCAAGAAAGGTAGTAAGGACATAGTTAAAATAGTCCATTTGAGATCACAGGTTCAACCATAGTGTCATGAAGCTACGAGAAAACTTTTTGTGTGCAAAGAAAACAAAAATAATGACCATTTAATTTCTTGAAATTGTTTTGAAGATGAACGAATGTCTTACGGGTTTGCAATGCCATGAGGGTGAGTAATTAATGACAGAAGTTTCCTTTTTAGGTGAACTATCCCTTTAAGACTGATTTGCTTGCTTAAAAAAGAACTGCCATTTTATGTCCTATTCATACAAAGTGCCTTTTTTTTTCTTAATATATAGCTTTTTGACTTTAATAAGAATCTCTTTGAAAAGAAAATATGTTTATAGTAATCATAAAATACATTTTATTTATGCTGGAAAGTCTTAGAATAAATTACAAAATCTCTGCAGCAAAAAGTTTAAATGCATAGTTTACAAATGTTGATTCAAAACCAAAATTTGAGTGTTTGGGGTGGTGGAGCCGCTAATAAGATGAGATTGGCTTAACAAAACAGTTTCTAAAAAAGTGCCAGTAAAGAGAAAAAAAAAAACGAGGAGAGAGGGAAAAATAGACTATTTTAAGTGCTTTAGACATGCATTAAAATACAACAGATGTTCAGTATGGCTACAATAGCTAAATGTTTTTGGGAAAAAAACAAACTCAAACAAACTGAAGAAACAAAACAGACAAGTCATTGCTTAACAGCTAAACATATATAACAAATCCCATTTTATCCATTACAGGGAGAAATTAGAATTTTCATAGAAAAAAACAAAAACAAATGACTATTTAATGAAGTAAAAATAAATGCAAATTAAGCTGCATTTCTCCCCAAACAACGACAGCTAAAAAAATCTAAGTGGGTAAGAGAGCATTTAACAAAAATAATGGAAACAGGTTAAAAAACAAGTCACATTGCACTCTGCACAAAATCCATTATTCAAAATGTAAAAGGCATTAAGCAACTCAATATCCCTCTATGAGAAGGCAATTGCATGTGCAGTGCTCACGATACAGGCAAGAGCAATCAAACACAGCCTGAATTCTACAGGAATGCAAATGTAGACGCTTCGCAATACAGGACCTCAGGAAAACAGGTCAAAGTAAAAATACTACAAAACAACAGCACAATGCTACAGACACCCCATCGCATCTTACTGTATGTACAATGAAACATTTCAACTTATTTTCCTAAAGAAATATGTTAAAATCCACCTTATATGAATTTCTTTCTGCCGTGGAACACAAAAGAAGGTATTTTGCAGAATGTCTGAGCTGTCCAAAAATCCCAAAAGCACCATAAATTAAATGTATAATGTTACAAGAAAAGAACATTTCAGTATGTTCTTTGCACATAACTGTGTGGCTTCAGAAAAAAAAAAAAAAAAAAGCACAAATCATAATTATTTTATTTTTTGGTTTGGTCAGGACGTTCTGCAAAACATCTCATTTTGTCATACAAGTTCAGAACAACAGTAAAAATAAAATACAACAACAACAAAAAACTACATACATTTTAGCTGTTTGCACTCTTGTGCAGCTAATAAATGGAATACAAATGTCCATATGCTTGATTTATGCATACAGACAGTACTAGAAAGTATAAGTAAACCATCAATATTTAATATGATCCATTTTCCACTGGATCTGAATACAGATTCTAGCTCTTATTATCAATGTTCATGATATGTTAATGGAGTATTCTGGGTTAAATACAACTTAAGCTTTTATTTAATAACATTTACTTTACAACAATTTAGGTTTTAGGACAAATAATTCCTAGGAATTATTTTCTGTGCTCACAAATGCTGTCAAAAGTCATTTGAACACAGAAAAATCCTATAAATCAGCAAAACTGTTGCCTATTTCTATTTTACTGGCAACGGACTGGGCTGGAAGGCACCACGTTAACTTGAGTGTGAAAGAGCGGTTTCTTCTGCTCTGATTAGTTTGTCATGCATGCTAGGTACAGTATGAACACGGAGCTTTGCGAACTGTGGGTAATCGTACAATACCTGAGAGCTTAATTTGAGATGCTAAATAGTTCCTGTTTATATATACATATACACACGGACACACACACATCCCTTTGTGTATTTGTCATTGCACTTTAAGTGGTTCTAAAGCGAGGGACTAACAGAGCAGAGCTTGGTTTCTGCAATTTGAATGTCAGCATTTAAGCCTTTTTTCCAGTTTTGCATCTAATATATGTCAGTTATAATTCATGGCTTGTTGAGTTTAAGACTCTTAGAGGTAGGATTTTATATTGTGCAACATATGGGCATTAATTTCCTATACTGGCTTATAGGTTGAAATCTAAAACTGGCAAACACTCTACAAAAACAACACACCGATACTGTGCTGACATCACATGAGGACTACAAAGAGTGGCTGCAGAATTTGGTTTAAATATCTTTACTGCAGTTGTGCAATATTCAGTTCTCTTTCAGAACACAAACTTGTTTTGGGTATTCGATACAATGCCTGATCAGAAACACTACTTTACAATTAATGGGACATAAATGAATGAATCTTTTAAATTACACATTGCATGGCACACACTATTGTGTGAAAGTTGTTTTTTTAATGTTTCTGAAGAAACATTTATTAGACTTAAATTAAAGCAAAAACAGTAAATTTTATTCTTGTGATGCAAAGCTAAATTTTCAGCATCATTACTTCAGTCTTCAGTGTCACATGATCCTTAAGAAACTATTCGATCATGCTAATATAACAAATATTTCTATAAAGAATTGAATTCTATTGAGAAGGTTCTAGAATATTCAAAAGAACAGATTTAGAAATACTTCTAGATTATAAATATCTTTACTGACTTTTGTTCAATTTATTGCATCCTCCTTGATGAAAGTATTCATTTCTTAAAATGAAAATTGTGTACCTTTAACATTTTTATGCATTTACTATAATGCAAACTCAAATATATTTGTTGCCTTCAAAAACACATGGCAGTTCTAAATGACCATCAATGGAAAAAAATATGTGGTCTTACCTACCAGCAGGTAGGGAAATAAGGAATAGTAAGGAACAGAGAAATTCTGTCATCATTTACTCACCCTTGAATAATTCAAAATCTGTATGAATTCCTTTGTTCTGCCAAACACAAAGAAAGAACAGGCTGTTTTGGGTCACCACTGACTCCCATAGTAGGAAAAAAAAACAATGTAAGTCAATGGTGACTCAAAACAGCCTGTTGTTCTTCCTTTGTGTTCAGCTGAACAAAGAAATTCATACAGATTTGAAACTACTTGAGGTTGAGTAAATGATGACAATTTTTATTTTTCAGTGAACTCTTGCTAGCCAGCTGCAACAATGGCAGACACTTCTGACTGGGCATTACAAACAGCTTTGCCTTGTTGTCCAAGGTAGATTGCATTCTGCAGGGGGATTGAATCTTGCACAACACTGGGAAAGCTGACAAACGCAGGAATGGTTTTGAGCATTTGGCCTGTGCTCTACAGACAGCCATCCAGTTACGGTACACATCCAACCGATCACCAGCAATCCAACCATCCTAATGGTGGGATGAGGCTTTAAGCACTGAGCCGGTGCCGCTCCATTCCATTTTATGCTGTGTACGCTCCATTAGATTAATGGTGAATCGGCAGTCTATTGGAGTAAAGCAAGTCTTTGGGTTTTCCCACTCAACTGAAGTCATTCCTAATGGCTTCCAGTCTTTCAGAGAGGAGAAAATGGTTTATATGAAAAGATTTGCGTGATGAGCATGGCCACAGTGGCATATCTGGTTTTGTTACGGTAATGGTTCAATGGCGTTGGGGCGTGTTTGGGAACACGCTTCATTAGACAGTCGCCATCAAGCGTTGCAGCGTGGGCGACGCCAATCTGGCGTACTCAAAAATGTGCATCATGGACAAAGCACCAAAAAAGACGGGGTTAATGTTATAAGACGTCACTTTAAAATGTAATGAGGGTTACATCAGGAACATCCTGAGTGTTAGCCTCTATATTCATAAAGAGATAGTTCATTCAAAAATGAATGAAATATCATTTTGTTGCAAACCTCCATGACTTTATTTCTTCTGTGGAACACAAAAGATGATATTTGCAATTATATGTCTCAGAATCAAGGTCAATGGGGTCCAATGTTGTTAACGTCATTCTCCAAAAGATTGTGTTCCCCATAAAAAAGAAAGGCATACAGGTTTGGAATGACTTGGTGATTTATCCCAAATAAACTTCTACCGATTCTGATTTTATTCATTACATAAAGTGATTGTGTTCATGTGGCTCTTGAATAATAAAATGTCTGAGGGTTGCAACAGCTAGCTTTACTGGGTGAACCACTGAATTGTAGATGTAGACAGACAAACTGTACACAAACTGCGTCCCTGGGGGACATTATTTTTTAGTAAAATAAGCCAACTATTCCACTACTTTCTGGATGGCTGGTAAGCAGGAATAGGAGCAAAAGCCCTAGTAAGTGCAGTGCTGTTTATGTGGTTACAGAACATTTTAAACGCATGGCAGTAAGTGCAGCATGAGGAAAGGTACAAGATAAAACAGAGGTCACCATTATCAAAATTACAAGGCAAAGGGGCGGTTTAGCTTGGCAAGGCAGGTTTGTTTGAGGACTTCTCAAACAAAAGGCAAACACAAGTTGAGACGAGGTGAACTTGTTGGATTATGTACAAAACGATCCTTCTTTATCCAAAGCAGAACAAGGATCTCGCTGTACAAACACATGGTGCCAACGTCATGTGAGAATCTCTTCTGCGTCTGATTGAAGTCTTGAGCTCCACGAGAAACAAAACACAAGGAAATTCAACCTAGTGATCAAACAATGGACGTTTTATGATGAAATCCCATTTTGGCAGCTGTGCAGATCAACAGCCATCTGCTTAAGTCACACTAGAGCCAATCCCTGAAGACCAGCGCATTAAAAAATAGAAATTAAAGATTTACAGTGTCCTACAGACACTGTCTGATGGCTTGATATACATCCGAAGGGAAAGCATCAATGACATCACAAAGGTTCAAGAGTCAAACGGATGCTCTTGATGCTTAAACGGCGGTCATAAATCTTTGTTACCTGAAGGATGCCAGATCAGGTGAACAGAATGAGGTTAATCTGTGTTTATCAATCAAGAACATGAGGCTAAGATGAAGTGTGCCTGTCTTTGTCCCCCTCTTAAGTCTTCTGTGGGTCGGGTGAGAGTGGGCCGGGCGTGTTGGTGCCGTCTAAATTATACACAGGAACAGAGAACTGCGTGGAACTCAGGACAGAAGGAAACTGATAAAAGGAAAAGAAACAGAATGAAAAAACTGAAAGAATCCTTTCTGGCATGATGTAATTTAATTGTGAACATGGTTTTACCAGTGTTGTTTTCATTAACTGATACTAAAGCTATTACATTAACTGCAAAGGGGGGGAAAAAAGTAAAAAAAATAAATAATTAACTATAATAGGTTTTAGTATAGGGACCAATTATCAATATTAACTATTTGTTTATTAGCATGACTTTTTAAAAACACATTGGCTGTTTATTAGTGCTTATGAAGCAAATATTTTGCATAACCATATTCTACATCCATAATCCTACCCAGTACATAAACAACTACTTTACTAACTATTAAAAAGCAGCAAATTAGGAGTTAATAAAAGGCAAAAGTTGTAGTTTATGGTTCGTTAATAGCAAGAATTGGACCAAGTAAAGTGTGACCAGTATAAATATCAGAATAAAAAATAGCATTGCCTGGAAACAAATGTAAAAAAAAAAAAGTAAATAAATAAAAAGTAAATAAATTTTAGCTTGTTGACAAATAAAAGTTGTTAATAAGTACTAAATACTATATAAATATTTCTGAAATAACACTAGATTTTTGGTGCAGATGGTTTGAGATAAGAAAGCTGTTAAATGAATAAATAAAAATTTGCATCATAAATTAATATTCCACAATTAATAGCCCATAACTATACCAAATAATTAAAAACCATTTAAATAGCAACTGTACAGGAACATATTATAACAAATATTACAACTGAAATATTGTAATACATTTATTGCAAATTTAAATGATATTATACAATTAAATACTTCACTATAAATATATTTTTAAAACTCGAAAATGACACTATTGAAATTCCCTGATATTTTCAGGACCGTGGGAATCCTCAACAACTCAGTCTTTCTTAACCTTAAACAAAGAGATCACTCCCATTATATTCAAACAAAGCATTTTTCACTAAAAGCTCCGTATCGTGTTGCTTATGATTTTTGTCTTGCTCAAATAAGTGGAAATACAGGCTTGTTTGTGCACCAGCACCATTTTGGGTGAAAGGAGTATCTGTGGTACTCTCAGATGACGTGATTTGAATACAAATAACAAAATGTGATTGTAGTCTTGAGGTTTAGACTTTGAAGTTTGGTTTAGGTTTGAAGTTTGAAGGGGCTCACCTGAAAGAGGGTATGCGGGCCCTGCCTCCGGGCAGGACTGAGGGGTGCCACCGGACTGAGTGTGCTCCAAAAATGGATATTGGACAGAAGTGGACTGGGTGTGAGCAGCAGGGGTGTCTGCAACAAATGTGAACTTTTCAGACCTTTATACAAAATGACTCTCATTCCAGCTTGCATTCATTAAAGATGCCTTCCCAAATACTCGTAGCACAAAGCATTTGCAAGAGGCATAACCCTGAAATATAAATGTTTAATTAAAAGTGGCTTAATGAGACTTTAAGAAGCAATAAGAATTAATCACAGGGCAAGGGTGCTGCATTTCCCCAAAACCCATAAATAATAGATTTGAATTATAGTATATTTCATCTTTCATCTCGCTGAAGAGACAGCAGGAGGTTGATCCTCTGGGTCTGGCTGTATGAGTGCTCGTAAATGCAAAGATTGTGCAGTCTTAACGAGGTGATCCATCAAAGCAGCATCCAGCTAAACCTCACCATATGATCACGATCATGTAACAGCCAATGAGTGTCTCCAAGGCAGATCATCTCCAGTTCAAGTGGTGTACTACTGCCCTCTAGTGTCTCCAAATTACATCAATGCAACCAAAAGGACTTCCATTCCCCCTCATCATATTCCAAATAACCACACATTTTAAGAATATATATGTTGGCTGTAATTGGTCATTAAAAGCCAAACTCTGAGATGGTGATGATTTTTATCATCATTGGTCATTTTTTGCAATTTTACAACTGCCTTCACAACTGATTCACAAGCTATTCCGACATAAAAAACAAAAAAGCAACTGATGTTGGTCATTTCGTTTTATATACAGTACTAGCATAGTTTAAGATTTTTTTTTAAAGAAATGCTCACCAAGCCTGCATGTACATGATCCAAAATACATCAAAAGCAGTAATATTGTGAAATATTTTACTATTTAAAATAACTTCTTTCTATTGGAATATACTTAAAATGTAATTTATTCCTGTGATCAAAGCTAAATTTTCAGCATCAATACTCCAATCTTAAGTGTCACACGATCATTCAGAAATTATACTAATGATGATTTTCTGTTCACAAGAGATTTATTACTATTACTACTATTATTATCAATATTTAAAACCGTTGAGTACATTTTCCAGGATTCTTTGATGAATAGATAGATCCAAAGCACAAATCAGCACTATTTTTTTTTTTTTATTATAGAAATTAATACTTTTATTCAGCAAGACATTTATAAGGGCTGTACTTCTGAACTTTTTGTTCACCAAAGAAACCTGAAAAAATTATACTCAGCTGTTTTCAACATAAGAATGTTAGCAGCAGCAACAGTAAACAACTACACAAGAGGATATACCTCAGATGAGACAGAGAGATAACGTGACCCCAACATGAAATCTGCTGATGGTCTGACGATTCTAACAAATCAATGACAGCAAAAAAAAAAACCCAACAGCTTTGTCCAAGTGTGACGGGGAGGTCAGGAGGATACTGACCTGCAGTAAGGCTGGGAGGGATGGGCTGCACAGATTGAGAGGGCTGAGGTCAGAGCTAGTCACCACCAGCGTGGGCATCAACTCCAGGCCTTTGGGTTTCTTAGACTTTCCGCTGAGATTGCGGGGTGGAGATTCAGACATCTCAGACACTGCTACAGTGTCCTTGGAAACAAAGGTGGGCTGGTCCTGATGGATCAAGACAGGGAGAGAAAGATGAGCATGGTCTTCTGTTCTGCGAGTTTCAATACACTGCAAAATTTGAATAGGATCGAGATGAACACTTTTTTAATATATTAGCATTACAAAATATTCTTCATTTAGAAAATGATTAAATTCTTATTTCACGTGATTTAACTCATGAGTCATGCTACAACAAATAAACAACATTAACGCATAAAATATTTCCAAATTATTGTTAAAAAAAACAAAATACTGGTTGTTCTGCAAAAGAAAATTAATTAAAATATTAATTAAAAAAAGCATCATGCATCGCTGTTAGAGGAGTAAAATCAAATGTAAAATCAGTGTAAATTTTTCCTCAATTCTACATCAATTATTCAAAAATGAACTATCAACAATTCTATTTATTGAAAAGGCATATACTACAAAAAAGATGTACACACTGTAGTAAAAAAAGTTTAAGGCAACCAGCTTCAGTGGATTTTTGAGTTCTCTCAACGTCATGGTTTCAGTTCATACAACAAAAATGTAAGAAAACTCAAAAACCACAAACAGAAATCCGCTGAAGCTGGATTTCAATTTTTTTTTTTCCCCACACTTGACTGACTCTAAAGGTGGCATTGCATTAAGAGCCGCCAAAAACGGAATCTAATTTTGTGACAGCGAATCAAAATACAGTCAAATCATGAGATGCCTAAAGATTCCCGATTCATTTTGAAATTTTCTTGTGCATGTTTCTGGTTCAAAAAAGAGCAAATGTCAAATAAATGCTCCTGAAAACTGCACGCTTATCTTCTAGAATTCGACACACCACCCTCCCTCCGGCATTTATATTTTATTGCATTTTCCAAGTGGCAGAGCTGCATAAGTAGGCATCAGCACTAAGTGTCATACCTGCAGCTGTAACTCTGAAGGCTGTGAGGAGAGGGACTCAATTTCACTGTCAATCACCAGCTCCTGGGAATCTGTCATCGGAGAGGAAGAGGGTGACTGGGAACGTGTGAGAGGTGATAAAGAGATTCTTGAAAGCGGGAAGCCCATCATGGCATTCTCTGAGGTGGGATTCTCCACAAACGCACACACTACATGTGAGACGGCGGCCTGTTTGGCCTCATATTCTGCAGAAGCAGGCAGAGAGGCTTGGGCAGGTTGTGCTGGAAATTCAGGCTTCCCTATAACAGACAAAGTGGTGTGTCTGCTCTGTGGCATGGTCCCAAATTTAATGACAGTGGGTGGCTGGGGCGACTCCTGGGCTGCCTTTTTCTCCATTAGCTTTTCACCTGGATTTTCAATCTTCATGGATTTAAAAAGTTGCGTTCCTGACTGCAGAGAGGTCAAAGTGAAGGATGTATACAAGCCAGAGTGTATATAGTCATTCCGACTGGACGGTTTGGACTGACCCAATGTTCCCGCACCTCGGTCTGGGGCGGCTTTGCTGTCTTTATCCCTGGAGATATTTGCAGGTTTGTCGGAGAGGGGCAGAGGTCCGTTTGAGCCGCCGTCTGCACCCTCCATTCTGGCCATGACATCTCCCTTTAGGATATCAGGGTACGATACAAAACGATACACAAACTTCTGCCCGTTTACTTTTTTGATGATGTTCTGCAAAGGAAAAAACAGAGATCTGTGAAAATTCATGTTTATTTTGGTTGATGAATGACTTTGTTCTACATAGGACTAAAAATATCTACGCAATCACCCAAACAAATCAACCAAAACGTCTTGCATGTACATTTTTACAATCCAGTCTGTTGCATTCTTCTACGCTCTCTCACTTGGACTAAACAAAAAACCCATGTAAAGAGACCAGAAAGAATGTGGAAAATGATATTTTTTGACCTGTGCTGCCAAGTTGAGTTTTAAAACGCTAGTGCACCAAACCCTCGGCTCCCACTCAAGAATAAATTCCTAGTGAGAGGCCATGACTTTTTTACGGCACTAACGGGCTCGGTGACCCTCTTGTTTCAGTTCAATGTGACTTGATTGTGTGTTTACAACAACAAAACTGATGGAGGAGTGTGGGGGCGATGAGAGGGCTGAAAGCTAGCAATTATAATAAACACTGATTTAAATATGAGCACAACAGTGTTTACCAGGTAAATCAGAAAAGCCTGTAAGATTTTAACTTTTAACTATAATCTATAATTATTTTATCATTTAAAGTTTTTATAAAATATTATATTTTTTATAGAATTTTACATAATCTATTTAGAATTTATCATAATTAAATTATAAATAATTTGTTCTCATGTTGTGTAGAACAGTTTAGCAGAGCAATGAAGTGATATCAGTCTCCATAATGACAAATAAACAAAGAAAACAAAACAAATAAATGGTAAATAATATGTAACTACTTGACGTGAATTTGTAAATTATAGTTTCTGTCCGTGCCAAATCAATGTGAATATAGGCATTTTTAAAAAATTCTCATCTTAAGTATGTAATAACTTTTGGAAGTTTGGAAATTAAATGTGAAATTATAATAATATAACATTTTTAGTTAGAAAGTTGTTATAATAGTGTAGTGTAGAACTACTTCCAAGTTCAATCTTTAATATAGTTGTATTGATTTGTTTGCATTTTATGAACTTCGTCATTGATACAGGTTTATAAGGACAGCGGTCATTAAAAAGTAAATTATTTGTCTTTTAAAAACAGAACATCAGTAGTAAATAAATCTGTAAAATAATTAAAATGCACAATATTTAAATTGTACAATTAACTAACTTATTTAAGATCTACTACTTTAGATCACAAAACTTAATTTCAATGTAAAAAAAAAAAAAAGAAAAAAAACGGTAATTTTCTGGCAGCAGGGTCATCAGTAAATGTCTGTTAAAAAACATTTTAAAAAATGTCGGGAAAAAAAAAGTTAAAAATGTAAAAAAAAATTACAGAATTTTACTGTAAAATTACATGAAATGTCTGATTAGATGTTTTACACTTTTTCTCTGTATATAGTATAGCCTATTAACAGTTTTTTTCTGTAGCATTTTTACAAGATTTCATGTGTAAAATCACAATTAATTTTTTTACAGTGTAGCCCTAGATATCGGCGAAAGCAGCGTTTCTCAACTGGTGGGGTCAAAATACGACCGTTCTTAGTGGGTCGCGGAGTGAACGGCCAAAGAAACGACATAAGCAACAAAAAACACATTTTTTAAGTTTTTCTGATGTGAGACTTTATTATTATTTTCGTAACTTGTTATGAAAGAAAAGCAAACTATCCTGTCCTGCCAGATGTTACCGTGTTTGTAGCACGCACCAATGCGGCACCGCACTGTGTATTACTTCACTAAAACGCAGAATTTACGAGAATGTTACGAGTGAAATAAATTTGCTTTGTATACATATGTATATAAACATGGTAAGTGGGTTGCAGCTTGATGACCATGGGAAAACGTGGGTCCCAAGGCCAGACCAGATGAGAACCACTGGGCTAAAGTATTCTGAAATCAGGCGGTAGGAAGTGTGTAATATCATGTGTAATATCAGCTAATACAACATTTTTCTTATCTAAGACACTCAAGAAATCATGGAAGGTATAACTATGACAATTGTCAAAAATGTTAGTCTGCTCCTCAAAGTAAGTCATCAAACAGCTTTAAAGCACTTGGAATATTGATCACAAGTTGTATAAACTGTTTTGACAAACCCCATCCACATCCTACACATTCTTCAAAATATCAAGAAAGTTTGGACCAACATGAAGGTGAGTGAATGAAATGCCGCTGACTGCTGAGATGTTCCAAATGCTTGCTGACAATACATACCTTGTCGTAGTAGTAACGCAGAGCCCGGCTGAGTTTGTCGTAGTTCATGCTGGGTTTGTTCTTGCGGGCACCCCATAATCTGGCCACCTCCTCTGCCTGCAGCAGTTTGAACTCTCCATCCTCATTGGTCCAGCAGATGAGCTGGTCATTGCTGGGATCCAACAGAAGCTGCAGCAGGAACTGCCACAGGGTGACTGAGCTGTCCATGTCCTTCTCTATTCGCAGACGTGAGGGAAACGTTACCTAACGGGATCCTGTTGGCGCTCACAGACTGACCGACACGTCACGGCATATTCCGGCAAATTTCCCGACAGAGGCTGAAATCAAAATCAAGATCTGATCACATCAATTAGATGGGTGCAAATAAATGCCACCGAGTGACATGACCAGCATAAACCATCTTATATATGTTAAAAGACCAAATGTAGAGCACCAATTCAAAAACATGGTAAATATGCACACCATATTAAACACCAAATGGTACTGGACTTCAGCGTAATCCTGGCAATGCAGAGAGTGCAGGACGACTGTGTGTGTGTAAGCAGCTTAAATTAAAACCAAATCTGCCTTGACTCATCCGATATCCAGCTGGTCGTTGCCAAAAGAGTGAAAAAAAAAGTCTCCCACATACAATCTGACAGAACAGAACATATAAATATAGAAACACAGAGGCGAGGCGTGACAGCTTTCCTCAGACTGTAGGAGACAACGTCTGGGAATTTTAATCAAAGAGTTCAGGACAAAATGAGCCTAGAAATCATCACCAATTATATAGAGCTCGAAATTGGGGCCTGATGCATGATGATAGTGTCTGCTTACTTAAAAATGTAACCATTGTGCATCCTCAATTTACTGGCAAAAATTAGATGCACATTTCATAGTTTTCTTTATTAAAGACTTAAATGACCCTAGAGTTTTACATAAATACGCTTTCAGTTCAAATGAACTTAATTTTAATGTATTTGTGCATGTTGCCATCAAATACACCAATTTAGATATTTAATATAAACACTAAATTTTACACCTGAATGCTTTTCATCCTAGATGTCAACTTATAGTAATGACAGATTTCATATGTTCATACAGACCATTATATAAGCCTTTAAATTGAGACACACGCATTTGTTTGAGGATAACTTAAAATTCCAGAACCAAATATTTACAGTAAATCCTAAATGTGTATTTAACCCCAAGAGATTAATGTAAACGTGCATAAAACTTTATGTAATGTATACTGTTTTATAGGAGTTAGCGCAAAACCTCCACGTCAATTCAACCACATTTAACAGCCCAGACGGGTCAAAGTACATAATTTATTATTCATTTTAGTTGTCAAATTCTTCTAAAATATGTAATAGGTTAACAAATGGTATAAGTTACTCGAACGTCTAAAAAACTGCAACCTGTTGGAACATGAGTTTTGTTCGTTAGCATCGAGCTAATGTCTGTCAGACTCACCTGATAAGCTTTTTGCTCTCCAGACTCGGTCCTGGAGGGGTTTCTGACAGATTAAAGCCAAAAAAGAAATAAAAGAAAAAAAATACAGACCGTTTTCTTGTATGTTTACATGATGTAAAGAGATTTGGTGGTCAGCTAGCATAGCGTGCTAGTCTGCTAGCTAACGGAGACTTAGCAAACTTTAGGCTTATTAACTAACGAGCGGATATAAATTTGACAATTTAAAGCCTTATTTACAATGATACCGACAAAAAAAGATGGAGAATGAGAAAGGGAAACGATACAGTCTCTGCATCTCACGTACTCATATTTTTAGCTGCAACCACAATAAAACAAAAACAGGAAGCAACAAGCCCACCAGACAAAACACTTTCACTCTAACAGCGCTCAATAAAACTCCGGAACAATGCCTCAGATTTTATGAATCTGTAAAAGAAAACGAGGTCCATTCAGTTTGAATAGCGTTGAAGTTCGAGAAATGCAGTGAAGCTAATGAACTGCAGTGAAAGCATGTAGATCACATCATGATGGACTGTCTCATTTCATCTATGACCATATTAAAATGCATTGCCTATCCATGTAAAACACTACTCCTGGCATAAAATAATAATATTTAAATGTCAATAATTAAATATTATATAACGCCCATTCAGTTGGATTGCACTTTGACATTTAGATAAGAAATGACAGATGATTGACAGGCAGACAGACAGATAGATAGATAGAAGTTTGAGTCATAAAATGCAAAATATAACATTCCCCTATATACCAAAACAAAACGTTTATACAGTGTTTATACGTTAATACAGTGTATGGATTGTCAACAACCCATACACTACATGGCCAAAAGTTTGTAGACACCCCCTTCTGATGCAACTGGATCAAAATTTACCACACCCTTCATGATTTATTTATAACATTGTCTCATTTATACTCATGTGCCTAGGAAAGAGTGGCAAAATAAAAGTGTAATTTTAGTCTTCTGCCTTCCAGCTCTGCAGAAAAAACAACATGAAAAAATAAATGCAGGCACAGGCCCAACATTCCTGCCGTACAAGTGACTGTCACTTTTACTAGAAGGTTTCTGTGGATTATTCCTTGTAGATATTCTCCTAAGACATGCACTATCATCAACAATAAGCATTTGTCAGAATTAAAAGTGCTCTGAATTATAAAGAAAACCATGTAAACTATTAAAAGCATAATCACTTTTTTAAAAACACTCATAAAACTGCAAAACAGAAGGGTTTTGTCAACAGACAATTATTTTACCTCTTCCTCCAGTTTGTGAAAGCAAAACTGTATATAGTTATAATGGAAATATGGGGGAAATACTTTAAAGGGTTAAAGCAGAGATACGAAATTTGCAGTTTTGTTGATACAATTAATTCTCACATACAAAAATGTCTGTTAATTAGGAGAAATCTCTTTCTCATTTCTTTGCACCAATCATTGTTATTGTTACATAATTCTAAAACTATACCAGCAGTTTTAATAATAATAGTAATGAAAAATAAAAATGTTGCCATTGCAACTAATTAAAATAAAATAAGGTGAAGTTATACAAAAAACAGAACTGAAAGACAAATAAATGAAAATAAATGGAACCATTTTAACAAAAATTAGAATGAAAACCTAAATGAAAATTGGAAATGTAACTGAAATTTTGAAATGAACAAAAACTAGAAATATTAACAAAACAAAATAAAAAAGAACTAATAAGAATGACAAAAAAGTTTAAAATTAAATTCAAATTTCAAATAAAAATAAAACTAGTATTTAAATAATACTAAAACGCTGATCAATGATTTATACTTTCAGTCACCTGGTTTACCTTCACATGGTTGTAACAGGAGTTAAAATATTGGTTAGAAATTGCAGACTTGGTTAGTAAATTCAAGATATAACATGCATTTAACCCAGAAGTTTCCCTTAAATAGCCGATTAGACTTTAAACCTTAAAGGTGACATATCACAGCTTTTCCAAAAGTTTATTTGATTTTTTTTAACTTTATTTTCTTACATAGGAAAATAGCATTTTTCAGTTATTCCAAAATATAACCTTAATTTGACCAGCTATATGGTATGAGAGCAGCTATAGTCGGATGGCCTGTGTAAATGAAAACTGTTAATGCATTAACGTGATGTTTTAGGTAAAGGAAATAATTTAACGCTTTTATTGGGGTGAAGATGGTGGCAGAAAAATCAAGGATGATGTTATAAAACCCCAAAAAACAGACATCTCTCTTCAAAAAAGAGAGAACAAGAAAAAGAAGATCTTACATGACAGCACTAGCCGAAAAACACGGTAAATCAAGATGCTCTCTCTGCGATATTAAAAATTATGTACTGTACCTACGAGATTGCTAGAGTATTGATAAGTCCAGATAGCAGGTATGTAGAGCACCTGATAGTTCATGAAAGCCTATATGTGCTACTAAGTAGATGGGGGGGAATAACACATAAAGCAGTTAAGACCACATGTAAAAAGGCAAGATGATGTCAAGGAAATTCACTCCATGTGGTAGATTAACATGACCTTCTCAAAAAAGAAACTCGAGCACAGTCCCATTAATAACAGAGTTGAAGCCTTCGATGACGTTTCAGGAAAAATGATGTCCAGATAGCTTCGTTTTGACAGGAAGCGATCAGCTGCCAGTTTTTGTGAACAGTAACACCTGTCCTCAGCGATTTAGCTTATCAACCGTGACGGCACTAAGTAGAAAAAAATGCATTTATCTAATGCAAAGCACATTACGACGACATAAAGGAAACAATTCTCTTTGTGTGATTACAGATCGAAGAGAAAATTGTTTCTAGCTTATATATGTTTTACAGTACATAAGTTCGTCCATACATGTAGTGATGTTATCAACGGCCCTGTGGAGCCCGGTTTGGCATACGCTCTCAACAGTTTGAGAGAGATGAGGCACGAGAAAAAAAAAAATGTGGAAAGCAACTTGATGCATAAATACTTTTCAGCTGGCGCAGGGATGTGATTGGGCCAAGAACATTTCGGATATTTCAACGCGATTGGGTTTGCGCGAGGGGGGAGGGGCGGGGACTAAAACTTTTGAATAAAGTTAAAATGTAAAAACTTAAATGTTTTAAAACACTGCGAAGTGTCCTAAACACCTGCTTTAGACCTAATTGTCCATTGCATAAGAATTCCTTTTAAAAGAGCTATACTTCAGAAGAGTAATTTATTAAGATGAATCTAATGCAGAATTGTCAAAATAAAACAATTCAATTACTTTATATCGCGACATTATTTTCATGACAATTAAGTGCATTTCCACCCCAAATTCTCTGCAAAAAACTCATGACTGTAACATAGTTATTATATTTTTTCTTTTGTTTTGATAATAGAAGTCTGCATAAATTATTTTTTATAACTAATACTTCCATGGTGTACACTTTAATATTAAATATTTATTTCTTTGAGTAATACAACAATTAAATTATTTATTTATTTATGTTTAATAATCATTCGAATAAGGTGTTTTGCATTACAATAATAAAAATTAGAGTTTTTGCATGGCTACTGTTATTTTGAGAATTAAATATACTTAACGGTCATAAAAAACAATGGCACAAAAAAAAATTTCTTTATGCAATATACAAGTAAAACATTCTTTTTTGTTTTACCTAATATTTTTGGATGAAATATGACTAAATATTGCATTTTTCTCTAGATTCACCCTGACAGAGGCCATGTTTGATAATGCATAATATCATAGCCTAAATCATAGTGCATAACGTCTTAATTTAAGGGCGAATCTGCAGCATTCCTGCTTCAGTTAACATGCTAGAGTTGCCCAGAATACTGTTTTTCTTGTATATTTTCACCTGGTTAGATCTATAACACAATATTCACAAACTGTACAGGAAATATGTTTTCTTCAAATTATACTCGGTATTGACCTTTAGATTTCCAGACTTCCTGCAACCTCAGTTTAAAGGCAATAATAACAGATCTTAAAATCTGTCGCAGCTCAACCTGTAGCTTTACACCAGCGAAGGACGAAACGTGATGAAATCGACTGTGAGCTTTACTTCAGAAATCTGCTTTGAGCTTAACAATCACATCCCTGAGTTTCAAGTTAGCTGACTGTAGCACCAAGATAAACAAACCTCTGGATAAACGTTAAAAAAAACGGGGGAAGGAAACAGAGACCAAAATGAAGGCAGAGGGTTACAGCTTGTAAGCCCGTTTAGATATCATAGCTTTCCTTCTCAGACTCCAGGTTTATCCAGGATCAGACGTTTGCCCTGACCAGCCTGCCGGCACGAGGACCCCGGTGCACCTTGGTGTGTTTGGACAGGTGGTCGCTCCTGGCGAACTTTTTGTCGCACATTGTGCACTCATAAGGCTTGACACCAGAGTGAGATCGCCGATGGCGGGACAGTTCATCAGAGCGAGAGAACCTTTAAAGCACAAAACACAGCAGGACATACACATCAGCTCACAACTCTGGAAAAAAATCATTTAATCAAGGCCCCATTACAGGATTTGATTTTAGCTTCCACACTAATGAATTTCTATTACTTGCTCATGAGATTTTATCATGTTTGGCTGATGACATCTATGTCTGGTAACACAGAACTGATAAATATTTTTAAATACATTTTTGAAAGAAGTCAATTTTGCTCAACAAGGCTGCATTTGTTTGATCATATATATGGTAAAAACAGCAATGCTGTGAAATACTATTACAAATCAAAATAAAATAACATATATATATATATATATGCTATATATATATAGCATCATTACTCCAGTCTTCAGTGTCACATGATCCTTCCGAAATCATATGTGAACTCATGAACTCGTATGTGACCCTGGACCACAAAACCAGACATAAGTTTTTTTTATTGATATTTATACATCACCTGAAACCTGAATAAGTTAGCTTTCCATTGATGCATGGTTTGTTAGGATCAACTATTTGAAAATCTGAGGATGTAAAAAAAACAAAACTAAATATTCAGAAAATCACCTTTAAAGTTGTCCAAATTAAGTTCTTAGCAATTCATATTCTTAACCAAAAATTAGGTTTTGATATGCTTACGATAGGAAATTTACAAAATATCTTTATGGAACATGATGTTTACTTAATATTCTAGTGAGTTTTGGCATAAAAGAAAAATCTAGAATTTTACAATGCAATATACATACAATATTGTTTTTTGCTACAAATACAACCGTGCTACTTATGATTGGAATTGTGGTCCATGGTCACATATTAGAAATCATGCTAATATGAACTTTCTATTTTTTAAAAATCATTTTATACAATACATTTTATGCTCTCACAAAGAGATATTTCTAGACAATCAAATATTTTGAGCATTGCTTTTTTATTCTTCATGAACCACACTTCTGTTGTAAAATGTGTTTTTAAGAAATTAATTCTTTGATTAAGCTAGGACACTTTTTTGATGAAAAAAAAATGAAAATAAAAACATTTATAATGTAAAAACGTGTTTTATTTCAAATAAATGCTGTTCTTTTGAACTTTCTATTACATCAAAGAATCCTGAAAAAATGTATCATGGTTTCTACAAAAATATTAAGCAGCACAACTATATATATATATATATATATATATATATATATATATATATATATGT
>JAUMHE010000060.1:5771595-5821234 GCA_032359235.1 Enteromius mattozi | reverse complement strand
AGCATATTAGACTGATGTCTGAAGGATCATGAGACACTGAAGACTGGAGTAATGATGCTGACAATTCAGCTTCAAAATCACAGGAATAAATTACATTTAAAATATATATTTGTAATTGAAAACAATACTGATATTAATATTTCACACTATTGCTGATCAAATAAATGCAGCCTTGATGAGCATAATAGACTTCTTTCAAAAATATATAAAAAAAGATTGTGTTCAATCCTATGTTACAGGGCATAGCCAAATAGAAAAGTTGTTTCAGAGATTTTTATGAAATATTTTTCTGCACCAATGTATCTCACACAATTAGATCAAAACATCTTCTGTAGAGCTGAAGTAATGAACTTTGCAACATTCACACTGTTAATGAAACTAATTTGAACCATCATTGAACTACACTGAGTTGAACAATGACACTACTGTCTTCTTAGAGCTGCTGAGACTGAATTAATTTCATAACTGAGGAACACTGCAACTTTGAAACAATCTATATTGTACAAAATGCTCTACAAGTAATTACAAGAGCAAATAAGATCAATTTTAATGCGGTTATCATCACTGACAGATTTCTCGCTGACATGTTGTTCTCCTATTTGATAATGTTCAGTGCTTTGCTACAATCTGTATTGTTAAAAGCGCTATATAAATAAAAGTGATTGATTGATTATTTCCATAAATAAAAGTCCAGTTTCTGTGCTCACCTCCACCCACAGTCTGGCCAGCTGCACAGGTAGGGTTTCTCTCCCGTGTGTCTGCGGAAATGAGCCTTCAGGTGGCTGCTCTTGGTGTACATCTTCTCACACCCGGGGTGAGAGCATTTATGTACCCGCAAGGTTTCCGTGGAGGTCCTGGATGGACGTGGGGTGATGGCTTTGACCAGGCCTGTGCCTGCGATTCCGATCGCCCTGACGGCAATAGGCAGGGGAGCGATCTTCACATACTTTTGGTCTTGGTTGATGGCCTCACCCACAATAGGGAGGAGAGTTGCTGAGGGCACCTGTGGTGAAAGAAGGGTAATGTTCTGTGCCCCTTGGACACCGAGCACCAGGTGGGCAACCCGGAGCCCACTGGCCACACCCGATTGGACGTCTGCAGGTGGGAGGGTGTGGCTTAGCTGGAGAGGCTGTAATTGAAGCACAAACGGAGCACCGACGAGCACCTGCGTGGCATTAGCCATGGTGGCAACGCTCTGAGCGGCAGGAGGCGTTGTGGTCGGACTGGATTCTGGCTCTGCGGCACCGGGGGAAGACGGCTGTACGGGAGGCTCATCCTCCTTTGACTTTTCCTCCGGACTCAGGGGAGCATCGCTCAGAAGCTCCATCTTCTCCATCAAGAACTCCTCAATGTCCTCCAGGGTTGGCGAGAAGGTGCTGGAGAGCTGGGGTATAAAATCAGGCAGCTTGGGCGGCTGAGTCAACATCTCCTCGGTGGAGTCTAAAAAGATCTGCAGCGGCCCATCGTCCTCGTCTTCCTCCCCTGGACTGTAGCTGAGTTGAGCTCCGGCATCTCCGGTTTCGGGACTGGAGCAGGAGATGGAGCTGCCCCTCTCGCTGCTCTCGCTGCCGCCCATTTCCACGAAGGGCAGGGTGGCCAAGGCATGGTCTGCAAATGACTCATCAGCAGCGGCCACCGCTTTGTCACTTATGGAAACCATTTGTTGGTGTGCAGATCAGAGGAAGACCGAAGGTATTGCCACGATTTGTAAACACTGCGACAAAAAAAGAGGTTAGAAATTGAGGAGAATATTGAGTAGAAGCAGTAATGTACAGTAGCACTTATATATTTATTGATTATTGCTGTTAAATCGCATGCAAAATAAAGGTTTTTGTTTATGTGTATAATTTTTATGCATATATATAAAGACACAAAACATATATTTTGAAAATAGTTGTGTATTTACGTGTATATATTTACATTGATATTTATATATTATATCAAAATGTTTCTTAAAATATACACATGCATGTGTGTGTATTGATATAGACATAATAAATATACACACACAAGAAATTATTGTCTAGTGTGATATAAAAAAAATAATAATATTATGCAAATTTATGCATATAACTTTTACTGGGTGAAAAATTACTTACACCTACTTGACAGGTATTCAACATATTTAGCAAAAAAAGAAAATTTTAAAGCAATAAAGCAACACACACACACACACACACATTTATTAATTTAATTAATTTAATTTTAAAAAATAAGCATGCACGAAAATTATTTGGACTGTATCTGATTTCTAGCGCAATCCATACATTAAAAATATCACCTGGTTACAAAATGGCTCATTAAAGTTAAGTCAGTTTTGTATTTAGTCAACTTAGCATACACTTGCTGTGTGAGTTTTTAATCTGATGCAATGAAAAATGCATTTTACGTGTCAAATAGTTCTGGAGCCAATATTTACATGCGCCCATGCTCATCATTACATCGCGTGCAGAGATTAAAGCACAGAGGTTTAGGAGCTAGAAAGAGGAGGGGCTGTTCAAAAAAAACAAAACACCATCACAACATAAATCATAAAGCACACTAAACCAATTAGAAGGGATACGATATAATCAAACTCGCATAAACACTGCACCGATGCTTAACTACAGCACACACATGAAGCACTAGACATGTGTTTCACAAAAGTGCGTCAGCAGGGCAGGAAAACAGGCCTGCACACATGCTCTCAACACACAGACGAGCAAAACTGTCGCTTTTACACAACACAGCCACAACCTTCCCAGAAACAGGTGTCAAGTTCAACAAAGTGGGGTCATTTAGATCGAATCTGACCCTCTGTTTAAAAATCGACTTCAGATTGCTTTATCGAACGGAAAACGATACATGCACGCTTCGTTACCTCGTGTAAATATGGATTGAAATGTCCGGATTGTGGATGTATGACATAGGATGAATCCACATGCCCCTTTCAATGTTATTGTTGGGAAGAACATCGTCCTTGCCACGGTTCCATGTTGGCATTTCTCACAGAGGCCTGTCACATGACACGCATCGCAATGCACTCGAGGGCACGGATCCGATTCCTCGCTTCTGATTGGTTGCGTGGCGGGGGCTCGCCCCAAAACGAGGTGCGTCATTGGTCAGAGTAAAAGGAGGTATGAATTATTTATAAGAACAGGAAAAACATCCAACGAAAGCAAAAAAAAAAAAAACAGGTCTTGATGCATTTCTTGAGTGTTTTCCAAGCAGCATTTAAAAGCTAAATATTTACCCCCATTCAAACCTGAATTATGTTACAGAGCCATAAAAATAAAACTTTATTAAATGCATACATAACTCTAATATAAAATAATAAAAATATATTTTTTTAGAAAATGGAAAATGATTATTTCAAGAAAATTTGAAGTGGTTTAAAGTTCAATTCTACATGTTGAATATATACTGGTACCTAGTTGTCCTTTTCTTTTGTTAATTTGTTTATGTATTTACTTATTTATTTATTCATATTGTCACAGAAAAAAATACAAAATCAGGTTTTATTCATAAAAATCTATTTGTTTATTCATTATGATTAAAACATTTGTTTAAAAAAAACTATAATTAAAACAAAAGGATAAAAAAAAAACAGAGGAACTGAGTGAATGATGGCGGAAATGTGGGTAAATATGTCTGTGTTGACTATGAAAAATGAAAGCAGCTGCTATAGAGACACTAGATGGCAGTAGTTGAAAAAGAACTGCCTGATGCCACCCATCATAAGTCTAAAACTATATTATGATAGTCCTAACCCTAACATAGCCAACTATAAAATACAGAATCATTTTATTATACTTATTTAAATAACATAGGTGCACATATAGCTTTTATTTCTTAGATTATATTGCTAAAAAAAAAAAGTACCAAAAAATACAAGAATACATTATTTAAAATTAAATTATATGCATAGATTTATGTATCTGCCAACGCAAACGTGTTATTATATAAAATAGATCCTTAAGACATCCAACACAATAATACGAAAAACCAGCAAGTATTCCGCCATGTTCTTTTCTTTAGATAATATGTAAACATCACTTTTTTAAACAGGTGGTACAGATTAGTGTAACAATATTTACCCCTTACTTTTCTTCACTTTAAACATTCAGCATTTTTACTTTTCTGCACTTCAATCAACCCAAATCATCTATACTTCATAGTGTCTTGTGTAATTGCTCTCCTTAATATGTATACAATTGTGCAATAATGCAAATATAATATTGTAAGCCACAGGTTATGTAACAATAGTTCTGTCAAAATAATTTAAGACCTTTTTATGTAAATGTATTGACCATATATTGTTTGCAGAATATTATATTATACATATTATATAAATTAACATTTTGTTTCGCATTGTACACATTTAATTGCACATTGTCATCTCTTTTTCCAAAAATAAAAAACAGAACCAGCTGCCCTTTATAGTTTTGTCACTATCCAGAGTCTGTTGCTCTGTTGATAACATCTCAGTCATCTTGTATCAATATCTGCCTTCTCAAACACAATCTTCCTTGAGAAATACACAGCCACCAGACTCAACAGAGACGCACAGGCCATGTATGCAGTCACACTCTGGAAGAGCTGCACGATGGAGCCCATAAGGAGGGACGGGACCACCTGAGACAGCAAGTAGGCGCTGTCCAAAATGGCGATGTCTGTTCCCATGCCCCTGAAAGCTGAAGGTTGTGGCTCCAAGGTGATAGCCACATGCAGATCAAGTGATTGTGAGTTTTTTGTATTGCACTGGAAGGGTATCATAGCTGGATACCCATTGATGCACCCATTAGTTCTTTTCTGCTTAGTCAAGGAAGGCGTCTCTGATCTGATTAACATTACATCTTCCTCCCGGAGAGGAATTTTGTGACTCTCGGTGGAGAAAAACACCTAGAAATTGAGAAGTGCAGCTGGTTAGGATAAAAACATTAACGTGGAAGATATACAAGCGAGTGATGTTTTTAATTGGGAGTCGTTACCTGTGTATTTGAGTGGTACAGGCATGTGAGTGTGTATGGCAGAATCTGCAGGGTGCAGAAGGTGTACCCTGTAGCAGCGGCCATGATGGTGACTAATATAATGTTGTGGGATACGGTCATAGTTGCTGTACTCAAAGCCAGCAGAATCACACTGCTCAAGTACAGCTTTCTGACTCCAATACACGACACCATACGCTCCATAAGCAATGAGAAGATCACAGAGGTCACACACTGGAGGAAAAGCCCCAGGCTGGCCATTCGCACGCCTGGAAAGACAGAAAAATAACACAAATAATATTTAGATTCCATATATAAACTATAACTTCAGACTACAGTGTCATGTGAACCTTCAGAAATCAGTCTAATATATTTATTTATGCTCCTGGGGGGAAAAAATCTTATTATTATCAATTTTGAAAACAGTTGTGCTGCGTATTTATTTATTTGTTTGTGGAATGTCTTTTCAGGATCCTTTAATGAATAGCAAATACAAAGGAACATTACTTATTTACCCTTATTAATGTCTTGCTATCCCTTTTAGAACAATGTAATCAATATTGACTGAAGTATTACCTTTCTAAAAAAAAAACATATATGTATGTATATATATATATATATATATACAGTATATAATATTTTTAAAGTATATAAACTAATAAATTAAGTATTAGTATTATTAAAATTACTATAATTTTACATATAGTAATATCTAGTACACAGTAATTCATAGAAATAAATACATTCTATTATAGATCTATAATTATTAAAAGTAATATTACTATATTAACATTAATGCTACTAATAACAATGTGTATGCATGTATGCTATGAATATCTTTACTGTCATTATTAGTGCCGTCAAACAATTAATCGTATCCAAAATAAATAAAAAAAATAATTAATTCTCAGACAGAAAGGTACAAAAGCTGTCACTGGTACCTTTTCAAAAGGTACACTTTTGTACCTTTTTTACCTAAAGGGTACTGCCCCAGTGACAGTTTCTGTGCCTTTCTGTCTGAGAATTCTCTTAAAACAAGTTATACCAAATGGAGTGTTGCTTCTCATGTATATTTATCATGTTTCAAGTACTTTTGAGATATATAGTTTTATGTAAATTACAGATAAAACACCTTCATCATAGCGTATCCTTCCCAAGGAGCCTGGCTCATCACTGGGAACCCCGTTATACAATCCCTCTCCAACAAAGTCCGTGTAGAAGAGCATAAAGGACATAAGTGCCATCCAGCTGCACAACTCAGCGACAAACAGCCTCGCAATAACTTTTGGCATGCGACTGCACAGCGAGTAGAGTCGGGGAACCACAGAAAGGAGACTAGAGAACGTCCTTCGCAAATGCATAAATCTGGGGAATGCCACACAAGGGCTGCAGCAAGACTTCAGGTTTTCATGCCTTCTAGAAACCTCAGGTTCCCCCAGCCGTCCTGTCTGCTCCTCAGAGATAAAGGCTGTACCCATCAAACAGGCGAGAAAAATGAAGGTTAGAACAACATAGATGAAAGCCTCTTGTCCACCCAAGTAGACCACGGTATCCGAAGTGGTCCAGTCAACTGCAGGCAGCAGGTAGCCAATGCATCCGCCCAGACTGAGCATGAGGGAGTAGATGGAGAAAGCCTTGCGACTCTCCTCTTCTCCAGGAAAGAGGTCAGAAACCAAGGCCTCCAAAGGTGTAAAGCAGGCCTGGCCGCAAAATTCCATCAAACAAATGCCGAGCACCAGCAGCGGGACCTCCAGCCAGTGCCGCTGTTGTTTTGTGAACAGGGTGACGAGGGCGGACGTCTGTGGGATGATCAAGAGACTGAGCAGGACGCCCATGCACAACACCCATATGAAGGGACGTCTGCGACCATATTTACTTCTCAAACTGTCACTCGCCGAACCAATTAAAGGGACAACGATCAGCCCCAGCACAGGTCCCACAGCTGAAATAAAACATAAAACCATAAAACATCAAATGTAAATTCACCATGGATGTGCAGTTTCTGCTAAATGTGTGTTGTATTACATTGTTTTTCTTCTGTCATACAATGCAATTGAATTATTTATTTAATTTCATTACACTATATTAAATTAATGAATTTTTGTTTTTATTATTATTATTATTGAATACCTACTTTATAATTCATTACCGGGAATAAATCACATATCTTTATGTTATAATGTACTTTTTTTTAAATGACACAGCTGCCTTTAAACTTTAGAAAAGAGGCCTTTCACAAGGAGATCAACATATTTGGGTGCCCTTGGCATTAAAAACTATTTAAAAAGAGATAGAAGTGTCATTGCATTGACGTGGAATTTGCAGCTCAGTAAGTGAGTCAAGTGTAGGTTATGCAATCTTGACGGAATGGAACAGTCCCTTGTTAAATGCGTCATTTGTTTTTGGATTTGACTCATTTTAGTTTACTTAGTAAAAGATTCGTCAGAAGGACTTGCCAGTCTGGTTCAAATCACTGAGCTTGTCTGTTTGAACGATTCATTAAAAGAATCGGCTCATTAGAGTTCGTGAATCGAACAAAGCGCTGTGTTTGTTTTTACGTCAGTGTACAAGGAGCATTGAATAGCACTTTTGGAAACGCTGCGACACGCCTTTCTTGCCTCATGTCTGACACAACTTTTTATGTGTGTTTGACATCTCATATGTTACATACTTCTGATATAGGCTTGTAGGCTATGAACGCCGAAGCATTCTTAGTGCAAATTGTTTATTTCAACACGTGTTCAACACAGATAAGCTATTCCAACATCTTTAAAATGCTAGGTTTCCGGTCCAGATCTTTCATAATTAGGCCTGACCTCTAAAAATAACTTGACAATGACCTCTTTTGAAGTGACTTACCGAGTACCATGGTCATGAATCGTTCCTCCACCCCTGCTTCCAGCAGCATAGGTGGGATGTAGATGGTCCCAGCAGCCAAACATACCTCCAGACCACATGTTAATGCATTAATCAAGAACAATTGCGAGATCCTGCCATGCATGTCCAGATGATCCCCCTCTTCCCCTCTTCAAACTCTGCAGTGAAGAAAGAAGCTGTTTATCTATATTGGAATATTCCTATATATCCAACTGTCTGTTGCATGCTCTTCCTCACATGAAGCCACCAAACAGATTCAGAAGACTCTAAATATTGTACATCAATCAGATGGATTTGCGCATTTGTCGTTTTTCTCAAGAATTTTACTGGAGCATCTTTACTCAGGTAGCCTATGTATGCCAACCTGCTTCCTATGTTTCAGTCTTGTGATTATGACCGTTGACACCAGGATGTGTGACAGAATATTACACCCCTTCAGTCAACATAGTGTGTTTGTTCAGCACTATAAAATAATGATGAGTTTCTTAGCAGTCTTTAGCTGTCAGAAAACAATATGCAACAATATATATCACAGTACAGCGATTAGCTTTATGACTAAATTGTTGAATGAACAATTGAATGACTTAATTGAAAAAATGCAAAACACTTGGCAACAGTAAACAATACAACAATCATTTCTGCAGTGTAAGCAATGTCTTTGCCAGTTTCAGATTAGCTTTGCTTGTGACTTCTGAAAGGGCACTGGTTTTTCTTCTCAGATCTTTCCAGTGTAACAGACTCATGGAATATTTTGCCATAGTTTGGAGAAATTTGAGTTGCCTGTTCAGTCCACGCTGACGTGAATTACAAAAACGTTTGAATGACGCACATCTGCGTTTAGTCCATTTAGCAAACCAAATATCTCCCGTTTCACTTAATAAGTGAATCTCACGAAAGCTGTAAAGTACAAGGAAATGAAGCATGTTTTTGGAGAGATTTTTATGTTGTGACATTACTTGCATGACAAGTAAGCACAGATATATCATTATTGTGCTTAAGTGTTCATGTATTTTGGTATGATCTATATATATAAAATACAAAATATAAATAGTTTTTCCAACCTGCATGAAATGTTGCTGTGTGAAAAACCAATAGTGTGGCCATTTGCATTTTGCTGTACTGTATACAGTACTTTTGGGGTTATAATTATATAGCATATTAGTGTAATTTCTAAAGGTCCATGTGACAGTGGAAACTGGAGTAATCACATGAATAAATTACATTTTAAAATAAATAATAATAGAAAAGTTATTTTAAATTTTACGACTATTTTACAATAGTTTTTTTTTAGACAAGTATATTTAATTAAATAAATGCAACCTTAAAAGACTTCTTTTAAAAGCATTGACAAATTTTACCCTAAAAACCTTTTCTATGTTAGTGTATATCTTAAAAATGCATCAACTTTAAAATATAATTATTATGTACAGAAATACTGTGAGGTCACTTAAGTTCAGAATATTACTTGTTCATTGACTGTAACTGCTAACTTCCTCATGTCATAGTGTGTTGACAGATTATTGGGAAGAAAAGAGAAATGTCTTTCAGGCACAATGTGAGCAAACATATTTAAATTTAACTCTTAGGAGAGACACTCTTTTATTTTGCTGTCAACCACATACACTGGAATCCTGCCTCAGCTAAGAGTACAAAGTCTTAAGTATAACCTGAGTTGAGCCATGAAAAGGTTTTAGACAGGAAAAAGCACTGAAGCGCGTCACATCTTACCTGATGCTGCCTCTGACTGTGAGCTTCAGGTCCTGGTAAATATTTTGTTTCTTAAACTGACATTCTGTATGTATGAACACACCTGTTTTAGGATAAATGTAACATTCATTTTAATTCATGTGCATTTTAACATGTAAATAACATTAGAACCAAATGATTAAAATAATTATTTTTACTGGTCTGTAAAGGAATACAACCAATAATCAATATTGACCCATTTATACATGACATTTATAACCAATAAATGAATAAACAACAATAGTATAAAGACAGTGATCTGTCTGATAAAGTTATGGTTTTACAGCCACAGGTGCAGCATCAGCCACACATCATCAAATTCTCTGTTACAAAAGAAAAGAAAAAAAGACAGAAAACAACATATGAGATGCTTACGTTTCGTTTCCATTTGTAAGTGTCAGCCGGAGTGATGTGGTCTCATGTGGCTTTAGTGATTCCCATGTGAATGTGTAGAAAGTGCAGTGACATCAGTAGAAGTTTGAGGAGCTGTTTCAGCAGCGCAGCAGGAAGTGGGCGGGATAAGCTGTGAGAACACACACGTCTGAAAGCCACATCACAGAGACTCTACTCGATCTTAAACATTCTTTCTGGGTTTGTAACAGGTCATGAATTAAAGCTACTTAATGCCCAGCACAACAGGTGTGTCTGCTGTTATAGAGTAATTTCCTTTAATGGATTATTTACAGTAAATTTCAACTAAGTTCTACAGAAATTTTACATTGAGTCAATTTCTGACTTCAAAGTGTTATCTGAAATTAAATTTTTTAGTTGGCTCAACCTTTAGTGAACTAGTTTTATAATCCATTCAACTTTAATTAGTCAAGCATTTAGAAGACTACAGCAAGTTATGTCAGTTAAAATAACCGTTTACTCTCTGTGTTTTATATGTTACCTCAACTAGGATTTATTATTTGGGTCTTGTAAGAAATTGCTAGGGAACTACATAAACACATTTTTTTAGTTAAAATGATTAAATGGCGTTTATCATTCACTAAAAAGACATTTTACAACAATTTCCTTTTAAAACATTTGTCATACAAACTAAGCATACAGGAATGAGAAAAAAGTCACCTACATCTTGGATGGCCTAAGGGTTAGTAAATGAACAGCAAATTTTCATTTGTGGATGAAATATCCCTTTAAAGGTCCAGCTGACAAACATCACATCTGTAATACAGCTGCAAAATTGACTTTAAACTTTGTTTAATGAACTAAACAAGCTAAACAAAATGTTAGCAAACAAACATTTACAAATATTATTGTTCACAAATACATCTTTAAAATGATGCAGAAGTCAAAAAATAAATAATAAATTAAATGAATCAGGTGTTACAGTATATAAAATCAAAACAAGTCACCTTTACTTACACAATAGCGATTGTGTCAACGCAGCTTTACAGAGTCAAACAGGAAATTTGTTTGTTGATAATGCAAGAGGAGATTAACAAGTCATTTTTCCAGTTAAAGTCATTTCATTGGTGATTCGGTGTTGTCTGTTCAATCAGCCAAGCGTCCCTAAATAAGCAAGGCAAAAGCGACAGTGGCAAGGGTAGAGGGCAGTTCTCTGGCCAGATGAAACCAGCATGGCGTGGTTTAATTCCAGGCTGCAACACAGGTCAGAATGAGCAGAGGACTTGTCTGGTTCTCATGGTCTTCGGAGGGGATCTGTCTCTGGAACTCATCTAGCTGACATGGTCTCTGCTGACATTCAGGGCTGTAGAGATCATCTCTAGGAGCTGATCGACCATCTGATCTGGATACAGACTGGATCTGGGTGGCCACATTCACCTCGGGATAAGAATGAAACGGACTAATATTAGCATAGATGCCACTGAGAACAATAAAGCACTTTATAAATGTAGTAAAAACTCTAAACATTGGAGTGGTCTGTTCACGTGCCTGTGTTGGTGCCTTGGAAGAACCGACTGGGTTGCATCTGAAATCTTGCAATGATGACAAAGCAACAAAGAAACCGTTGAAAAATTAAAAATGTTGTTTAAATTAAGTTTCATGTTTCATTTAGCCTATTTCGTTTAATGTTAATAGCTTATAGAGAGAAAATACAAAAAATATCATACAACACGCCAAAAATAGCTGAAATTTATTTAATTAAACAAAGTGAAAGACATTCCCTTCATTTAAATTTCTCTCAGAAATCATACAATTCAATGTTTTATACATGTGCCAATACGCAGAACCTGATTTTGCTGAGTTTGACGTGTCCCTGGGTCAATACCTTTGTTGACCCTTGAACAACATTGGGATTAGCCAATCAGATTTGAAGAACCAGTTTATAGTTTTTGTTTATTCTTTAGGCTTAAAATCAGTGTTTGGTGCTTGTACATCAGTGTCATTCATCTATCATTAAATATGATTTTAGGCATTACTCAAGAGTAAGGTTAGGTTTAGGTGTAGAGATACGGTCAAAACTAAAATTTTGGATTCAAATGTTTTTCCAGGGTCAACAAAATTTGTTGAACCAGGAACACGTCGAACTCAGCAAAATAAGGGCGTGCGTATGAATACATACATTTTAAATAAAACATTTACAACTTTTAAATGTACGTTTTGATAAATTCAGTTTAAAGTTACGTAGAAATATTTATTCAGTGCCATACTTGATTAACTTAACGTTACCTGACGCCTTAACTTTATATACTGTTTACAACTTTACACTGTCCTATACCCATTTTTCTTTAGACATACAACCCATAAAACACTTTCTTTGCTCTTCAAACATTTTATTAATTGGATTTTTCAGATTTGTCTTCTGTCAGTCCGTCCATCCATCTATCCTTGTATCTATCTATCTATCTATCTATCTATCAGTCTGTCTGTCTTAGGTGCTATGATCAGTCAGTATTTTTTGACTTTCAATAATCATTATGCTGTTTGTGACAAATACATTTCAGAGAAGTATAAGTACTCTGTGTAGTCTCTTGATGAATATTAAAGTCATAAACTGCATGTCATTGTATAAGATGTATTAGACAGAAGTTAGCGTGTCAGATATGTCACTGTGTAATGTGATGTTATCACCTGCCCAGTTTTATTTCCTTTCGAGAAATCCATATGTCGAATTTCAACTCTTTCTAATTTTAGACTATCTAAAATATTATCTTTATTTCTTGATTTTTTTTAACCTAAAATTGTTTACAAATAATTGAAAAACAAGAAATAAGAAATGCTTTTGAACCCAGAAAACATAACTGAAAACACCTAATAAAAAGGCTTGCTTGTTTCTCATTTTCAACTTGACATTTCTCACACTCTTCGTTTCACACCTTCAGCAGTAATTTTTTAAAGTTTTTTTAATGTCACCCTTCAACTTCCCTTTTTTATAAAAACGTACTGTTATCTGTTATGCTTTAAAATGGTTTAAAAAAGACAAAATTGAGAATTGAAGTGAAATGCAAACAGAATGAGAATGCATTTTACACTTGTTTACCCCTTTTAACAGCGGGCCTATATCTGTAATTGTAAATAATTTCTTGTTTTTGTTTTTTTCTTGTTTGCTGAGAGAAAAAAATACTTTCAAATTTCTTGAAAGAAAAGTGTTAGAAGTGATTCTGACATAGGACCTTGTCTCATGTAAAGGCTGGATACGTCTGCACACATCAACTGTAATTTTTGTTACTGTACACAATCTAATAGGTAGAAAATGAATTTAATTGTTCATTTCCAGTGGGAGCTGTATCCCTTGTAGCCACAGACTTTGCGATTGTAACAACATTTGATTTATCTGTGTTCTCTGAGCCATCTTGTGTATTTTTATAGCCTGTGAATGAAATATGTTTATAATGCAGTGTTAATCGACTTAGCATTCTATCACTTTATAGAATAATATAATGATTTCTTCCTCATTCTCAGATATGAAACCGAGTCTAGATCACAAAAGGAAGTTATTTCAAGCACTCAACTGTTGTTAATTGAATTTGGATTAATAACATGTCATTAAATTTTGTCTTTTGCTTGAAAACAGGTTTGGCAACAACTCACACACATTGTAGATCTGTATGGCAGGTGTGTGGTAAATGTACTCATCTTACAGACTAATGTTTCTCAGTCATGTTGACTTCGCTAACTCCTCTGTCTCATCCACAACGTTAGATGTTCTTCAAGCTCTTGTTACACCAATAGGTTGAAAAAGGTGTGCAGTGACAATAAATAATAGCTTATCATGTGTAAAAAAATGTGTAAGATGTGTAAATGCAAGGAGTGAAAGTTGTAGCACAGTCATTCTTGAGACATGGGACAGAACAGGTCCAACAAGTGTAACTGTTGCGTGTAAAAATAAAGATATTTTCAATTTGAAATGTTATTAGGGATTAGTAATAGAATGTATTTAATACAATTATCCCCTTCCATTTAATTTTCACATTAGGCTATTATACCAAATTCAAGAGACAAGTTGGAAGTATTAAACAAAACATAGGTTAGTAGCTTATAAGATACATAAATGTAGTTTCTTTTGACTGAGTACAAGGTTTTATTTTTTCAAATTTGCACCGTTCTGTTTTGACTTAAGTATGGATACCAGAAAATCTATTTAAAAATGCAAAAATATGGCTAACACCTCTTCACAACATTGGTTGAAGTTAAAGTTTGACAACACTGCCAACATGTGTTGGTATTAAGTATCGCAACTGCTGACAACTTGGTGTGTATTGAAACAAAGATAGATAGAATGGCTAAATTTGGCAAGAATGGCTAATTTAAATACTACTAAAAAAAAGTTGTTTTTTATTAGTATCTGTTAGTAAACTCACTGAGGAAGCATTAAATTTATTCGGTTTCTTATTGTTCTCATCATTTAAGACAAACCAAACTAAAACATTTGACTTTGATTAATGAAAACATTTAAATAACATTCACACTAACATATTATAGTATCACGTTAAATATTTATAAAAAAAAGTGGATCTCCCAAGGAAGATGTTTTGCACAAAAAGACACCAGTACGAGAGTTACTCATTAAAATGAAGATACATTTTATTTCTTTTCTTAAAAAAAAAAACAAACGATACAAAAAAAAATAAAATATCTGAGGAAGGAAAAAAAAAGAAAAAGAAAAAGAAAGGTGGGGGAAAAAAAGCAAGCACAAAACAAAAACAAAAAAAACCCAACACATTCATACATTTTTGGACAGCTAGGTTAAAAACCAAATCATAGACAGCACAAGCGGAAAATATTCAGAGATGCCTGGCAGAAAGGATCGAACTTAGTCAGAATGCCATGTATGCGCTGTAGACAGAAAAGCCCCTTGAAATGCATCATGGAATTTATGTCATATGTGTCTGAAATTAAAAACAAGCAGCAACAGAAATATACATTTAATGAGCAAACACACATTAGGTATGAATAGTACAATTGTTCTCCATCCTCACAGTGCAAATACGCCTCTCTGTCACGACATTACAAACGCATCTGATCCAGGGCTGAAGAAAAACAACATTTGACTCTTTGAAACGTTATTTGCTTGGCTGAAGAGATCCCTCAACAACAGCAATACAATCTTGGACAAAAACGGGTACGAGTCCCAGTTTCTGAACATTTAGCTTTTCGGTACAATATAAAAAAAAAAAAAAAACAGGCTTTGTAAGGCAGAAACAGTGAGCGAGACTCCAGATTACATTTCTCGTGCAATTAACTGTTATAAGGCCCGATCTCAGAACACTCGCTGCACGCCTCTTTTGAGAAAAGAGATGAAAGCATTCGTACTGCAGCCTTTTTACGAGATGATCTGGTGGATGGAAAAAAAAATAAAAATAAAACAAACAAACGCACATTACAGACTTCAGAAAGAGAAAGGAGCATGAATCTAGAAATATTCCAGGTTCAAAATGAACTTAGCTCAATGGATGGCATCTACAGAACGGATTATCACAGAAAATATTTCAAAATCATATCTCAATTTGAAACATTTTGGAAAAAAAACCCTAACAAACCAAAAAAAACAAAAAACAAATGCACTTGCAAGTGAGCAAACCTTCTACAGTTGCTGTATATACTTCCATTATAAGTGGGCAACAAATTGAGGTACAAATCTTTAAGATTTTCAGTGGAAATCCGGCAGATTTCATAAACGAAACATGGCATTTTTAACCCAGAATATTCTATTCAAACAGTAACAGCATTATGGTTTAAGCTACACAAATTGAGACAGTTTATTTAAAAGGTAAAACTACAAACTGAAAAGCAAACCCTGGATAAAGTGTGTACCACGATGAAAGAAATTCTCAAAACATGAACATTAGATAGCATTAGTTTCTCCATTTTCAGCTGATGATCAATATGTAAAGAGCCGCAAGAGCATGTTGAACAAATACAAAACGAATCTTCAGATAAGCACGACCCTGACCGCTAGTATCAAAACAAACGCTGTCAACTATTACGAAACTTTCTAACGAATGGCTTTCTAGATAGTAACTACACAACAAACGCATCGGATCTCATTCAAGGAACACTGTTGTAAAACTTCGCAAAACTATTCATAGGTAAATGTGTAATTTATGGTAAGTTTCGCAAACAAACTGAACGCGACAATTTAGTAAGTTTACACTTTTGTTTTTGAGCGAGGCCTCTCAGTTGCGATACTTTACGCAAGAATGGTTTTACGAACATTTCACACAGCAGTTAAATTTCATGAATGATGACCATCGGTCGGAACAATGCAGAGTGAACGCTACGCTTTATACATGTTACGGAAATGAACGAGCAAAAGCATTTTTGGAGAATTCGGTCATGTGTACCCTGGGCAAGCAGCGACGCTACTTAGTTGGAACGATGGGCTTCCCTCAAGATTATATACCCATAAATAAACAGACTCAGACACATTTTACTCAATAATATATAGATATATACGCTCACAAGTTCTGGGAAAATGTCCTTCGCGATATGGAAATTATAGGTTTAAAAAAAAAAAGAAAAGAAAAAAAAGTTCAAACCGTTGAGCCAGGCCACAACAGACACCGAGAAAAAACAAATCTGAAAAGCAAACAAACCCAAAAAAAAAAAAGCAAAAAAGGAAAGAGTGTAAAGGGAAATAGAAGAAAGGGACGTTAGTAACATGGCTAGTCTTCCCCGGATGGAGCCTCCTCTTCTGAGCCGTCCTCTTCTTCGTCTTCTTCCTCATCTTCAGGGGCTTCATCCTTCGTCTTTTTGGAGGGAGGAGACTCCTTCTCCACCTCTTCTTCCTCCTCGTCTTCAAGAGGGCTCTCGGGTTCCTCGTCGTCTTTGGGCGAGGATTTCTCCACTGCTTTAGCCGCACTTGGGCGACCTTTCCCTTTGCCTTTCATAGGGCTGGGGTTCACTGAGGGACAAAAAAGGTTTGAGGTCATTAAAAGGAATAGTTCACCCAGAAATGAAAATGTGTCAGTCATATAATAGAAGTCAATGGCAACCAAACATATCGATACATAGATGCCTCATTAGTGACTGTTTCTATAGGCCACGATACCTATGTCTATATCTATGTATAATATCTATGTGACCACGTCACACGCTGGATGTTCTGAATGAAATCAGGAGAGGAGGAGTTTGTGCTGTATAAGTACAAAAAAAAAAAAAAAAAATTATATATATATATATATATATAATATATATATATAACACACACACACACATACACTGTTCGGTTTTTTGCAAAGACCGATCATTTCGTATATTAACACCTCAACGTATTGTCACGAGACGTAAGGTTTAAATTGGTTTTGTCTGCGTGTTTTTTTTGGAACATTTGGTTGCCATTGACTTGAATTGTCTAATTGACAGACTGCAACGGTTTGAGTTAAAACTCTTCATTTGCGTTCTACTGAAGAAACAAAGTCACCTTCATCTTGGATGCCCTGGGGGTAAGCAGATAAACATCACATTTTCATTTTTTGGGTGAACTATGCCTTTAAGATTTTTTTAAACCTTTCATTCATGAAGGATATAAGTCACAAAAGATTTATATTTCAAATAAATGCATTGCTTTTAAACTTTACTCAAAGAATTGTGAAAACTAACCTCAAAAATAAGATGCAGCCATTGTTGTTAATGTTGATCATAATAAGAAAAGTTTATCAAATCAGCATATTAGAATGATTCCTGAAGAATCATGTGACACTGACACTAGAGTAAAGATGCTGAAAATTCAGCTTTACCATTACACAAAGATTACATTTTCACAAATACTAAAACAAAACTGTACTTTTCAATAGTTATTTCATGATATCAGTGTTTGGAGGCATACTTTGCATAAGTGTCTTATTTCTTCCAAAAACATTTAAATAATCTTACAGACCTGTACCTTGTGGCAGCAGTATCTCTCATCAAACTTAAAAATACTTCTGCCTAAGGCCTTTTTTGGAATGTTCAAATTCAATAACCTCAGGCCAACATCCTTTTTAAGCATTAAATGAGAACATTAAACAAAGTTAATTTTTGGGTCAACTATTCCTTTTACAGATCATTTCAAGCCCATATGATGGTATTTCTTCCTTGAAACACAAAAAGAGAAATTCTGAAGACTCTAAAATCTCGAGAGCGGCAGTAGTTACCTGTTGCCTTTAGTCGGGGTTTAGGGGATTTCTTGTCCTTCTTCTCCACTCTCCTTCCTCCTCCTCTTGGCACTACTTTTTTGCCTTTCTTTTTGGAGTGCCCATAGTCGCTGTCATCATCATCATCAACCATGAAGTCTTCATCACTGCCTGACTCTTCTGCAACAGAGAAAATTGTAATATATGGGTGTCTAATTACTGGCTCAAGTCAAAAGGCTTCTACTAATTTTTCGTTCACTTGTTTTATCATCCACCAGGCTAAAATCATTAGCAAATATAAGCAATGTTAACAATAGTAATGATGTGTAATCTTAGCGAAAACATATTTAACACCACAGTTAAAACCTAGCACACTTACGGTCCAGGTATGCCTGCTCTTCCTCGTCCTTTTCCTCATCCTCACTGCCTCCGTCTCCCAGAAGGATTTCTCTCTGTTTGGACACAGCCTTCGACGCAGCCTGCCTCACCTGCCTTGGTTTCCTGCTCACCTCTTTATCATCATCATCACTGTCATCTGCAGAGGAATCACAAGTGTCACGCATAACAGACGCACCCATATTTTACTCCATGCCTCATTTCATTTGCATGCATTTTCAGGTCATGCACTGCTAAACTGTCACTATTTTTTTATATTAATATCACATGAACTTATTCTGTCTTATTCCTATTCTTATTCTGCAGTTCCTGCGCAAAATAGGACTAGACTTAATGCTGATAGTGTAACGGCTGGTGCTTCATGCTTAATGCATTTGTCGATCCGCGACTCACCTCCACCTCGTTTCCTCTTCAGTGACTTTTTGCCTGGCTTCTCTGCCTTTCCTTTCTTTCCCTTTTTGGCCTTTTTATCATCATAGTCGCTTCCACCATCTTCATCTTCCTCTTTCTCTCCAAAGTCGTTGTCTTCATCACTACCGAAATCATCTGTAAAACACAAGATTAGAGATGAATCACCTTTTTATATATCAATAATTCATCTACAGCAGATGAAACGAACGCAATTCACCTGCAGAATCATTTTTGGGTTTGGAGAGTTTGTCATCTGAATCCTCGCTGTAAGACAACAGAAATGGTACGTTATTAGTTTGATCTTTCAAAGGAAAATGTCCTAGTGTGTGGTATTTATTTCCTAGTTATAATTAACTGCTGCATATGTGGGTCATAAGGAGAAAATGGATCTCAAAAAGGTTCACGTTCCCCAGAGATCCGAGCACATGTGAAACCAGTGATGAAATTTACTTGTTCGCACCATTTGGTACATTTAAAATAACTCAAAACGCATTATTCTGATACTATTTGTTGAAACGCTAAAAATAGACAGATTCTTGCCTGTCTTCCTGCGAATTCTTAGACTTCTTGTGCTTGATTTCACGAGGTGGAGCACGTATCTTCTTAGTTGTTTCCTTTTCTCTCCCATAGTCCTCATCTGGAAGCAAAAACAAACTTATTTATTACTTATTACCTAAAATTGATCTGCAAAATACTTATATGCCAATACTGAGTAAACATGCATATTCTTAACATACATTAATACTTGGACACAGATTTTAGAGATGGTTTATTACCTGCATCATCAGATTCGTTGAACTGGGAGTAATTCACCACCTTTCTGTTCCTGTAAGAGAGGCAACATACTGTAACGAGAGTTTCCAAGCACACATTTGTGATGCAGCGGTGCATGTGGCATTAATTCATGTTTTAAGGGCTTACAGACCATCGGAAGGTGGTCAGCATTTCTTCAGGAAACTGAAGCTCATTTAACATGCCTCGCTTCATTATGTTTACTTGAATTAATGATCGTTAAACAGCTCCTTAATTAGCATTTCAATGAGGGTTTCATTAATACTGCAGTCTTGTCCCATTTAACCACTCAGGCCCAACACAGAGTTGAGATGCTTGAAGAGCCACAAGTTACTTTTAAGTAATTAGATGGATCACAAGACTTTTTGGATTATAATTTACAATACACTGGGTATTGAAACCATTTCCACTCAGGAACTGCAAGTAAATTTGACTAATATATACAAAGAAATGCCACATAAGTAATATTAATTGAAATGCCTAATTAAAATAAAAGTGCAGAAATACTTTCCGCTTGCTAGTGAATTTTATAAATAGGCCAATTACAAAGAACTGGCAAGTAACACATTGAATTAAATGTGTAGTTTACCAAAAAAAAAATGTTTTGGGAGGGGATAGTGCAGAAAAACTTTCCTTTCTGAAAATGCTACTGAATATTACACATAATCACAAAGAAATGGTGAGTAACACATTGAATTAAATGTCATTTAAAGGAAACTGGTAGGAAAAATAATGCAAGTATACTTTCCACTCAGGAATTGCTAGTAAATTTAATAAGTAATTAATTACAAAGAAATGGCCAGTAACACACATTTTAAATAAAACTGAAATAGTACTCTCTCCATTTTTCAGACCACTCTTAAAAATCAATTTAGTAAAACACGTGATATTACACAAAATATGTTTCATACGCCAAAAGATTGAAATTGCGCAGGAATCTTGTCATTTGCAATTTCCTTTCCATCTAAAATAAAAAACCAATTTCTGTCTCATATTAGTAACAATAGTTAGAGATGTAGAAATTATTTCTTTATGTTTGAGTAATAGTGGTTATACGCCTATGGTCACCGTGGTGGATTTTTGGGAGGGCAGCGCGGGACCATTTTATAGTCGCTACACAATGAATGCGTGCGATATTTTTCATCTTTTTAATCTTTCGTAGACACAAAGAACACACAGCCACGTATATACCAATCTGCTGCTGCCACTTGAACTCCAAATGTGGAGAGCAAATATCAAATTTTGTGCACGTTTCCCTCATAATTCCAAACGGGAGGTGTGGTCGCTCTTAACCACCCCGCCCCCCTTTGACGTCACCCGCGTCTTGTTAATTTACCGCTATCAAAAAAATCCCTCCCCAAATACACCAAAGGGGCTTTCGCAATCTATTGTTTGTGCATCACTGAGTTATTAGCGCAAATATGTGCGCAGAACAGGTTACAAAATCACTTGAGTGGGCCAATGAGCACCTACAGTGGGATTTTATTACCCCTCCTGAAGCTTTGGCGAGGATGAATGGGAAGCCATATTCTCACTGGCTTACAAGGAAACATGAAGCCTCTGTGTGCTTCTCACACAACTAATATATTGTGAAATGTAGGTAGGTGATGCACAAGGAACATCAGATTGCAGAATCCTGGTTGATGCACATTAGAAACGTGCAAGATCTAGCCATAAATATGAAAGAGACAGTCCCTCCGCCACTGGGAAAGAGACAACGAGCAAAATGCATGCACGAACGAGCAAAAACGTTACAAAATCGAGCTCTAAACAAGAACCTAAGGATGCCTGGCACATGCGTGAAACCCAGGACTCAGTGTGCATGCAGCAGCCATCAGCAGGACGAATGGAAACCCACGTACCTCACTGGTCTTGCCATTTTGCAGGAATACTGTAGAGGTTAAAATTGTGAAAGAGCAAAAGAAAAGCAGGGAAAATGCAGACGAAATGTGGTATTTTAAAACACAAGAGGGCTAAAGGTGACGTCGCAAAACCAACGCCCTCTCCTTGTGGTAAAAATGAAACAATGCGGGAAATACTCCTGCTCTACGAAAGTATTTAGTTTAAATTTTACCTTCAGCTACTCAAAATGGTGAATAAAACAAACTGAAACTGCAGCCTTCGCGCAACCTAACGATTGGATGGTGGGCGGGCATTATCGTTTAAACTCCGCCCGCTCGGCTAGATTTGCCCAGAGAGCGACGCTATTGGTCCGTTTGAACGAATGTTTGATTTGGGATTGGTGTTCGCGGCTGTCGATCAAACCTAGGGTCTCCAAAGCAATTACCCTCCCCCTCGTTTGCGGATAGGTTGAACAGCATGGCTCAGAAACAAAAAGAGGCCCTTACGATATGCAAGATGTCCCAATTTAAGTGTAGAGCAACTTTGTGTTGTTTGTGTCGTTTGAAATGAAGTTTATATAAATGAATATGCGCTTTAAATAATGGAGAGCGCACAACAGAAGGTCTGAAAACCGCAAAGTGTTCATATTTGCTGGCTACTGGCCTATAAGGGATTTTATGTAGATTGTTAATGCAAATGTAAGGATAGCAAAGCATAGTAATGCTAACAGTAAACAGGCCTTATATTGTGTAACCCTGATATCATGTTTCATTTAAATTGGTATGATAAGAATGGTAATAATGCTCATTACTATTATAATGAGAATTCATGTAAATGTTTGGATATTTTCCTTTCCCCAAATGTCATTCTGAATGATGATTGTCAGTAAGAAAGAAATGAAAAAACACAGTTAAAAAAATGTTGTAATCAAACCTAATCTAATGTCTCCAGACCATCTACTCTGAGCTTTGTTTGCTTTGTGTTTTGTTTGTTCAGTTGACATTATAGCTCAGAAATAATCTTAGTTTGTTGTTGTTTTAGTTTTTCTTCTTTGAAATTAAGTTTGCGTAAATTAATATGTGGTTTGAGAGCATAGAAAGAAGGGCTTAAGAAAGGTTTAAAAACCACAAAGTATTGATTTTAGCTGACTTTTACCCTAATATGCTTCAACTTAATAATTATGTAAAAAAAAAAAAATAATAATAATGTATTACTTTAACGTTGACCTTCATTTGTGTGTATGTTATAAAAGCCTAAAACATTCACCCTGGCTGTTTTGATGGAAATGAATGTGAATAGCAATGCAGGCTGCTTGATATTCAGACTTCAGAGTCACATGACTGCAAGGCATCTGTATTCCAGCATAAGCAATGTGTCTAACATGTAGTTTCAAAGGAATTTTACGCATACATGAAATGCTGTGACTGTGTATTTCTCTTTATTTCCGTTCCAGCGAAAAAGATTCCTTCTTCTTTATTCCCCCAGTCTTTCGCTGCAGACCCTGGAATCCTCTCTGCTCAGCAGTTATTGAAGTGAGGAGAAGGTACGTCTCCATGGCAACCAGGTATGATTCTCATCCCTTTTATTTATTTATTTAGTTGCCCATCCATCAGCGTTTGCATTTTTTTTTAGCCTTCTCTAATCTTCCAAAGCATCTCTGTATGAGATCCTGAGCAAGAAATCTGCTGCTATCAAGGGTCAGTCGTCTCATATTGTTTTTGTTTATTTTGATGCATGTCATCTGTTGCCACAGCAACCACTCACTTTTCTCCCTGGAGTGCACACAGAAATCACATCTTTGCTGTCACAAAAAGTAGGACATGTGCAAAAAAAAAAAAAGCTCACACAGGCTATAACACCATACAGATGTGGGGCCCACATGCATAAACTTGTATTTGCTCACAGCTCATGGGAAAAGGTACAGTGGAGTGGAATTAAATCACTAGTTGCTCTTATACAAGGTGCTTAGAATCCTGGTCAGACCAAAAAATTAATTTAATCTGGTCAAATCTAAATTTTAATGTTGGTGAACTGTATAAAATCTTACAAAACCTCAATATGCAAAGTGATAAATAGAAAATTTTTTAAACATGGATTTTTTTCCAAGCAAGTATGTTTGTAGAACCATTCACTCAATTTTTTTTTTTTTTTGCGTTGTGAGAAATAAGCAACCAAAGTGAAAAATAATAATAATACAATCCATTACTGGTATTTAATAAAACTGTATTTTGTAAATAAATACATTTAAAAAAATAAAGAAAGAAAGTAAGGCAGATGAAAATGTCACAATGTGAAAATTTGAGTTATTCTGAAATAGGCTTAATTTTTTAATGCAAATTATAATTTTAAATATAGTCTTTTTTGTCTTTTAGGGTGAAATGTGACCTGGACATATTTACTGAGATGCATTCAGGTAGGAATCTCATTAATTCTGCGCTAATACTTTGAATGGAAAGATATTTTTACTTTAGTGACAATTTTTAAAATTCAATAGCTTTTAGTAGCTTGTCAATAGCACCTCTACAGTTGCTAGGCTAATAAAAGGACACAAGAGGGCAGTATGGCACTACTATGATATGTTTGCGTAGAAAATATAATCTAGTTTTTTTTACAGACATCTGGATATTTTAATAATAGGGTTGTTATGAAGTGTTAGTTTTTCTGTTTGTTCATTTGCAAGACCATGACAGTGTAATTTCTGTATGTGGGTTTTTAATAATTTGTGTATTCTGCATTTATTGTAGTCGGTTTACCTGACTACACAAAATATTTGTGCCAAAGCCATGTTTTAAAGATTTCATGCAAAAAAAATGAGGTGGTGATATTTATGCTTTCTTAATTGTACAGATATTTGGAGGTATTTTAAAAGGTTGTTTTGTTCTTTGGCAGTTAATGTACTAATGTCATATAAGTGCATATTCTACATTTTTTTGAACCACTTCAGACAGAAAGTCAGTTCATAAAATACACAAACCAAGGTTACTGTGAAGTTTATAAAACTGAAGTTGTTAAAAGTTAAACTGTTATATGTGGTTGAAAAAGCATTGGTGTAATATAGGGTCAAGCTAAAGGGTTTATATGCGTTATGAAAGAGGTTAAATTGCACAGACAGGATTAGTAAGTATTGTTTACAATGCTAATCTCATGTTTAATGAGAAATATTCACCCAGAAATGAAAATTAGCTGTAAATTTACTCTTCCTCAAGCCATCCAAGATGTAGATGAGTCTTATTTATTTTTTTGTTAATCAGAACAAATTTGGAAAAAAGACAAAAACGTAACAATAATTCACACTGTTACAGTTTATTAGTTAATGTCTTGCTTTATATTTAACAAATGTGTCATTAATTCATTTTTTTGACTCAGACCATCACTTCTGGCCAAAATAAGAGTCCGTAAAAACTCCTAAATAAAAATGCATACCCATATCTTCTCACATTAAAATCCACCAACCTAGAGCTGTTTTGGACTGTAAATGTTGCTTGATCTATGCACATTTCTCTCTTGATTCAGACTTTTACTGGAGAAAGCAATGTAATGGATCAAGGCCTTGTATTTTAGCTGGAAGCAGCAAATTAAAAATGCCTTGAAAAATGTTTGTTTCTTTTAAACATGCAACTTTTCACTTCTCAAGACGTTATTTGATGCACTGGTGTCGTGTGGATTACTCATGGATTGCTGTGTCATTTTAATGGCACCCATTGCACTACTCTTTTATGTTTATTTGAATGTAGTGCCTGAACTTCGAATGTAAATGCATTACTGTAAATGCATGCCATAGAAGTGTATGCAATAGATTTTAACTTGTATTAAACCTAACCCTTTTTTTTTCTTTTTTTTGCTAGACCAGCCCTGAACTAGTACTTTCTAGCATGAACCTTCCTTGACCAACATGCAAATTCATGCTGCAGGCTAATGCATATCAGAGAGGGACCCACTGAGTCCACACAGTTGTGGGTGTCGCTCTGCATTTAAAGATGCTGACCGTGTCAGGTTGTTTAGCAGGTGAAGGTTCGGGTGCAGGTTGCATTTAAAAGAGCAGGCGTTTTCTCTCGCCACAGCATCTCCACCCTGAAACATCCAGGAGTCCGGATGCAGCTGCGTCCCATCGCTGAACCTCTGATAGCACACTTCAGTCAGTGCTGTGGGGAGTTTATTCAAATAGATCTCAACTCCCCGCAGCCTGTTTTACACACAAACACGCAGGGAGAACCCAGTCTAGGGATTTTGAATTTTAAAACGTGCTTATTTATTCTTGAACAAGAGCCCTGCAGAAAAATGAGAGGAGACTCGCAGCGAGAGGACGGCGGGAAAAAGTAATAATGTCTTTTTTATTGAAGTATGCCAAATTAAAGAATCAAATAGGTCGTTATACCCGTTATATCTAAATTATGGATATTTCTTATGAGCTGCGACTTTAATGTTTTTTTTATTTTATTTTATAGTGTCATTTTCAATCACCTTATGCAAAAATGTGAAAATATTATATAAAAGTTAACTATTAATTATTCTTAGTAAGAGAATGTCATTTCCAACACAGAATTAAATTGGTAATATGAGATGTGGTAGAAATGAGTTGGAAGTTAGAATGAGATTTTAAGTCCAAATGTGCTCTTTTATATATAGATGTAACCCAGATATTTTTTTACACACCAAGTCACGAGCATAAATCTTCTGTGTATAGCAAGAAGCCCCACACAGGAACCTTTTTTCCTCAGATTTGCTTTGTTTCTCTTTAATCCTGAAAATAATTAGTTTTTTTGTGATCCTCCCCAAAATGTTCTCTAACATTTTGCATGAAGCAGCACTGAGTTTTAATCTGCAGTAAACTCCAGATGGCTTGAAGGACTTTGAAACCAACGACAAGGAATGACTGAAAAATTAGGGGCTGCAGAGCTTTAACGCCCTGCAAAGCAACTTATTTAAATTAGAACAAAGACGTTTCGGGATGAAACATTCTCCTCAGCCAGAAGGCATTTTAAAGCTAGAATATATTCAATGCTAATGCCTTTGAAACTTCCAAGAGAGATGTTTTAAGGAATTCTTAAGCCGTATTAAAGGGTTTAAAAACTTCCACACAGCTAGATAAAATCTTTAAATTATTAAATCTTTAGAATGTTCATTTCTAATAGTCAACTGAAGAAACGAGGCTTATAAACTATTGCTAAAAAAAGGATTCCATTAAGTCTGTACAAAAAATAAATCTTAAAGGTCAAACACAGTATGAACTGAGATATTCTTTATAAAAACTCCTTCTCATAAAGTTGGTTGGCTAAGGTGGTCTTGGTGGTTAGGTAGTCAATATAGCAAATGTGGCATGTTTACATTAATGCATTTACAGTGAAAGTTAATGAGGCAACGCTGCATTTTGATGTTTACATAAGGCTAGTTGAATAAATCGCTTATTAATTTTGTCTGTGCAAAGTTAAATTCACTGTTTCTCCTGTCACGATTATGCAAAGACCATAAAAGAGAGGTTTGCTTGCTTTGAACTTTACAGCTTATGTTTTTTGTTGATTATTTTTTAGTTTTAATATACAAGCTAAAATGTGACCACAACTAGTCATAAGGGTCAATTTTTAAAAATGATTTATGGTTTGTTTAGATTGAACAATACTGGCCGAGATATAACTTTTCGAAAATCTGGAATCTGTGAGAGCAAAAAACAAACCAAAAAAAAAAGCCTTTAAAGTTGTCCAAATGAAGTCCTTAGCAATGCGTATGATCAAAAATGAAGTTTTGATGTATTTACGGTAGAACATTTACCAAATATCTTCATGCAACATAATCTTTACTTAATGTCCTAATGATTTTTGGCATAAAGAAAAAATAATTTTGACCCATGCAATTTATTGTTGGCTATTGCTGCAAATACACAGTACCCATGCCACTTATCCAGGCAGGGTCACATACATGAAAAAGTCCCAACAGACTTTGTTTTGTGCCGTTTTAATATCCACCAGGTGAAAATTGTGATCACTCCAAAAGTAACAGCTTACACCTCTCCTCTGTTCACTTCAAAACAATTTTCACTCAGAAATTGCTACATTTCACAAATAAATACACCGGAAAGACAAGTAACATTAAATTAAACCTTAACCTTTGAAAGAGTATTTTCTTATAAAACGTACTCCAGCAATCTTTATTTACAACTTCAAAAAAAAATTTCGGTAGCATTTGTGATGCTTGCCTTAGCGACAGCACACATAATCTGTAGAGTCAAGTACAAAACGCTGTTTAATAGAGCCAAATCCCCCTAAAATAGATCCCATATCATAAAGCTGTCTGGTTGAGATGCATTTCAAGAGCTTCCAATCTACATAATGAAAGTCAGTTGATTTTAAGCCGTTTGACTAAGCAAGGCAAATCAGCGGCAGCTCTTTCCATATGTTCATGCGAGTAAACAGACATGGTGGATTGTGTCATAACTGTTTGTCTCTATAGACATCAGCCACCTGTTGGGGAAATCTGCTTTATGTTCTCGAATCCAAACGATAATGCAACATGTCAGGTTGTGTCAGCTACCGCCACCCCACCAGAGCGTCAGGGGTGCGTGTTTGCATGGGCGTATGTGAGTGAAGTATGTCGCCCATTCTCAGCAGGTCCTAGACATTCATAACCTATCAAGAAGCTTGTGTGATGCATTACATGTGACCTGGTGATAAAAATTTGAAAAGGTCTCTCGTTTTTTTCCCTCCTCCTCAGTGGCACACACTCGTCGAAAAGCTGTCATCTCTTCTGGTGTCTGCAGAGAAGGATCAAAGCGGGAACAGGCAGCCAGCGAGAGAGAGAAAGAGAGAGAGATTTCGGGGTGAACCAGAGGACGCAGCCTCTTCTGTTAAACAGGGTAACCCAGTTGCTGCCAGATTGAAGGAAGCCTGCTTCTCTGTAAACATATTCAATTAAGACATCAAACTTCAAACCGCACGATGAAAAAGAATGCCGATGAGGAGAAAGACGAGTTCGGGGTCGAACTGCATGCCTCCGCTGCTTTTCTCTGATTTAGAAACAGACTTCTTTTGATTAAATAATCATTGCTTCGTAGAAATGCAAGTTGCGGACCAGACGTGCGCATAGACACAGCTGAAATTTAATGAGCTCGGTAAGATGCTGCCGAAGTGCTGCTGTTTTTAAGACCTCAGAATAAAACTTCTTTAGATCAGGGGGGCTCATGCTGCGTTCCAACGGTTTCCAGTGTCCTACTTGGAAAAGTGCAAAAGAATGCCACAAACCGGACTTCCATCTGTGTCAGCATACTATTCTTCTATATTTATATATGATAGTAGCCTAATATTCCAAATTTACAACCCAGGATCATTGGAAATACATGCCTCTACATACATTTCTGCAACCCCATAATTATGTACCTTACTGCACGTTTCGCCACAGTTTCAAGTGAAATGTCCAGAGAGTGGTGCTAAAACACACATTTAATATGTAATCATGGCACGTTTGTATTAGGTTGGTACAGGTACATATTGCAGTGTTTTTATAATGCAAATATCCAGCGAGTGTCACTAAAGATTAATGCTATATCATGTTAGAAGTATCCCCTACACCAAACCCAAACCTAAACCTACCCAATAGTGTTAACAAATGCAAAATTAATCTAAAAACGTATTCACTGATGCAGCCGTGCTATTTTAACTCCCTTTTACACTGATTTGAGCTGTTTTGTCGAACCGTTTTACACGGGATTTGAACCGGTGCTTTTCACCACCTAAGTGCAACGCTGTAACCTGATACGCATAATTTACTCACCTCCAAGCCATCCTAGGTGTACACTCTTAAAATTGAAGGTGCTTCACGATGCCATAGAAGAACATTTTTTGTCTAAATGGTTCCATAAAGAACCATTAACATCTGAGGTCAGTCAAGAAGCCGGAACTCGACTCTCTCACAAACGCACATACAGCTTTTGCCGGAAGTCAGTGAACTTATAATTATAGTTATATTGAGTTATAATTAAAAAAATAGAAATATTTTTGTTACAAAAACTTATTGTTCTGCTTTAGAAGACACTTGTTAACCCCCCCGGAGACATACAGGTTAGTTTTACGATGCATATATACGATTTATGGAGCTTCAAAATAATGGCCATCTTCCACCAGCATTAAGAGCAAGGATACATTTTTTTAAAAAACTCAGACTGTGTTCATCTGAGAGAAGAAAGTCATATACACCTAAGGAAGTAAATTATGGGGCAATTTTGATTTTTGAGTGAATAATTCCTTTAAGGAATAATTTTTAACAGCAGAATTCCTGGTGAAAAACTGTTTTAGAGACATTTGGAGAAACCTTTTTACATCTGTGTTGCATGGAATTGTGGACCCAGCAGCAGTACTGAGCAATTTGGGCACCTTTGCTATTATATAGCTTTCGCCAGTTATTATAAGCTCTCTGGGTTAGAACTGAACTCTGTAGGACTGTTGATCTGAGCACTCCTGTTCTATTGCCTGAAAGAAACCTTAGGTTGAATCCTGCAAACTGTTTAGATCCAGTCTCCCAGTGCACACCTAAGGTGAAATGGTGCACCACAATATTCTGATTCTGTATTTCACCCAAAAATGAAAAATGTGCTGAAAATTTACTCCCAGTTTTTACTCTCAGGCCATCCAAGATGTAGGTTATATGAATTTGTTTCTTCATTAGAAAAGATTTAGAGAGATTTAGCATTCCATCACTTGTTCATCAACGAATCCTTTGCAGTGAATGGGTGCCATCAGAATGAGAGTCCAAACAGCTGATAAATAATCCACAAGTAACCCTCACCACTCCAGTCCATCGATTCACATCTTGAAAAGTGAAAATCTCTGTTTTTGCAGGAAACAAATTAATCAAGATGTTTTTAACTTCAACCTATTGAGTTCATTATCAATAACATTGATTTCTACACTGAAGAAGTTGTTTTGTTTGAATCAGGAGAGAAGTATGCACAGAAAATAAAAGAGAAATAAGCACCATTTACAAGGAAGTATTAATGTGAGAGGGTAAAAGGGAAAGAACTGGAGAAAGCATAATTATGGAACATGTATTTTGACCAGAAACATCATTTTCATGTTAAACACGTCTTAACGAGGGATTTGTTTCCTATAAACATGCAGAGCATCGCATTAACCGATGGACAGGTGGGGAGTGGATTACTTGTGGATTATTGTGATGTTTTTATCAGCTGTTTGAACTCTCATTCTGACGGCACCCATTCACTGCAGAGCATTCAATGGTGATCGAATGATGTAGTGCTACATTTCTTCAAATAAGTTTTGATAAAGAAACTAAATAATCTACATCTCGGATGGCCTGCAGGTGAACAAATTTACAGCAGTTGTTTTATTTTGCGTGAACTATTGCTTTGTCTTATTCCAGTTTCACATTTCCACCACTATATTTGACCACATAATTAGACTCATCTGTAAGAGTCAGGCTTGTCTGATTTTATACTTAATGCAGTGCATTAACGTGTTCTCATGTCTTTGACATGTCAGAGCAGAGGACATCTATGTTTTTGCCAGAGGACGTTCACATGTTGGTCTGGTATCAAAAACAGGGATGCCTCTCAAAGGTGACAAAGTTCACAATCTTGTCTGTCCCTACCCAATTATTTGTCTATTACAGTGTTTGCAAAGCAGTTTTCATCAGCTTTTTGCCCTAGATGCAGCCTGCGGTCTGGCGTGAGTGAAACCCAATGCAACACTTGCTCTCTGTTGTTATCCCACTCTAAATCTCTATTGCTCTCTGTCTGAGAATGATAGAGATGTTTGGTGTTTGACGTAATCATATTTGACATCTTAGTTTTCTGACAGATGAGCAGACATTAATGGAGTTCTATTGCAGCTTCCGCCAATAGAGGTCACTGTAGATGCTGATGTCTGGCATCCCTTCATCGTCATCTCAAGCTGTGAATTCAAGGATGAATGTGATGGAAAACACATTAAAATGCATTTTCCAGCACTCCTGTTCAAGGTTTGCCATCATTATTAACAGGATCTATGGTCTTTCTAAAGAGAATTATAAATTTTGGATTTTAACAGGCCGTTTCTCATTAGTTATTCTTCTCAATATTTCTGTCCCATGGCTTTCTGAACATCCCTGACATGTTAACCTCTGGCTCAACCAATTGCATAATTTTCAGGTGGAACTAACTTGTAATAGGCTGTTTAGCAGGAAAGTGAGATTTTACTATTTGAGTAGCATATAGCATGGAAGCACATTTTCACCATGGAAAAAAACAAACATGCATGCAATTTTTATCTTGCAGTTCTGAGATCTCACAATTATAAGTTTATATCTCACAATTTGTAGTTTTTTTTATTTGAGGTGTGAAAAAGAGGGTCTGAGTGTGCTAAAAAAAGCTAAAAAGTCACAGTTATTTATTTTTTATTTTTTGTTCTTTAGCAGAAATATGCTTCTTATAGTATGTATATTGTACATTTTATGGAAAAGTTTTGGTATGCATATTAGTACAGTCTTCTGGGTAGCTTATTTTCTGTGAATAATTAATTTGAAGTAATATCTGTTGTGATGTCTAACATCTCTTTCTAGATTGAATATTTAATTTAATATATTTTTCCTATCAATGTTTAATTGCATGGAATTTTCAAAATAAAAAAAAGAGTAAGAATGCAGCATAAACGTTGTTGAGACCTATTTGGTGGATAATGCAGAATGTTTTATACTATTTATGTTTGCTATTCTTTTTTGTGCAATTTTATAGGATGCAGTAAACAATTAATTGGAATAAACAGTATGCTCTGCAGGAAAACATTCCATTTTAAGAATTTCAAGCACTTTGTTCGGTGCCACTAGTGGCAAAGAAATGATCTATATTTCAACTGTCATGATAGACACAGACCGAGTAAGTTTATTAAATATGATATGCAAAGGGGAATGTGAAAATAGGACATTTATGTAAATGATTTTGGGCTACTGCAATAAGGAGCAACAGGGACTGAAGTGTATTGGAATATCTGTACTGGGCTATTATAGTTTTGACTGAAGGTGATTGTGTAAAACAGGGTGTATTTTACTCTGGTGTGTTCTCTGTGAGATGACTCCCCTGTTCAAATTCTTCTTATTTCAGCCTGAACTATGCCTGGCCACCCACACAGTTCGCTTGCTGACATTTAGCAAAAATTCAGCGGTCCTCATCCCTTGGTATGTAAAACTTTTGTATCGGCTTAACTAGATCATATTTCTATGAATTATTTATACAATGAAATAAACACTTTTGTGACAGTCAATACTGTTTTTTGGTGATAATGAAATCAACAGAGACACCAGTAGAATCAACCTGCACACTTGACGTTCTACAATTTTGGGGCCCTCCAGAACTATCTGACCTGTAACATAAAAACCCAAGAGCAGCATTACTGAGGATCCTCAGGTGAACCTTCTCAGACAGACCAACGACATACATACTGCTCAAATAAATATATAGAGAGGAAATATCTGTCTGTCCGTCTATCTATCTATCTATCGTTCTATCATTCTGTCCATCCATCTTTTTATCCACCCAATGAGAGGCATGATTTATTATGATCAGCATAATAGCCTAATCATAGCACCATGGAGGTTTTACTCACTTACCTGTCTGTCTCTCTGTGTTTACAAATATTTCAGGTTGTATTTGCAGCATTATTTAAACAATTAATGCTTTATGTTCAATAAATGTCAGTTGAGTTATTGCATGTTTTTGCATTTTTTGTAAGTAGCTTACCTTTAAGAAACGATGCATTTTCTTCCCGGTTTAGCACTATTTTAAACATCTTTCAGATGAAGACTTCTCTCCACAACAGCCTGAGACAGTTCTCCCAACTGTCTCCTCTGTAAGTTTTTGTCTGTCCTTCAAAGAAGCAGAACGTGCGTGTTTTTCGTGCAGCGTTTCAACCTTGAAGTTTTCCTTGCTTGTTGAGTATGGATCGCGGACGAGAGCTCTCTGTCAGATCGACAAACAGAGGTGTAGCCTCTTACTGTCTGTATTGATCGGTCTTTGTGCTCTGCCGTGGATCTATAACACGTTTCAATCACAGCTGGGCCACGATCTTCACACGCAGCAGGCTGAGGGCCAACACACAACACACCAGCTGAGAGGTTCAGAGAGCGCGCAGCATCAAAAACTAAAGCATTGATTGTTGTTTTTTCTTAAATGTTGTGCAAAATAAAGGTGTCAGACACTCGTAATTGAAACGTTCACAGAAAACAAATAAATTGTCAATGAAAAAAATATTTTAAACCTTTACTTCCATTTCAACCTCTGGCTGTTTTAAATGCTTAATAGATAGATAGATAGATGGATGATACTATACATAGAGCATTAGACAGATAGATAGATAGATAGATGAAACTACAGAACATTGGACAGACAGATGATAGACAGATTGATCAATCAATAGATAGATAGATAGACAGATAGATAGATGAAACTACATAGAACATTACACAGACAGATGATAGACAGGTAGATAGTTCCATCTATCATTCTATCTATCGATTGAACGACAGACAGAGACATAGATAGATAAGCAGTGTGTTTGTCAGATCTGTGTCTTTAGATGAATAAACAATTTCAGCAAAGCTAATGTCAGCGCTCTTCTCAATTAATTGCTTTTTCTCAGTTTAAATAGGACAGAAATACAGCACGTCAGTCAGGGATTTTCAAAAAAAAGGCTGCGAAACCTCCAAGTATTCACGGTGTCATGAGTCATCGAACTGAGCGGGTTGTTTACTCAGACAATTAAACCGTCATTACGTCTGGCGAAAGATAAAATAGCACCATTGAGTTCGCATTGAGGTAGAGCTTTTATTCTTGGCTGCTTGAAAGTATTGCAACAAATTGAAATTAACCGTGTGTAATGTGCTGACAAGATGCATTTTAATGTGCCATTAAAGCGCCTGCATTTTCTGTGTATATTAATTCTGGGATTAATTAGATTATGTCAAGTGCTTTATTAAGGGGAAAAAATGCGAGGACCTCTACGATATGTCACACTTGTCCTAATAAAGGCGGCACCTTTACAGGTCTTGTAATTTCCTTGTTGTTGTTTCCCACTCAAGCGCCAACTAATCCACCAATATAAGCAGCGCGACACTTCAATCTTCAACTTAACAGGCGGAAGATGAGTGGAATATTGGATACAGAGGGGTGATTAGAGGTCATGTGATGTCACTGTCAGCAAGCCAATGACCTCTGTCACAGCGTCTGCCATTTAAATGTCAAAATGTGCATCCGTGTCGGATGGCCATCATCTCTCTCTTGGCCACATTTGCATTTCAGAGAGTCCCTGTTCGCTGTCAAGAAAAAAAAAAAAAAGAAAAAAAGCCAGTCAGACCTCATGACCACCGTACTGGGCATCTCTTCAAACGGCCCCCGCACATGTGTGCCACGGCCAGATGCTAATTCACTGCAATTAAAACAGATATCACAGGCACTTACTCCGTCTGAAATTGATGAGCAGGATGCTAAATATACAATGAAATGAGTGAGATGTTTGTCACGTCGCAGCATGAGTGATGTTTGTCCTTTCTGACAGCGCTCAGAAATGTTTCCGAGCTTGAAATCAAGTCTCGTCTTTGATGATTCGGGGTTGAAAAATAGTTCATGTTAGTTGTGCTGCATGACGAATAGAGTTCAGATACTGTGCATCTTAATGTTAATTAGATGCATCTCACAACTTTCTCAAGAACATTATTAAAGAAAAATAAAACATAAAAAAAAAAAAAAAAATCTATATTTGATGTTACAGTGTGACATTTTTCATGGCAATTATGTGCATTTATTCCCTCAGAGTTTATTTACTGTGATATAAAAAAACAAAACAATGTACAGCTGTATGAGTATATTAATAGCCAAACAGGTAAAGTACAATTTAGATAGCCACAGTTTTTGAACAGCTTAATTTTTATGTAAATAGACAGGAATTGTGCTGTCTGTTATGCCTTTTTTTATTTTTATTTTTTTCCTTTGATTTCAGTAATGTGGTGTGTTGTATAGAGTGCTGCAGGGATTATGTTTTTTTGTAGGCCAAAACCCAGAAAAAAGTTAGCATTTTAGCACTTGTGGTTTCATCATCCTGAAGTCAGTGGGTTTTTAATATTTTTTTTTTTAATTAAATGCCTTAAATAAGGTATGTGGTTAATAAAAGCTCAAGATATTTTCACACTTTATTCAATAACATCATAAACTGTTGTTGGCCACAGAGCTTGTTTTCTGCAATAATCTAAAAGCCAGTGGAAAAATCCTATTGGGATTTAGTCGAGGGAACCAGGGTGATGCTAACTTGCGGATTAGCCTAATTTTGGGATCATCTCTGCAGGACATTATTGACACAAAAATTTACTTGATTTTTATCTTAAAGGTATTGAATCTAATGACTATTATTACACTTTCCAACATTAAAAGGGTCATACGATGTTCCTAAAAAGAACATTATTTTGTGTATTTGGTGCAATGTGTTTATGCCGTTTAAGTTTCAAAAAATTATTTTCCTCATACTGTACATTTTTGTTTCTCCTGTAAGCCCGCCTCCTGATACAAAGCTCATCATTCTAAAACAGCGAGGTGTGCTCTGATTGGTCAGGTATCCAGTGCACTGTGAATGGCCAAAACCTCAAGCCTTTGGCGGAAATATTACGCCTCCTACCATAACGTAATGCCGCGTCACTGTTTAAAACTCGTGTTTGAATAGTAAGTAGCAGATTCTTTTAATAAGAAAACGTTACTTCCTTAAAGGTTGTGAGTCAGAAGTGCCAGACTGTCCTTGCGGAGTTGTAATTGCTCTACTTTGTAGTCTCTGTGCACAGCCAGCATAGACTGCTCCCAGGTTCAGGAAATAGTCTTCTGTAAATGCACTGAACACACTCTAATGTTTGTGTTGAACTATTCTGGAACAGTGTTGTAAATACAACTTAACCACTGATTTCTAGTTGTGTCCTTTTTAGGAAGCACAAAGAAAGTAGTTTGACTTATGATATAATAAAGTGGGGGCGTGTAAATGAGCCGTTTTTGGGGGGTGGTGTACAAATCATAACTTTTATAAAAAATTACTTTTTTTTGGCGACTTTAGTCTTTGAAACTTTACAAATCGTCTTTGCGCACCAAGAGCTTGTAACACTCTAAAGAGAAAGGAAAATTTTAATTCACACCATATGACCCCTTTAACACATTAATATTTGTTTTAATTACAATTTATAGATAAATAAAATTGACACTTTTTTCTTCACACTTGAATTCTGAATGCATTACAGTAAATAAAAATTTTGGTGGGAAACGTGTTTAACTTTTGTGAAAATAGTGTCACAATGTAAATAAATTGTGGTCCTAAAATAGATTTATGCATTTTTCATATTTTCTCTTAATGTGGAATTACAGAGGCAGTAAAAAAACCACATCTAAAATATCTCAGTAAATGCAGTTTGCCCTCAGTAACAAATGCTGTCAGGAGTATGAGGTCACATCCATTCATTCTTGGATGTGACGTGTGTACTTAAAATTTTAAGCAGAACTGGAAGTTTACCTTTAACAAACCAATAATGACACGGCATCAATCAACTCCAGCATCCTCGGCGCATCTGCTGGCACGGAACGGCGCTCGACGGCCACTTGCTGCTGCCTGTTTAATAGCTCTTTTACGAACTAATACTAAGCAACAAAACAGCATCGTGCCTCCTCATATTTGCGAAGACAGCAAGACTTATTTCCTCCTGAATCTATTAGATCTGGCTGTGATTTCTCTGTGCACTTCATTAAAAGAGCTTTGAGGAGCACAGCTTGAGAGTGATGTATCGCTCGGCTCCCAGATTGAAGTCCCATACATCATTTTCATTGCGGTAGTTTTCCTTCATCTCACTCCTCTTGAGTGCGCCTACTAGATAATAAACTTTCCTTGAAGAGAGTTATAATTCTCCGAGACAAATATGATATCTTTGGGTTTTGGAGAAGTTCCCTGTTTGCTGGAATGTCCACCCGGCTCTAATGAAGAGAAGAGCTTTCTGCAGTCTAAAGTTGACTAACGCGCACGTTGGTCCATTCCAGTCACGTAACGCATGCCAAACCCTCTGGCTCTCACTCACTGCACATCACTAACGGGATTTCATATGCGTCCACTCCAATTGGCCGGATAGAGATGCTCTATTGCCTTTCCGAACCCCTGAGGCGAGCCAACTTTGGGCTATGTTTTAATCAGTGCTCTGCCGTCCTGTTTACTCCCCTATCAGGAGAGCATCTATAAATACCTACTAGAATGAATAATTGTAGCCCTTGGTGAGTTTCCAAGGGCTTCCTACAAGACGAAAACAAAGCAGAGTGATATTAAAGTGGGAATATACAGTATCCATGGCTGTCTGGTGCAGGAATCAGTCGTCTTTACTCTATAAACGCCCTGTCGGTGTCTCTCGAACAGTCTTGGATTGCACGTCGCCCTTTGAAACGATGTAGCAATTACGTTGTCTCCCTTTGCCCGAGGACCCCAAATTAAAACGAATGAGCCATCAAAGTTCTCCAGCAAACCGCGGGACAGCGCGCGAGACGCATGGTGTTGTAGGTATAGGCTTTGTTTGGAAAGCCTAAATGACGCTGCTGTTGTTGTTGTTATTGATGCAATCTTGTCTTCAAGCTCCCACAGTGGAGAACAAAAAGGAAAAAAGTGCCAGCAGATTTTCCGACTGCAGAGAGCTGTTATCCGACAAACTGTACCACAATAACCACATTGAAATCAATAGTGCTGGATCTGTTTTTCTTTCATCTGAAATGGCACAGAGCAAGTTTAGTTTGTTTTGGGATTGCATGTCGAAGCAATCGATGTACGAAAGCTGTATAATGACTGTATTGATAGCCAAACAAGCAAAGTACAATTCAGGCGGCCACAACTGGACGTCAACTTTTTTTTAATGGCTCAATTTTCATGTACATTGACAGAAATTGTGCTGTCTATTAATAATATGTCATTTGGAAGTTTAGAACTAATATTTCCTTTTTGAGGTCAATGTGAAAATGCATTCACACTCATGACTTCTGTATTGTGGTGTATTGTATGGAGTGCTGCATGGATTATGTGTTTTTGTAGGCCAAAATCTGGAAACAATTTAGCATAAACGCCTTCAATGATAAGTGGTAATACAACCTCAAGATGTTTCCATGCTTTACTCAACAATATCAGTGGGGTATAACAGGGCTAAAGGCCCACTTTAAGAAAAAATGTACTCTTCACTGCACCTGAAATGTATAATCCAATAATACTTGCATATATATTTATAGTATATATTTACAAATGATGTTTTATTATATTATATGATTAATGTCATGATTTTAAATATGATGGTTTCATTCTAAACATGGTTATTAACTCTAATATGGACACCCAACTTAATATATGATATTTACCATCTGAAACTAAACGTGTCATGTCAACACATGGAAAAGTCAGTGATCTATTAATTATCACGTTAAAGGAATAGTTCACCTAAAAATGAAAATTCTGTCATTCTGTTCCAAACTTTCTTTAAAATAACTTCCTTTGTGTTCGGCAGAACAAAGAAACTAATACAGATTTGTAACTACTTGAGGGTGAGTAAATTATGACAGAATTTTCATTTTGGGGTGAACAAAGTAATCCTTTAATTGCTGCATTTATCCCAAATACCATCTGTTGCTTCAGTTATCTTAAACAAAACTGAAAATCATAAAGACCTTTGTCTCAAAATATATGCAGTAATTTTGCTACTTAAATCTATAACATCTAGAACATAACATATTAGATCAAGTAAGTACAGAATTAACTTAATATACATGTGTATCTTGAAAAGCAAATGTTTTGGTAAGTTTTATGCCCCGCTTTTGTGCCATCTAGTGGTTTCGATGAAAAAGATATCAAATGTGCCTTTAGCCCGTTACCTTGTCTTAAAATAGGCAGTTGCTAACAAGTGACTAATTGGGACTACAGAGGTTTTCAGTTAAACGTCATCACACTAAACAGGAAAGTTTATCAACTCGCAAGTCGATTTCACTCGTTGAATCACGCTCTCACTAACTATTCTTGGCATATAGTGACGGTGATGTTGAACTCATCCGACTGTTATAGTACTGTTTACTGCATGGTACTTAGGCTTCAAACAAAGTTTTTAAGATTATCATGATGAATAACCTAAGAATCACAATCTTTTGTTGGCCACAGAGCTTATTTCTAGAATAATCCTGCATTGCAAAAAATCCTACTGGGTTTTTGTTGAGGTAATCAGGATGATGCTAACTACTGGTTAGACCTATAAAAAAAAAATCATCACTGCTGGACATTATTGCAACAAGGTGTTTGACAAAATATGTACTTTATTTCATCCCAACGGTAACACTTTTTTGAATGTAATCAGTATTATTGACATTACTCTGTTGACTATTACCTGTATCTCAGTGCACAATTGATGTAGCTAAAACAGTAGAGCATTGCGCGAGGAGCACCAAGGACTTAAAATAACTGATGAAATTGACAGCTCTGAGTTTGTAAAATTTGACAAATATTCTTCTTTAGAACAACATGATGAAATATGACTCTAGGACTGTGTGTTCAGAAAGTAAATAGTTCACTTTAAAGGCCATCCTTAAAGACACACCGTCTGCACGACATAATCAACCTTCTGGAAAACTTCTCCAAATTGGTGTTTTGGTTGCTTCAAGCAATTAGTGAGTTTGACAAAGCCAGCTGAGCTGTTGATTACAGATATTTATAACAGTGACAGAAACCTGGAGAGGAGATGGCATTCTCCTCTGCCACCATGGAGAGGTCAGGACAGCTTTCTTTCTCAGATTAATGGAAGAATTTAAGATTCAAAGAAACACCCTGTGAACAAAAGCTAGAGGTCTAAAGAAACATATATAAAGTTTTCAAGAGGAACAGCTTGAAGTTTGGGAAGCACTGGTACATCAAGCTTCCTCCGTCTAAACACTGGACATCAAAGAGGTGACAGATGTGAAGAGATCATAGGAAAAAAGATTGACAAACAATAAAGCAAAACCTATATAGATTGGTGGAGCTTGTTGGGTTTAGAAAATACTGTTGCGACTAATAGTCAATTTTTATTGATAGCCTTTTACTAAAAGCATGTTATTCCATATCTTGCATGTATGCGTTTATATGTGTGAAATACCATATAGTAAGATCTGCGTAGATTGTTTCACAAACTAATCACTATTGTGAGCTGATTCTTTTTACTAAATCAGTATGATCAGTGTAGTCTGATTCACAAATAATCTTGGTAACACTTTATTTTAAGGTATCACTGATTAGTTGCTTCTTAGCATGCATATTACTAGAATATTAGCCATTTATTAGTGCTAATAAGCACATATTAATGCCTTATTCTACATCCCTGATCCTACCCAATACCTAAACTTAACAACAACCTTACTAACTATTAATAAGCAGCAAATTAAGAATTTATTGAGGGAAAAGTCGTAGTTAATACATGAAAAAGTATCTTTGTGAAAATGTATGTACATGTGCGGTGGCACACATATGAAAAATTCCTTTGCCTTTTCGGATTTTCTGACCAATCTACCCTTTTTCTCCAAACACAGGTGGGGCAATGAGGCAAATTCCCCTTCTCTCACCAAACGCAGGTGGGGCAAAGAGACCAATCCTCCAACAACAAGCGGGCCTATCGGTCTGGGAACAGATGGCTGTGCCATGCTTGAGCTTTCTCAGGTAGATCAAACAAAACGGTTCAACAATGAACAATCCTGAGAGAAAAGACAGAGAAAGGTCACATTTAGAAAATATGTAATTCCCGTTTATACGAACGTGATCAGTCTATACTCCCAACGCATAGCACGACGGCTGCTTCATGAGCGGTAAAAATGGTATTTCCAAAAAAACTAAAACAATAGACCCCTCTGACTTACCTGTGCATTCTTAGAGGATTAGCTTGCATGGTGAGACGCTAGGCCATCCTAGGAGAGGAAGAGGGGGCCGTAAAGGCTTTTAATCGATTCCCAGGCTGTCGGGACCACCGGCCTCACACAAGGGAGCTATTATGAACGTTACCTGCTTTCCAGTACCCAGAGGCTCAGTTCAAAGGGTCTTGAGATGGACTTTCAAGCCCAGTGGGGAAGTGTCACCCTACACCGCTGTGAACAGAGCGTGGGTTTTGATGATCCGAGGGTGAAATATCAATGGGACGCACAGCAGTTGTAAACGTGCACTCACCACCCAAACGACAACGCGGGGTGCTAGAGGTCAGACGGGGATAAGACTGCTCGAAATTGGGTTTTAATAAGTCTGTACAGATAGGGAGGTGATTAAAAACAGAAGTGGATAAGATACATTTGTAAAGCGCCACACTGGTAACGGTTTACGCCTCGGGTTATATCTTAAAAGCATGACTCACAACCGGCTTGAATGCTGTAAGTGAAGTTCGATATATGGTTGCTTGACTTGAATGCAGTTCGTACCTTCAAAGCATTTCCTAAAACAACACTACTGAAGAGATGATTAAGGTGTTTCTCTCATTTCCCTACATCATTTTGTTTTCTGTTCTCTTAGCCATAATTCTTTGAGGAAAAGGAAGTGCTAAAGTGCACTAGAGTTTCTTTGAGGTTAGATTAATTGGTGCAGAATTCGTACTAAAGATTTTCGGATGTTTCAACCGTGTGTGAAACCCTCATTATAATGTTTATGTCAAAACTCTAACAGGACTTTTCCTTGGTTTCTGTCTGCGGATGAAGGAAAACATGATCAAAGATGTGACTCGCACTAACCAAATCCCACCAGAGATGTCGGATACAAAGGAGGATTGAAGTAAAATTCTTTTTTAAAAAAATGCAAAGGAAACTGAGGTTCCAACATGTTAGGAGCAAAAAATCCAGAAAAACAAAAGGTTGCATCAATAGTTCATGGGATTTTTCAAGGTTTGTCTTTTTATATCCTTTGCCTTATATTTACCTCTGTTGTCAAAGGATTGCTGTTCTGCTGCTACGATTCAAACACCTCAGAGATGAAGAGGATCCAAGATGGAAGCTTTAGTTGATGCTGTCATATCTGTGTAGCACTGCGGGTTCAACTCAAGGTTACCAGGTTCTCAGTGGCATCATTGCACCTGCCACAGAAGGAAGAAGACGTGGATTTAACATTGTCCACAAACTGGTATCCCACAGGGTTCTGTCAGTGGACCGCTATCGTTATCTTTTCTAACAGTTTGGCTTTGTTCATAAACTGAGTGGTGTAAAATTTTAAGAGTGCTATGAGACATCCATTTGAAGGTAGAGCAGGAGGCTCTGGGAAAACTAGAGATGGTCATGGGCAGGTCGTTTGGAAGTATTACAGCTATATCACCTCCTCCCTCAGGTGAGAAAAGGCTTTTTTCTTCCTTCAATTACAGGTTCACACCAACAATTCACACATACCAAATATTTTCACATTAGATTACTCATTAAACAATGTTGGAAAAACCTCTTGACCTGTGAAGCACAGCTGCAACTGATTTTTATTATTATTATTATTATTTACAATGCTATATCTTCTCATAAACCGTTAAAAACCTTTTCATTACAGTGTTAGTACTATTTTCTGCAGAGCACAAAATTAGACATTATGCAGAATGTCTGTGCTGCCCTTTTTACAAAAATCAAAACCAGAAACTCAAAAAGTTAAAACTAATTTATTCCATTTTATTTTTTCCAAGTCTTCTGAAGCTATAATATTCTGCCAAGTTAGGAAAAGACCAAAATGTAAAGTGATAGTTCACCCAAAATGTCTGTGTGTGTTTGTTTGGTTCCCAGAGTTTTTTTTTGTTTTTTTTTTAACTTATCTTAATTTGTGTGTTACCGAAAAAGTAATACTGTTTTATAAGAACTTCTTGTGAGTCAGTAAATGATGCCAATATTGTAATTTTTGGGTAACCCATCTCTATGAAATCAGTATTAAGTAATGTTTACAACCCGTTTTACATCTAGAATCGATCATATTTTAGAGCAAATATGGATAATTAACAAGAACTAAACTGTGGAGTCTGAAAAGTAGGCCACATCAGAAGTTTTTTGCGGAATTATTTTTGATTTAATGTTATAAAGACGATCACAGTAAGACTGAGAACACATATTATAAAAGATCGATTTCATGTTGAGTTCAAGTTGTTAGTGCAAATGAGATTTGAGACTTACAGCGGAGAACATTTCCAGCGAATAACTTTTATAAATAACTTTTGTCTGTTCCTCACAAAGCTATTGTAAGGGTCCAAAAGACTTGAAATTTAATGAACGAGTTGCATGAACCACTTTTATGGTCCCGCTTTGTCATTTATGTTGAGTTAGGTGAGTAAATGACAACATAATTTTCATTTTTGGGTGAACTATTCCTTTAACCTTTCCTGACGACATACTTGGAGAGTTTTATAACTTTCACCAAGCGTTAATTCCCATTAAACTCTGACAGGCGCTGTTGGGAAGCTGATTGTGAGCCGGCACAGTATAGTGAGAGCAGCAGCTTCGTCCCTGACATCTGCCCAGCTCCTAAACACTTCTCGTCCTGCTGTGTCCTTCTGTTCACCAGACCTCTGTCCTTCAAGTTTACAGCAGCAAGATCCAAGATGACGACCGCCTCTGAGATCCAACTGCAGGTAACTGTGTGTGAAACCCTCCTTGTTCTCTAGAGCGGTCTGTTTCTGGCCTAATAGTAGATATTGTTTAATGTCCTTCTCATTGGAAATTATTCGGAGCTGATGAGTAAGTGAGATACAGGAAAGGCCTGTGAGGAGTCCGCCGAGACTCGGTCTCAAACAAAGCTGGAATTAGTGTCAGCCTAACATTCGAGCATCACTGCCTCATTATCTCCAATAAGTGTCAATTAGCTGCTCTGTAACAATACCACACATGCCAACAAGGCCGATTTAAATACGACTATTAAAAGCAAAATGATCTGTGTTTATGATAATGAGATGGGGAATGGGTACTGTTATTTAGTTTCTTTTTTAAAGTTTTGAATATAAATGAAAGCTTTGTTATGTCTGAGTTTTAAGTTCTGAATGTAAATAATCTGAGCTATGTTAAATAACCCCACGGTTACCGCTTAAATTAACAGGACTGAGGATCATTTTCATGCATGGATCGGTGACATTTCTGTTTGATCATCTTGCACTTAGAGGTCTGTGTTTTGTAAAGTATTAGTTCAGCCAAAAATAAAACCTCTGTTGTGATTTACATGATTTTCTTTCTGTGGAAGACTAAAGGAGATATTTTACTGAAAGATCACACTTCTTATTTTTGCATACATACTTACATGCATAAAGAGAGAAAGAAACTTGCGTAAGTGTAAATGATTTCAATAAAATACAATTGTTAAAAAAATACATAATTATATATATAATCTTTATTTACATAATAGTCAACATTTGAAGTGGATGAAAAAAGTTAAAGCTTTTTGATCCACTTCAAATGTTAACTATATTAATGGTTTACATGATACATTTTTAATGCTCCTGGTTCATACATATTATTAACTATAGTAAATATATATATATATATATATATATATACACATACATACACACACACACTACACTTTAAATAGTTAAATAGTTATATATGAAATATTATTTTTTTTAACGTTTCAATTCATTTTGGAACCCACACTGTATATGTACACTGTATGTAATATACACTATATGTGTATATTATCTTATATTACTACAATTGTGAATTATGTTTTACAATTTACATAATATTATTTACTATTAAGGCCCCTATTTATAATATATAAATACATTTTAGAAATTATTTACATTTTAATATAAATTTGATTTAAAACAAATGTATTTAATTATTTGTTGGTTGCTGTTTTTTTTTTTTTTTTTTTAATACGGCATATGACCCAGGCTGGAGTTGAACCTGAGATAACAGCTCGTATATGTCATTAGCATTGGCATAAGCCTCTGTGCCACAGCTTTGACCCATTTATTTTTAATAGAGGAGAAAAAATAATATGCACGTAGAATGAGTGTGAATAAGCTACTTTAATTATTTAAAAGAAACTATTCAGAACTCTGATATATGTGTTTGTGGTCTGTTTTATTTATTTATTTATTTATTTATTTGTTTGTTTGTTCAAAGCTTCATCTTTTTTGTGTTTTTTTTTCTTTTTTTTTTTTACAAAAATTGCATCAAGTATTAAAAACACAAGACATAAAAAGTGTTTGTATAAAATAAACCACCCTGAATCACCATGAATGAAGGACAGGCTTTTTTCTTAATTAAAACCTTCCATAATCACACTCACAAGCTTCAAACAGTCTGCAAAGGTATCAGAGGATTTCCTTATTTCGTTCTCTAGTGCGTGTGCACTATTACCCTCATCAGACAGTTTTAGGGCAAGAGGACATGTTACTGTCATTGAGACTTTAGCAAACATTAACTTACCTCAGCTAAGCAATTATTCACTGCTATGAGTTACTTTCGACAAAAATGAGCAATGATATATGATTCATTACATTGTCGGAACAATCTAGACATCTTCGGTGTAGGGGATCCTTTCATGTACAGGGCCTCACTGTAGAATCCTAAAAGAGTGGAAGATGTTACAAATTGCATGCAACTAAGATTTAAAATTCAAATCTGAATGTTGTTCCATATTAATATATTTAAATATATTTGCATACTCTGCAAAGCCATTAAAATGAGTAATGTGCAGATTACTGTACAATTGCACATTTTAATGTGAAAGGGACAATGAAACATTTAGCTGAACTTTAGCTTTGGTTCAAGTTGACTTAATGTTTTCTTTTTGTCTAACGCATATTTTCATCTTTTTCATCGAATTAGATTCAGATCAAACAATAATTGGCAGACCCCCTGCGGTACCACTGCGGACCCCCTGTCGAAGACCCCTAAGGTAGAATTTTTATGTTCTAGTTTATGAGCTGACTAATACAGAGTTGTGTGTCAAAAATATGCTTATGATTTTCGCTTGCAGATCATAAAACAGACGGAAAGGACAGAGGAAGAGAATCTGTAAGTAACCAGCTAGCAATCATTGTGCCAAACATTCAGAAAATGTGAAATTCTGCAAATTTCTGCTCTGAGGAATAGGGCGAACCTTTTCATTTGCTGTTTTTGTTTGTTAAATTCTATGCGATGATCCCTGTCATTTGACAAAATGTTGTGGTTTTGGATGTGTGCACATATAGGTCTGCCAGGAAAAAAAAAATCATTACAAAAATCATTGAATCATTACTCACCGGCCTTGAAATTTAGTTTCTCCAGCTATTTTGACAGTAACTCCAGAACACTGAAATGATTAGCTGTCACAGTGTGTTGGGTAATGACATTCGTTGCGGTGTACCCTACATACTAATAATGCCAATAGTCTCATTGTGTTTAACGTGTCGTCCTGCATCCAATTTCCCACCAACAAAATCCTGTCATTGAGGATAAGTCCAATCTTCAAACCAATCAGCTATTAGTATATCCCCCAGGTCCATTTGCATATTTATTGCCCAATCAAAGCAGCTCCTGTCATATCTCAAACATATGTTTGCCTGGCCGCGCTCAAAGAATTCCCTGGCTATTTTAAATGATGGCTTTTAAACGGATTATGAAGAGGTCGCAAATGAACTTTTAGCGATGTAAATAATCGCTTGCATCTTGGAAAGCTTCCGAAAAGTAAATATATTAGATTCTGAAGGATTATCTGCTGTGGATGTGAAGGCATGCTAAATGGTTCTCGGGCAGTATGAATGAACTGTATCCTTCCTGATAACAAGTTTAAAAATGAATCGAGTCATTCGCATTCATTGCATTTAATTGCCACTGCAACCAATTGAAGTGGTTGCACTTGCATATGTACGCTAAATGCAATAATAGGGCAGATTTGCAAAAGAAGTGCCTGACTGTATTGCTGGTGACTGTTAAAGTGTCTGTTTAACTCGGTGGACGCAGCGGGTGAGAGATTGCTAGGAGTCTGATAAGTCATTTATGATGCCAGCTACATTTATCTCAAAGGGGAAGGGTACTAATAGAGTTAGACTGACGTGCGAGACTCCTGTGTTGCATGTCGCTTAGATTTTTTTGCTGAAAGGAAGGTGGCACACACAAAAAGCGGTTCCCTTTCCTCTGAGTGCACCAGTGCAGGAAGCTTGCATGTCTCTGCTGCTGAATGTTCGAATGCTGAAATCTCATTTAAAGAAATAGTACAGTATGCATTTTTTTTATATATATATATATATATAGAAAATGCATACTGTACTATTTCTTTATATATATATATATATATATATTTTTGTTTTTTTTAATTGATTGAATATATTTACATGTAAAATAAATTATATAAATATATACAAATAAATACTCGTAAATATTTTCTGTCTGTCCAAAACCTTTACCTGGCTTTTATTTTAACAATATATTTATTTTATATTTTATATTTATATATTTATATTTCATTAACTTCTTTTGTTAAATTTTTTTAATTAAAAAGTGCTGATGTGCTCTAAAATGTCACATTTTCGTATTTTGTTATAATGCAAAGAAGGTGTTATAAATTATAGCTTAAATGTCCATACCCTTTGGGACCATATGTTTTATAAATTTGCATAGTACATATGAATTATGTTAATGACACTTTTATTGTGCTTTTGTGAAGCCTGAAAGCATCTTCTTCCATTCATTGTTTTTGAATGAAAAAACTGAATATTATTTAAAAAATTTCCTTTCGTGTAAGTCCAAACAGGTTAGAGATGACACGAGGTGCGTAACTGATGACACAATTTTCTTTTTGAATGAACTGTTTTTATCTGTATTTCCTGTGTGAATCATTCAGTTGCATCAGTGATGTTATGGCAAGAAATTCTGTCATAAATCTTACCAACGTCTGAGCTATATATAAATGTGGCAACAACCCAAAGAAAGCGTGGTTATTAGATTCATAAACATGCTCGTGACAGATGCTGGTAAGAGATTCTAGAAGAATCCGTAAATAACTCGGAGAAGTGCGCAGGAGGTGGACTGATGGAGATAATGAACATGCAGAAGGAAACAGTAAACACTGCTAAAAATGCCAAACGTCAGTATCACACTGCTGACTTTTTATTGGGAAAAATGGGGGCAGGTGGGGGCGTGGGTGGAGGGGTTTGACATGAAAATGATGTCTTAATTACAGGACGATGAGCTCGTATGCTAACTATGAGCTACAAATCTGAGCCTCTTAGGCACAGCCTCAGATTTCCTCAAGTTTACATTGAAGGATTGAGGAGTTCAACATTTAAAGAAATTTTAACAAACTTTTGTTTTGATATTTTTCTCAGTTTTTCTCAAAAATTCAGTGTACAGTGATGCACTTAGAGCAAAAATGATGCAAGACATTGTAGTGTTGATAATAGTTGCAAGATTAGCAGTGGTTCTGTTCACTTAATCAGCTGTAATCATGAGAAGTGTTTGCCTTGTTCCTGATTCACAGTCTCTGCAGTTTGTGATCATTTTATTGCCTAGTTTGTTTTTCTTGAAGGAAAATGGCAGGTAACAATGCTTTCCATTTCACACTTCATTCCAGCCCAGGTTACCACTTTTACACTTAACCACAAAATCATGCTGTTCATAGAAATCTCCTTAATGCTTTTGGGACAAATTGTAAAGCTTTTTAAATTAGGAACAGTGAGATATAATGAGAGAGAGGGGGTTTGAGGTCAGATTGAGGTCAGAGGCTGCATTTATTTGATCAAAAATACAGTACAAGCAGTAATATCATGAAATATTATAAAATGATTTAAATGGCATTTTCTAGTTACTGTATTTTGAAATGTATTTTATTCCTGTGATGCAAAGATAATTTTGCAGCTTTTACTATTATTTTTTTCAGTGTCACATGATCATTCAGAAATCGTTATACTATGCTGATATGCTAAAAACAGTTGCGCACCTCAATAGTTATATAGTTGTTTTGCTTAATAGTTGTGCAAAATAACATCATTTATTATATATATATATATATATATATATATATATATATATACAGTAAGGTCAATAAGTATTTGATCACCTTGTGATTTTGCAAGTTCTCTTACTTAGAAATCATGGAGGGGTCTACAATTTTCAGCATAGGTGCATTTCCACTGTGA
>JAUMHE010000060.1:5735421-5757867 GCA_032359235.1 Enteromius mattozi | reverse complement strand
CAGTCGTCCTGTCCCTGCAGCTGAAAACACCCCCACAGCATGATGCTGCCACCACCATGCTTCACTGTTGGGACTGTTAGCAAATGACTGCAATATAACAAAGAGTGAAAAATTTAAGGGGGTCTGAATACTTTCCATAACCACTCTATCTATCTATCTATCTATCTATCTATCTATCTGTGTGTCTGTCTGTCTGTCTGTCTATATCTATCTCTGTCTATCTGTCTATCTGTCTCTCTATCTATCTATCTATCTATCTATCTGTCTGTCTGTCTATATCTATCTCTGTCTATCTGTCTATCTGTCTCTCTATCTATCTATCTATCTATCTATCTATCTATCTGTCTGTCTGTCTATATCTATCTCTGTCTATCTGTCTATCTGTCTCTCTATCTATCTATCTATCTATCTATCTATCTATCTGTGTGTCTGTCTGTCTGTCTGTCTATATCTGTTTATCTATCTATCTATATCCTGCAGTTCCAATGTTTTGAGTGAACTATACCTTTAACAATTAATTCCTATTACAGACACATGAAAAGAAGGAAAATTATGCTGAGGATGTTCAGGGATACATATAGAAATGTTGATACTGCTGAATATTCCTGCAGTGCTGGGGGTTTCCTATGAATAGTTATTTCATGTGCTGAATATTTGCATGCATGAATATGGTGAATCTGTGTTTGTCTTAACTTCCTGTGACCTCCTGTGCTCATTTACTGCAATCCATCTCCGATCTCAGCTCCTCGGGAATCGTTAAACACGACTCCAAAGGATTCCATGCTACAATTACTCCCGTCAGTTCACGGTACGTCCCACAGCAGAACCACATTTCCATCATGGAAAGCCTCTCTCTGGGCACGTCAGAGTCCAGTCGATACAGACGTAGAGAAAAGCAGCCTGTCATTGTCGTGCTGTGCTTCTGACAGTCCTTAACACTCAAATGGCGACCCCCGTCTGGAATAAAGACCCGTGGCACTCGCAGCATTGGTGTGTCACTGTCTGGCGCCCAGATCAGCTGGGTGTCAGGTCTTGTCAGTGATCTGGCGCTGGGGATAAGAACGCACGAGAAGAGAAACCAACACTATCCATGAGATGTGCCTGCTGCCTGCTCCCCAGATACTGTCATGGTGCATTTGCCAAGCAGCTTAAACACAGGACACAAGTTGTGCAATGAATTGAGGCCAATGAGATGGATGATGAACAATAGTTTTTCAGATTCAACACAAAAGCCTCTTTGCTTGTGTAATCTAATGCAGAGTGGCCCCAAAAAGTATTTGGACACTTTTGGATGCTTAATAATACATGAAACTATACATTACTGTGTTCCATCATACAGGCACATGCTTTTCTGATGACACACAGCTCTATCTCTCACTTCAACCAGATGATCCAATGGTAGGCTGTCCGGTAAATATCTCGGTATTGATGAAAAACATCACCTAAAGCTCAACCTGGTAGAGTCTGAGTTTCTTGTCTTCTCTGCCTAGGGTTGTGTACCGAACTCTGTACTTTTAAGTGTACTGACTGAATTGCGTTGGTACTACAGAGTACCAATTCACATTAAATCAATCCAAAAAAACAAATTTCGGTACCTGAGAACACATCTGATTGTGTATGTTACACAGAGACAGAGAGAGAGACCCTGTGACATGATGTCACCCCTGCAACTCTTTAAAACACAACAAACCGAAAAGTTCTAAAGTGTAGTTAAATTTCTAGGGTCATATGGTTTTCCATTTATGGAGTCCATTCATAAAAACAGAATTTACTCTATAGCGCGGAATGCCATGGAATTTGTAATTTTTTGGATGAATAAAAGAAATTCTGTCACTTAATTTGAATCATCATATGAACTTGTGTATGTGAATATTAAAACGCAAAAGACGGTTTATATATCAATCCTGCACGTTCCGTTAACTTCGGTATGAATGACGGAGATGCGTTTTTTTTTACTACACAAATACTGAAGCACACGTGAACTCACACTGATTTTTGGCCTCTTCATCTTACTTCATGACGGCATAACATCTCCAGAGATGCTGTGAGTCACTTCAAGAGAATTTTTCCATTTTGTTTGAGAAAACTAGCATCATATCGTACTGTGTACACTTAGAAACTTCACAGCAACCTGTCAAATAAAAGTATGGTTTAACATATAAGAGAAATATATTACTCTTGTATTGCTTTTGAACAGTAAAATGTATGCTTTTACATATTCCATTGAAATAATACAATGAAATGATAAAAAATAATTACTACAACCACACTAACCACTTAATTGCAGAAAAAATAAAATTATTATAAAAACTTTTTAAAGGGATATTTACACAGTTTTTCTACCATTTTTAATTTTAAAAGTAAACCTCTGTCTGCCAAATAAATAAGAGTTTCATTTTCATTTGATTAAAAATAAATAAATGTTTCATGTCTTCATTTGATTATCAGACAAAATTAAACGCATTCATATTTTTGGAAGAAGAAAAATGTTGTTTAAAATGCTTCAAAATGTTGAAATTTAGAGTTTTGAACTTATTTTTTTCACTGAAATAAGTGTTTTTGTTATTACACAGAGTAAAGTACCGAAAAAAGGTACCGCTGGGTGCCGGTACCGAAGTTTGGTCAGAAAGTGTTGTGTGTGATCTTTGATGACCAGCTGACTTTCAAAGAGCACATTGCAAAAACTGCTCGATCCTGCAGGTTTGCATTGCACAACTTCAGAAAGATCAGGCCCTTCCTGACAGAGCATGCTGAACAACTTCTTGTCCAGTCCCAACTTCCCACCTCACCACATCTGAAAACTCATCTATTCCGACAACACATTACCTCTTCCTAATACTATTTATATATATATATATATATATATATATATATATACTTTTAAAATTTTCTGTGATGATAAACTTCTATATTTAGCAAGTATTGATAGTGTGCGGGATGCATTTTTTATATATTGTTCTGTTCCACAGTGTTGTTGTACTATTCTTCCCACACACCTATCATTTCTTTTAGGTGTGGTGAGTTTGTTAATTTTGCCTTTGTGAAATTTCCTAGAAGTTTATGAATATAGTTTATGAATATAGTGAATATGAGTTTATAGTCCAAACACTTCTGTTTTCTTAAGTGAGAATAAAAAAAATTAGCTAGAAAAAGCTAGAACAGGAATAAGATTGTTAACTGGGTTCATTTTAATGATCTAATAATTGTTTGGTTCTGAACTCTTTTGTCCCAAACATAGAAAGTTTAACATCATCTGTTCCCCTTACTTCTCCAGCCTTCACCGTGTCCAGTAGCATACATCACCTATTTTAAATTTCCAGTCAGTGAATGGCGTGTGTGCACACTCTCTGAGGTTTTGTGTTGCTTCTCTTACAGTAGTGGAAGCCGGCGGACTCCTATCTTCAGCATTAGAGCTGGGAACAGAGATAAGCTGTTCTAAAACGCAGAGACAGATCGTCAGAGCTGCTCGTTGTTGTGAAAGATTAGGAACACCCATCCTCAGAGCCGGGCAAAGCTTTCATTTGTCCGCTGCGCTCGACCAGGGCCCCTTTCTCCCACTTGCAATTTCAACATTTGAGAAAAGTTCTGATTATAGCTGCCCAGGGTTTTTCTTTATCTTTTTGTTTCTGCAGCGTGGGAAGGATGGGAAGAAAGGTCCTAATAATTGCAACTCGGCTGCTTTAATTATGCCAGGACGTTTGGTAGAGAATTCATAACATGCCTCGGTCTTTTCAAGGTTTCAACAATGAAAACAAGGATTCCTGTTTAATTGTTTTCCGAGTGGCTGAGCGTATTCATTAGCCATCCACATTCATTATATCCACACCTACAGCGCAAAATGCAATTTGAATCTCAAGATACAGAACAGATATTCAGAAACGGTCAATTTTATTCCTTTCAACCTTGATTAATGCCATCTCTCACTGCATTAGAAATCATAAGATCATGATATCAAAGCTTTCTTAACTTTCCCACCTGGTACGCCACAATTACTCAACACGAGTGCTGCATCTAAGCTTTATTCTCCCCAACAGACCGTAATCTAATGTTTCGTCTCCACACCAGCTTATGGGCCAGCAACAGCTGGTCATATCACCTTGCTCCATCTGCCAAATGACGCTAGCTACCGCCATTCCTGTCCACAAGACCTTGGTCATTATTCTGTCTTCCTCTGTTTACGTACATAACGGTATTTATGTGTGCTTGGTGCCGTCTCAGATCAACAGTTTTTTGGCGGCCTCCCCACCAAAATTCATTTAGCTAAGATGTTTGTGGGCTTCTGTCTTTATTGGAGATTATCCTTAAATTACTTAAGCTCCTGAAAGTCACAGGTGATCTTGCTGGAACCAATTAAAGAGATTATTATTAGCATGTTTTTAGTAAGTCTGCTAGTTTATTTGTTAGATAGTTCATATAAAGTATAATTTAGCCGTGTTGCATTAATATGCATCACACCACTGGTTCTTGCATGATTCATAACTAATGTGCCAAGTTGAATATGAGATTTCAGTGATTTCTAAATGAATCTGAAGAACATTTGGTCTGTTCTTTCGTGTCCTTACAAAAGACTTCAAAAATAATGCATAAATCCATATAGACGTGGTGTTGTGCAATCAAAACATATTGCTTAACAGTCTCTAATGATATTTTATTTAAATGTGTGCTTGTTACAGTTTGACATGTTACCATGGTATCTTTATTTGTACTATTATTTTCAGCATGCAAAAAGAGGATCAAAAGAAATTCTTTGGATCTGGATATCCTTCAAAGCATCTCCCTTTGAGATCCAAGGATGATATAAGAACATAGTGGTTTGGAACAAAATAAGGTGAGTAAATAATTGATTTTTCCATTAGTTTGGGAGGGTTTTAGTCATGCTTTTTGTCATTTCTGAAAAATATCTACATTGTTTAATGTTGTGTTTTACTCTATTTTTAGTTATGGTGTGTTGATATTTAAAATGAGAACGTACAAAATTAAGTAGCTAAAAAAAAAAAAAAAATTGAGCATTTTTGCAATAATTTAAACATATTAAAGCCACAATATGTACGATTTTTGTTATACAATATCCAAAAACAACTTGCAGTGTTTTATATATATATATATATATATATATATATATATATATATATTTCACGCAGTTGTGTACTTACGTTACTTCAAAAGTTCTGTAGGATTTGTAAATTCAAAGAAATTCCTGATTTTAATAATGAACCATCCCTGTTCATCAATATCCGTGGTATCTAGGTTTCTGCCCATGAATACTACGGCAACACACAAGAGCAAATGCGGAAGTGGTAGTTAGCCTATTTATTGTGCATTTCGATATCATTGATCATGATTACACTCTCCACAATCCCGAAAAACGTAGATGTATACAAACTGAGCCAAGAAGATAAACGAGAACAAATATCGATGTGGCATTTCCGAAATGGAGGGAGCTTCTTGAAAATCTCAGACTGGACAGAGACTCCGCTTTTGCGTGTGTTTTAGTAGACGGGTAAGCAAATATATATTATTCATTGTGTAAGTAATAGTCATGTTGTAACGCTCGGACTAAACGGCAGTGGTAGATCAGGGGCTGCCTGTAGCAGTGGTGGTGCAAGGGCCGCCTGTGGCCGTGGCAGATCAGGGGCTGTCTGTAACAGTGGTGGAACAAGGGTTGTCTGTAGCAGTGGTGGAGCAAGGCCTGCCTGCGGCCGTGGCAGATCAGGGGCTGCCTTGAGTGCGCTCTTGCCGCGTGAACTCTGAAGGGCGCTCTTGCAGCGCAGACTCTGGAGGGCGCTCTTGCAGCGCGTGCTCAGGGAGGCGCTCTTGCAGGGCGGACTCTGGAACTGGGATCGGCTCTCTTGGCCGAGACTCTGAAACGGGGATCAGGATCGGCTCTCCTGGCCGAGACTCGGGAACGGGGATCGGGATCGGCTCTCCTGGCCGAAATACAGGGACTGGACTCGGGATTGGCTCTCCTGGCCAAGACTCATGAACTGGAATCGGGAACGGCTCTCCTGGCCGAAATACAGGGACTGGACTCGGGATCGGCTCTCCTGGCCGAGACTCTGAAACTGGGATCGGGATTGGCTCTCCTGGCCAAGACTCATGAACTGGAATCGGGAACGGCTCTCCTGGCCGAAATACAGGGACTGGACTCGGGATCGGCCCTCCTGGCCGTAAACTAGGGACTGGACTCGGGATCGGCACTACTGGCTGAGAATCAGGAACGGGAATTGGGATTGGCTCTTCTGGCCGTAAACTAGGGGCTGGAATCGGGTTCCGGAATGAGAGGCCAACCGTCTCCATGGCTGTAGTTGGGTAAGGCAAGGGCTCAATGGCGGGAACCAATGAACCGGGAGGCTGTGCAGCCACCAGCGGAACATCTGGAGAATCTACGGTTTTAACCGACCTCTCCGGATGTTGTGCAGCCACTGGCGGAACCTCTGAGTATCAATGGCCCCTTGGTGCAAAGGCTCAGGGGTGGCAGCCATCATATGTACTGACTGTGGCCCAAACTCTGGGACTGGAATCGGGAACGGTTCAATTGGCTGACAACTTGGGATTGGAATCGGGAATTGCTCTATTGGCGGTGATTCTGGGACTGGAGTCAGGATTAGCCCTACTGGCCAGGATTCTAGGACTGGAGACTGGATCAGTTCTCCTGGCTGAAACTCTGGGGACGGCTTGACTGGCCGAAACTCGGGGACTAGCACAGCTGGCTGGGACGGACAGACTCGACCCCTGAGGATCGAGATTGGTGCTCCTGGGCGAAATCTGGGCGGTCGCGGGCTCTTTTTGTCGATCTCACCGACTGCATGGCTGGGTCGAGAATTTTTGTTCCCAAGTTGTTGGGTTGGGTAACTGGCACTTCTGGCTGGGACTCATGGACTAGATTCATGAACGGTTTTACTGGCTGACGCTTTGAGACTGGAATCGAGAATGGCTCTGCTGGCTGTGGTTCAGGAACTGGATCGGGGGACCGGCCCTACGGTTTGTGTGGAACCTCCCAACCATAAGGCCTGGTCCATGAGGTGGATGAGTGAGCCCGGATTGCCCTCCAGGGAAACCAGTTTGGCCAGATCTTCATCCAGCCCCAACCAAAACACAATACATAGAGTCCGCTCGCTCCAGGGCACAAGATGATACGACTCTGCGAACTCCTCAACATACATGTCTATGGGACGGCCATCCTGAGTGCGGGTTTCGAGAAGAGCCTGCTCCATTTGTGGTTATGGGCTGAGCATCTGTAACGCTCGGACTAAACACAGGGAAGACAGAGTGGAGTTCAACAGTTCATATTTATTAATATAGATAAAGCAGGGTGAGGAACTCAAAGTCTTGGGGTAGAAGAACGAAAGAGAGTGCTGGAACCAATGACAGCCAGTACAGCCAGTACAGCGATCTCCTGATCGCTTTCTTCTTTTCTCTATGGATGTGTTGAACTCATGTAAACGAAGCTAGCAGGTTATACTCTGGCCGTGGATGATCCGTTTCCTCTTCCACTTAATCTCCTCTTTGGCCCTTTGAACACAATGAACGTAGGTAGGTTAGTAACAGGTAAGATCTTATCTCAGGAGTCGGACAGCAGTATGTTCTCCTTCCACAGGACTGGGTGACCAGCAAGCAGGTGAGTATTGCAGGTAAGTAGTCAGTGCACATTAAAACAGGGCAAGGGAACAAACTCTTGATCGTGTTCCTCGTTCTCGGAGGCTGTGACTCAGATAAGCATTACAGGTGAGTATTTACGTCATGCCAACACATTGCACTCGGCTCATTTAACAGGTAGGTAAATCAGGCAGGGAATACAGGTTTTGTTTCTTACTGTCCTCGTGGATTGCAGGATCAACAGTGCTCGGTGCAGGTGAGTGTAGCCGTGGCTTCGTGGTGTCGGATGAATGCAGCACTTCGTGAATCTAAAAGCTGTATGGACAACAAGGTGAGTAGAGCAAGAGGTTAGTGTAGTTACCTCGTGCTCAGCCATTGAGCTTCTGGTGATTGAGGCTTTTATTCATGGCAGGTAAGTGTCGACAGGTGTTCCTAATTAACCGATTGGAGACCGAGAGCAGGTGCCGGTGACTGTGCTGGGATCAGTGGGATGATCTAGGCTTAGCAGACTGTGAGGAGCGTGACACATGTACAGGTGGTTAGGTGATTAAACAGATATAAATGAGCTTTTCATCCGTGAACATGATTTGTGAAAACGTCATTGCGTCATAGGACATCGCCTCTGTTATTGTTTTGAAAATGCAGCGAAAACTTACATATTGTGCCTTTAACATTATAGAAAAAAACAACACAAACTTTTTTCAGCTGTGTTTACTGTCGTGGTTTTAGTGCATTGTTGTGGAAGCACTACATTTATCCCACATACTTTTATCAGCAGTATAAAATCTCTCACTTTTGAGAAAGTTTTAAAATGTCAAATTAAATTCATATGCTCTTTTCCACATTAATTATTCATATTATATTTATCTAATTTCAGTCATGAAAAGAAAATACAAAAAATAAGAAAATACAGAATTAAGTACAAATAATCAAACATTTTACTACTTTTTGTATTAGTTTAAACATTAACATTTAACAAAATACAAAAACTTTTGTTGTACAGTAGTTACTGTCTCTGTTATGCAGACAGTGAATTCTTTTCACTCATGCTTTTGTCAACAGTATTAAAATTGTTTAATTCTTTTTTTTTGTTTAAATTTAGTTAATATTTTGTCATATTCATTTATTTTAGTCTGCAGTCTAATTTCAGTCAGTGAGTATAAACATAATGCAAAATTAAGTATAAAAAGCTTATACAAAGTATTTTTTGCAGTCATTTAAACATATATATTTAGATTAAAAATGTAAATGCTGTAGTTACTATCTGTGTTTCAGTTGTTCATGGAAAAGGATGTATATTTTTTTCTCTCATACATTATGACTGACAGAAACCCTTTGCCAACAAACATTTTTGTAGACGAGATTCCCTCTTCCCGAATCCTTCCCTGATTTTCACCTACAGCGTTTAGGATACAGTTCTGAAGTTTTAACCAATAAGCCATTTGACCGCAAGCATGCATTAAAGACTCGACTCTTCAACAACCCCAGTTGAGTCTAATGAGTGATAACCATGACAATGCAAGTAATTAGAGAATGATGAGACATCAAAGACTTGCTTCAAAGGCTTTCGCGAGCGATTTGGAGGATGGCGCTTTGGGCGCTCGAGATGGATATCACACGGATGAGTCTCGCATCTGTCTCAGCTGCACCAGCTGACGCAAGCCGTGTTTCTCAGAATAACCCTGACAGCTCAGCTCCATCCTGACACGCGTGTGCCACCGAGGAGGAGCAGCCCGTGCAGAAACAATGTTTCTGAACCAACTAATTGTTTTAGACTGGTGTGCATGCTAAAGTTCGAACTCGCGTGCTGTCAAAGACTTGATATGAAGAACAGAAATGTAACCTGTGTTCTTTCCCAGAGTTCCTCTAGCATGGCGCTCCGACCCGTCCGGCATAAACATGCGTGAAATCTTTCCATTTGACCCTTCAAGGCCGCGTTCCACTAGACCTGTCATATGAAAGACTCCTCAAATATTCCCATGTCGGAAAGGGTTGTCTTATCGGTGCAGAGGCTATTCCACAGTTCATGGGCCATGTGACACTGTGTCTAAGGTTCTCATTTTCCTCTCACTTAAAGCAGCGCTGCAGTGACGTCCCTGGTGGGTCCAGTCAGGGGAAAGCTGTCTGCTCCGAGGCCGGGGTCGGCAGCTCCTTCAGACCACAACTGCCAGAACGCAATAGGGAAATGGCAACCCAGACGCGCGCCTGACTGAATACGCAATGAAGACGCCTGTGAGAAAGACATATATGTCAGATATTTGGGGGTGTTTAAAAACAAGCCGGAGGAATTTGACTGATTACGGCGTTCGGACGTGATGAGATTTACTTAATGTCGAAAAATCCCTTTAGTCAGTTATGTTAAGGAAGTAGAATTAAGGCTCAATCCTGACACGACTTTAAAAAGAAATCCCAGCAGATCCCGAGAGAGAGCGTGATGCATGTCAGAAGTTGCGAGGGAAAGTTGGGCTCTTAACCCAGAGAGAAATGGCATTGCTCTTGGGTTGCTCAGAGAGTTTTATTAAAGTATAAATGATGAGATGTAATAATAGACACAATAGAGCTGCAAAGGTAAATGGTTAGATCTTAATGGGGTTAGATGCCATATTGAGTTTTATGTGGATGAAAACGAGGCTGTGAGGACACAGACTGTGGAAATCATTTTCACAACTTTCAAGTTTGGAAGACTTAAAAATATGCTTCATCAACTGAACAATCTCTATGTTGTTAAGCGTCAGTACAATCCATTGAACTGAACATGTACTTCTATCCATTAAAGCCTCGTTTTTAGTATTATTATAACTTACGGTATAATATAGTGAGCAATACTCGTTATTACTTGTTTAATAGCATATCTATTATTAATATATTGTCTTAGGAAGAACATATTCTGCATGACCATATTCTACATTCTTAATCAATACCTAAACTTAACAACTACCTTGCTAACTATTAATAAGCAGCAAATTAGGAGGTTACTGAGGTCAAAATAAAACGAAGACAAATGTCTAGCATATGTTCACTGTTCAGAAAAACACTTGCATCTGTTTCATAGGTTTTACAGATTTAAGCTAGAGTGCAAATAACTTTTTTAACTGAAATAATATGCTGGAGTCAGTTTCAACCACCTTAAAACACAGGCTAGGGGTCAGATAGAAAGAAGGCTAGCCTACACATAATATGGAGATTTACTTATAAATATTACAATGCATTTCTATAGCCTTGACTGATTTAAAAAGAAAATAATAGAAATTGGCAGCTCCTGAAGTGGGTCATTCTGACATTACCTGAGTGGCTGAAGAATGAGATGAAGAAGATTTTTGCATTTATTGCTTGCCTTGGACGGAGCAGTCACCTAAATTGATTGCATAAATGCAGTTGAGTAATGCCCCTGATCTAAATTTATGAAGTAAACTTTTTGCTAAAATAACTATAATGTTATTTATATACATACAAGTGCGCAGTTCTGTTCGTCAGATGCACATGAAAATTGCATGTGCTACTATAACAAACACTGTCTGTTCTCTTTGAGAATCATCATTAGCTGGTAGAAATAAAAGTTTTCATCTAAAAATGAAGAAAATGTAAAAGTGTGAATAATTACATTTTAGATCCATTTTGCCATTGAAATAAAGCCCTATGAGAACTGTTGTGCATGTCTGATGAACACACTGAGGTGTTTCATTAATAAATCGACTTTTCAAATTAATTGAGTGAATCAATTATTCAGTGAACCATTCATACAGGCAGTTGCTTCATTTCTCAGTGAATCAGCTGTTTGAACGAATCAATTGAATCAATGATTCACTGATTAAGACAGGGAATTGACAACTTGTAAAATACATACAATTTTGCAAAAGATCGAGTGAGGTCTGAAAACTTAGTTTTAAATGAATCCAATGAAAAGCACTGAATGTGAGCTGTCACACAGATATTTCTAGGAATGTCAACAGTTTTTCCACAGTAGCATTTTGACAGTGTTTTTTTTTGCAGGAGAGAAATCTGAAAAGCAGCAGACGTAAAATATATGCTTCTTTACTTTTCATTTACTCTTATTGTGCAGGAGAAACTCTTGAAGGCCTTCTTTGTAATTCAAATCTTTTTTTTTATAGAAAGGCCTCCTGTAACAAGAACATTGATGTCTGATTGTGCTGGGTGCTTAAAAAGGTCAAATCTGATGCTCTTGTTGCATGAGAGAAATTATTTATTGTGAAAACACACATTTGAGGTGCCTGTCACACTACACTATATGCTCTATTCATATGCACAGGAGTAAGTATTTCGCTGCAGTCTGAAGTTCACGTTCACCAATAGAAGCTGCAAACATCAAAAATTGTGTAAAATTGATTAAGTCTTAATGTCGAGAGTGAAATTGCTGACAAACGTGCTAATCATCAGTATTGAAAATTAAGCATGCATCATGGCAGTAAAGAGTTATTACTTTTGTTTACTAAAATTTTATGTAACTTCAGCCTGAGTAAAATAAGCTGAAATCAACAAATATGGCATGACAAATACTATTAAAAAAAAGGTAAAAAAAAAAAAAATTAAATGTTTTCCATACTCTTTTTGGTGTCCAAAATACGTTTAAAAGCTAACCAATCAGGGCTGCATTTCCCAAGCTTAAGTACATTGTAGACGCATTAAAACCAATGGAGCTAAGATGAACTTAGGCTTACAATGCTTTGGGAAACAGAACTCTGTGTTCTCTGTGCCCACCAAAAGACCCACCCAACTTTTGTGTGAAGGGGAGCTCAATCACTGAAGCCGAATCCGAAAGCATTTTTGCCTGTAGTTGCCATGGCAGCATCAGATCCAAAACCATTTTGTTTTCAGCTGACACGAAAATCAATGTGAAAAGTTGCTTCTCTCACTCTTTCCTACCTGACAGTGCATCACCTCCATAAATAGTTCTTTTCATTTAGAGCTGATGAAACGATGGGCAAAATAAGGAACACTGGCCACTCCTAAATCCAGCACTGCAGATGTCAAATCTCCAGCCTTAAGTATTTATCACCACAAATACTGATATGAAGTGATTTCAACAAATAGCTCTTTGTCATATGCCCCTCATTATCCCTGCCAGCGTTGTAAAATCCCGTACTACATCACGGATTCCCCTTTACTCCAACTCAGCCACTTTTACTCCTTTATTCACCTCCTGTACCCATTTTTATATATAAATTTCCCCTCCCTCTTTGGTTTTTATATATTTCCCCATCTTTTCCTCACGTTAATAGCCTTTAACATAGTACAGTGCTGCCCTGGTAACAAAGAGAGGCTTCCTCAAGCCATTAATCACGATGACAAGTCCTTTGTTGTCAGTTAGCAGCTGTGCGCGGAGGAACATTACTCTTCTATTCTGGCCCGCGGTGCCGAGTCGGCCCGCTCTGCTCCTCTTTTCATGAGGAATCGGAAACTGGAGGGTCCAACCCCTGCTCGCTTATCAGCTGCTAATTGAACTCCCAGCTGTTAAGAAAATGGTCCCTGTGTGTATTTTCAGCCAAGTTTTGGCAGATATAGCAGCCTGGAGTGAACTCGGGAATGTCTGCCAGCCGCGCTAGTTTCTAAAGGTTAATAATTTGTTTTTGATGAAGGATGATGGCAAACTTTGAGTCGTGTGAAACAGTGTTTTAAATGACCGGCCCTCTGAGAATTCCCTGCGTGTCAACATCTCAACTTCATTTTTAGCTCTGGGGCTGCTTAGCAAACCTCTTTGCCGTGATAGTTATAGCTGTAGGCGCTAAAAAACCCTGGCCTGGGTAACAGCTGTTATTTACTCGCCTGTTGGCTGGCGACTTTATTTGAGGTAGCGAGCATTGCAGGTTTTAATTGCCAATTTTTGTATCTAGGATGCCTAATTTAGTTCCCCCTCTTACAGAATTGCATGTGTTGACACATTTGTGGGATGTTCCTTGCATTAAGCCACCAAAAAGACAGTATGTGGAACTAAATCCTTTTATGTCCTAATATCAGACATTTTAGGTTAGACATTTTATTTTATTTTTTTTTAAAGAAATTAAGTAATTAAAGAGGCATTAAAGGGTTGGTTCACCCAAAATGACATTTCTGTCATAAATGATACACCCTCATGTTGTTTCAAACCCATAAGACCTTCGTTCATCTTCAGAACATACATGAAGATATTTTTATGAAATCCAAGAGCCTGACACTGCATGGAAACCAACGCAGCATTGCAAGCCTTCTGTGTGCACAAAAAAAAATTCTCATTACTTCATAAATTTAAGGTTGAACCACTGATGTCACATGGACTATTTTAATAATGTTCTTACTACCTTTCTGGGCTTTAAATGTGTCAGTTGCATTGCTGTTTATGCAGGGAAAGAAAGCTTAACAAAGGTCTAACGGGTTTGGAGCAGCGTGAGGGTGAGTAATTAATGACAGAAATGTCATTTTTGGGTGAACTATTTCTTTAAATACTCAAAAGTGACAGTAGAGACATTTGTTACAAAATAGTAGAAAACAAACAAAATGATGTTACAAAGGACTTCTGTTTCAAATAAACATTCTTCTTTTGAACCTTTTATTTATCAAATATGGAAACAGTATCATGGTTTTCATAATGATATTAAACAGCATAACTGTGCTCAACATTTATAATATAAAATAAATATTTATTGATCAGCATATCAACATGTCAGAATAATTTCTGAAGCTGAAAATTCAGCTTCGCAGTGCTTTACAGAAATGAAGCCTTTCAAAAACATAAAAAATCTTACCATCACAAACTTAACGGACTGATCAGTGGCCACTTTCATTCTATGGAAAAAAACAGTCTTCCAAAAAGTCAATAATAATAAAAAAAATGAAATGGTGTAAAAAATGTATTGGTGTTTTGGTGGTACTAGAGGTGTCACGATATACCAGCATTGGCGATAATAATGATATTTACAAAATAAAATATTGTTATCATGTTAATTGGGTGTGTCGTAATATATCGTATTGGCAATATTTATATATATATATATATATATATATATATAAGCATATAGTACACATCAGTGTTAATTTTGACAGCAAATTTTAATTTAGTTTTAGTCTTTTGACTAAAATGACATTTAGTTTTAGTTATATTTTAGTCATCTGAATTGTTTTTAGTTTTAGTCGACTAAATATCATATGATTTTAGTCAACTAAATCTACAGTAAATTTAGTCAGCTAAAATCGAACGGGTTTAGTTACAGTGTAATTCATTTATTAAGCATTTCTCTAAAATTTCCAAACTCAATATGTTTGACATTAAGATTTTATCATAATAGACACTGATTTAACTGTGGTGACACACAACATGCCATCATGTTAAAATTAAATATAACCACTTCTCATTAAACTCTCAATTGTAAATAGTTCAATTCATACTCAACACCAGAGGTGCCCTTGTGCGGGAGGTCTACAAGTGAGACTCATAGGAGTAATAAAACAAAGGCAAACCAGCTGCAAAAATGCAGAAAGAAAATGTATGATCAAACGTGATGAGAATCAGCACACACTTATAAATTATATATGTTATATTATGATTTATCTATGTTCTTCAAACCATCTAAGGTATTTTCATATGTATATTTATATTGCAATGATAATCGACATAGCCTTTATAAAAGACATAGCCTTTAAAATTTAATTTTTTATCGCTGTATAGAATACTGTAGAATAAGAATCAGTTTACAGGAAGAAAATGAATTAAAACACTCTATCATCGCTTTAATGCAAGTTTGGAGTAAAAATATGTAGTTATTCTCATAAATTATTTTATTTTGACACTGTGCTAATTGAAAAACGGTTAGCTTTTTAGTCTCTTCTGTTTAGTGAAATAGTTACTTTTGTATGCGTTTGTGTGATTTATTAGAAATTTTTTTTTTTTTTTTTTTTTATAGATGTCGATATTTTGTTGTATTGAATGACATTTGTATAATGACATTTCCTTGTTAAAGTACTGTATATTGTATATTATTTAATTCAATCATTTTCTAAATACACCATATAAATACAAATATTTTTGAATGGAAATTTTTCTTAATTTACCCCCCATCGGAAGGGTAAATTAATTTCGGACTCTGGCTGTGGACAGACGACCACCTTACTGTGATGTAAAAAGCAAAAGCAAATTCTAGCTAGTTTGCAGTGAACTCAAATTGACCGCCGAGTGTTTCACCACCCAAAAGTGCAGCGCTCTAATTGGCCGTGACATGTGGTTAGCGCTCCAGGTTTCCTCCTACCCACCATCAAACAGGCATGAAAAATAACCCCTAATGTGCAACAAAGCAACAAAACCAGCACTGCTATGTATAAACATGACTCATATTGCTGTTGTTTTTGTCCTCACCGCTGTTGTTGTGAAGATTAGGTCTGTGAAAAGCATCGTGCGGCATTAGCCCGCTACGCGCTAACTGCTGTCGTACTGCCAAAAGCCTAGAGTCAACGCGTGTCTCTGGAGCTGTGTTTGGAGCCGAGCGCCTCCAGATGAACTTTCCCTCACCCTGCCTCCCACAACTGCTGCGACTGCCACTAGCTCGCTTACAGGCCTCCTCTGAAAGTGACAAAAAGCCTCTGCTGTGTGGTGACGGGCCTTGTTCTGTCTGTCTGGTTGTCCACCCCCATTTCCCATTCCCACTGTTTCTCTCACAAGATGGGAAGCATAAGAGTGTGTGTGTGTGTTTAAGACAGCGAGAGAGAGAATGAGAGAGAGCAGGGTGTCTCTGTCAGCTCAGCAGAAATCCCTCCCTAATGAAGTCCTTCCTGTCACCTATAGTGTCTGTTTACTTTGTTCTTCCTTTATTTTGCATAATATATGTGCATATAGGCTTGTTTCAGCGTGCATTTGAGTGTGTCTCGGCTTCAGCCATATGTGACTGAGATAACAAGTTCCACAAATTAATGATGCTGTCGTAAACAGATTTTTGGAGCCATGCTAAGTTCATATCATATAGTCTGCGTGTTCAAGTGTTTGACTTCCTGAATATTGCATTATATTAAGAAATATTTTGTGAATTTTTAGGTTGATGCTTGATCTGGTTTCTGTACCCCAAGAGGAAATGTTGACGGTGCCCCTTGTGGCTATGGACACAAATGACACCTGAAGATTTTTTTGCTTGACGGATTAAAAAAAAAAACTCATACTTTCATTGGAAGAGGGACAGCGTTATAGTAACAAAAATGTCATGGAGATTCTTTGATTTGGAACCCACTAGAACACTCTAGCACCTGCATATCAACACCGTAAAAACACTCCAAACACCTTAGCAACCACTAAGTAATGACATGAAAACATCATAGAAATTGCCAAACTGCACACAGAAACTGTTCTAAACACCTTAGCAACAGCATAGTAATTTGTTGTAAAAAACACTCAGATAAGTTGCAGCTGTAAAGCAACACCTTAATAAACATTTAGAACACCTTAGTAACCACATAGAAACAGCATAAACATATTCTGAAGCCATGGAAACCATTTTAAACACCTTTGCAACTGCATAGCAACACCCTAATAAACACTCAGAGCAATGTTTTCATAACAACGCTTTGGAAACCATTTGGAACACCTTAGTAACTGCATAACAACACCCTAATAAACACTCACAACAGCGTTTTCATAGCAACACCATGGAAACCATTTGGAACACCTTAGCAACTGCATAGCAACACCTTAATAAACACTCAGAGCAATGTTTTCTTAGCAACCTCATAGAAACCATTTGGAACACCTTAGTAACTGCATAGCAACATTCTAATAAACACTCACAACAATGTTTTCATAGCAACACCATGGAAACCATTTGGAACACCTTAGCAACTGCATAGCAACACCCTATTAAACACTCGGAGCAATGTTTTCATAGCAACTCCATGAAAGTCATTTAGCGACCCCATAGCAATGCTCAAGTATTCTGGTTGGCAACTTTTTGCGTGGCAAACATCACTGACATTTCCTTCAGAAATTGTAAAGCTGTATTTGTGGAGGGTACAGCTGCTAACGACATAGGCAACAAGCAACTAATTAACACAAACATCATGCCTCCCTGTCTGCTTCATTAGCTTGACTCATTATTGAAGAGTTCACATGCTTAAGATCCTCTCTCGGGCTTTAGAGAGCCGTAATCGATAGGAAACAAGTGGGATAACCTCACATACACCCGTGAATGGCTGAAACATGAACTGAACATGTTGATGCTTCTGATATCTCTGATCCATAGAGTAAAGTAAATCTCTCAAACTTTTTTCTTGCAAATGTGAGTTTATATCTTGCAATTTAGACTCCTTTTCAATTAAGAGTCAAACGTGCAAGATATTCACCAAGGCTTTAGGTCTGGTACAATCTGCTCTTTCTGACTTCAATACACTGTTTTTCAATAACTGGCAACCCAGGGTGTGAAAACACTATTGGATAAACTGGCAGTGGGCGGAATCACACAGACGAAAACAAAAACAGACATTTCAAAACAGATTGCACATTTTAAAGCCAAATAACTGGCTGTAGTATTGGTTTTTACAGAAACCAATATGTGAGTTTAGCATGTTTACTAAATATCAGTATATTTTCATCTAGCTTTACATACAGCACAAGTTTATTTGAGAGATATATATCTGGTCTTAGAGTTAATTGGTTGTTCACTAGTGATAGGATTTAGCATGCAGAACTGTATCTTCACTATTTCCAAAAGAATCAAAAGTTTCCAAATTAATTTAATCTGAATAACTAGTTAAACTATAAGTGTGGTTCTGTTCTAAAAAAGCTAATTGAAACTGTCTTTCTTAACCTGGATAAATGAATATGAAAGCTGTGTGTCATCTCAGAGTGATTAATCATAATTAGGAAGCTATTTAGTGGTCATACTTCATAGCAAGACGTCATGTCTCTGCCTCTGATAAAGTGATAATTAACCCCTAATCATCTTCTCTCTCAAGGTGCATCACCTTTATGATGACGAATATGAGGAAGTGGACAACTGGGATTGCATCCCAAAAAACAAACAGCAGAAGGTAAGGGAAGCAACTGTACCATGTGAGCAGAGTTCGAAATGATATTTTTACCCCAAAATATAGTTTTGTTGCCATTGCACTGCATTGTGCCTTCCACATTAGTGCCTAACAGAGCAGGTCACCCTATATAACATAAATAAATCAAATGCAATAAATACAAGAGGAACAGTGGGTGTGGGTGTAATTATTATAAAAAGTAGTGCTGTCAAACAGTTAATCACGATTAATTATGTTCACACTATATGTGATTATAATTATGCATATTTAATTACATACACACACACACACACACACCCACATATATATATATATATATACATATGAGAAATATATGTTTATAAGTTAAATCAGTTTATATATTATAAATGCATGTATATTATATTTAAGAAAATTAAATAGATTTATATATAATATACATTCTATGAACATAAATATATTGATGTAAATACATGTAACTATTTTCAAAATATATAATGTATGTGCTTTATTTATATATAAATAATACACACAGTACAATACACACACATACATTACGTAAACAAAAACTTTTAATTTGGATGCGATTAATTGCAATTAATCGTTTGACAGCACTTAAAAATGTTTTAAGTATTTTCCTATACTTCATATATGTTATATATAATATAATATTTGCAGTAAATGCAAAAAAGTTATTAAAATTAATATTTTTTCCATAATTTTGTGCTCATGTGTAAATTTCTGTGTACATAATATATCTGTGCTTAATGCTTATAAATGCTTATAAATATATACTGTATGTGTGTGGTTTAATATATACATTAAAAAATAAACTCAGTACAAACACATTATGTAAAGAAAAACTTTTATTTTTGGATGCAATTACTAATTTGACAGCACTAAAGTAAATATTTTAAAAATATATACTGTATGTGTGTGCCTATATATACATGATAAATATACACGTGCATGCACATATTATATAAACAGAAACCTTTTGTGATTAATATGATTTTTAAAAATAATAGGTTTACATATAATTTTAAAATACATACACCTGCATTCATTTAAATATTATATTCTTCTTGAATAAAGTTTGATTTGGAAAAAAAATTAAATGAATTTACATTAATCTGATTGTTTTTGGAGAGTGTTCATGTCGAAATTAACTCACTGAGTAAAAAGAAATATGCTTTTGCTCATATTCAGCTTTTAGGTGTGTTAGGCTCTTGGGTGTTAATTTTGAACCTCTTGCCTGAAAGTCTTAAGCTGCACCGAATATTAAATTCCCAGGTGTGTCAGCTGAATCCATGAGGGGAACGGAGCACACATGACTACGCCGTATTTACAGGATTCTTCCCGAGTGCAGTGTCACGTTCAATAGAGCCGCCAGCTAATTTTCACAGTCTATGAGGAGGACGACCACATTAATCACTACTTTGAATTTTGAATCCTGGCACTTTCACGCAAGGCGGCTTTCCATGCCTTTGAGGGAAATAGGGCAATCTTTCACCATCTCTAATAGAAGGAAAAAAAAAAGAGAGAGGATGAAGCAGATCGAAAAAGAGGGCGAGGAGTTTGTCCACCCTTGATTTGATCCAATCAGCCTAGTGGACCATTCATTTACAAAATAGCTAAAAATGTATATTACTCATAAAAGCAACCTTAAGTGCTTCGACAGACTCGCCGAAGAACGACTATATGCAAATGTGCAAGACAATAAGATAAAAAAAAATTACATAAGAGAAAATCTCTGAACTTGGAGAGATAAGCCACTTTCTGACTTTCCCACTGACGGCTTATAGCCGAGAAGAGAGACTCATTTGCTGTGATGTTTATTCACATTTCAGCAACAAAAACGTTCTCTTTTATAACTGAAACGTACAGTGAAAAAACTCATTAATATGCATCAAAGAGAAAGCTTAATAAAGCCACAAAATTCAGCTTATTTTCATAGACAGGTATGAACAGGTCTTCTGCAAACAGTTTAGATAGGATTGAAGCAGCATGCATTGTGTTTGTTATTAATCTGGTTTTAAAAGATAGATTACGTTGTTTTGTTTTGTGCTTCTTTAATTGCTTTAAAAAAAAATGTTAAAAAGTTATTTGCCACACAGAATAAAAATAAACCAGTCTTTAACTTTACACTCATGATGAATCTTTTAACACGCGGTTTGAAGAAGTAGTCAGATATTAATGAATCAGCCGTTATTTAGAAACAAAGACTTCAACAAAGATTCATTTCTGACTGAAATGAGCTGAAGACAACATAATGAGATCAGCGGGCGGTAACCTGTCATGACCGTTGACACACTTCATGCTTGGCTTCTAATGTGAGATGCTAGAGGTGCGTGATTTTTGCGGAGGGCTAAACTTTGAATGTCACATTGATCACACTTGCTGATTCGGCTGTCAGGATTGTAATTAATGTCGTTTTAGATGTTCTCAAACTGTCATCGCTGGTAAGAGTGCAGATGTTCTGCATTGGATCTGTGACTTGTGGTGTATTTTTACCACAGCACCATTTATCTTTTAAAGGGCAGTTGACAGTCATGGCAGCATTTTATTTTACGCACGTTGATACCTGGTTCCCAAATATGAGTTATGAGAAGTTGAAAATTGAGGCCTTGTAGAAATTTGGATTCACTAATATCGAGATATTGCTTATATAGAGAATATTAAAGAACAAATATCAAATAGATTAAAATTAACAGTGTAAAATAGTGACTGTCAAAACAGATTATTTAACAAATTAATGTTTTAAAATGTATTTTACAGTAAATACACACATTGAAGAGTATATTAATATTGTACAGCAAATCAATTACTCATAAATAAATAAAAAGAAAGTAAAATTATATAAAACCAATATATAGTGATAAACAGAAACAATAATGACTTCAAATCAGTTAAATATTTTTATTTTGTAAATAAACTAATTATATATTTTAATAGTAAATTCACATATTTAACAGTATATTTTCCTCTTAAACTCAAATTGCTAAAAAAAAAATCACTTATATAGCCTTCCTTATATGGTATCAGCCCATATATGGTGTCATTTGAAAATTTAGAGTCTCTTCTTTACAAAACATAACTTTCATTTTTATGATATATAATTCAGTAAAATTAAGCTTAGTAATGTACTCGTCCACACACAAATTTTCGTCTAATGATTGCAAAGAATTTTTCCAAAGAAAGTGTATTATTACAAAATAGTCAAGTCATATATCACAAGATATCCTAAGATTCTCTGAAGTGCATTTTGTTGTAAATACAAATATTGAAGAGTATAATAATACTGCTTTTGTACAGCAAATTATATAAAAATTGCTCATAAATCAAATAAAAAAGAATATTAAAATTATATTAAAAATATAGTGATAAACAACAGAAACAATGACTTCAAATCAGTTACATATATATTTTTGTATACACAAATTATATATTTTAATAGTAAATGTAAATATTCAACAGTGTATTAATATCTCTGAAATATTGCTTATGTTCAGCAAATTATAAAAACATTATAATTCAAATAGATTAAACTAAAAAAGTATGAAAAAGAATACAATTAAACAGTAGTGACTTCAAAACAGTTACATAATTTAAAATATGACTATTTTTAAGTTCATTTTGTTGTGAATACAAATATTGAAGAGTATAATAATACTGCTTACAGTATGTACAGCAAATTATGAAAAAATAAATGACTCGTAATTAAATATATAAAATTAAATACAAATAAATACTGATGAAATAATGACGTATTGTAATCAGTTAAAAAAACTATTTTTATTTTACAAATTCTATATTTTAAAAGAAATATTTGAAATATTGCTAATGCACAAGAAATTATAAAACTTATATAAATTATAT
>JAUMHE010000060.1:5701710-5729466 GCA_032359235.1 Enteromius mattozi | reverse complement strand
ATTATATTTTATATATATATATATATTATTAGTGCTGTCAAACAATTAATTGTGATAAATCACATCTAAAAGAAGAGTTTTTGTTTGCATAATGTATGTGCTGTGTGTATTTATGATGTATATAAAAAAACACATGCATGTATGTATTTCAGAGAAATATTTTAAGTATATATATATATATAATATATACACACACAAGCACACACACACACACACACATTTATATATTATATGGGTGTTTGTTTTAAAGATTTTGTCTGCCAGGGAAACTACAGTAGCTTTATGAAGAATAAGAGACTCCATGTTGTGTCGGTGTTGATGAGAGATGTTTCAGTCCCGGACGATCCGTCGGTGTGTGATCACTTCTTCTTTCTCTGTTCTCCTCAGCTCCTTCTCACAGAAGCACACAATGTTTCTTCCACAAAATTTCACTTGTCGTATGTTATTTTGATCATGCCTTAATGATGTCCCATTGACAATTTCTTAGGAAACAAAGAGCTGCACTCCAAGAGAAATTAAATATTCTTGATTTTAATGAGAGGTTTTGCTTATGAGCTGTGAGACGTATGGTTTACGCTGATTACAAGCTCTATCACATTATCTCTCACTCTCTCTCTTTCTCTCTGAAAATGCCTGTCATATATGCCTTGTTTATGTTCAGCAACTGAAATGGAACAAAATGGCTGTTTTAGTTTTATCTTTATTTTTTTCTTTTCTTTGTTGCACTAAAGTCAGGCTGAACCTGAAATGACAATAAACCAGCATGTGTGCAGATTTGGGCACATCTGTGTTTTTATTAGATTTTTTTCAGTGTTTTGTTGTCAACTCAGAAGTCACGCAAATGATGTTTATCCTCAATGTTTGCTCATGTAGGCATTAGTGCAGAAATAAATGTATTTCTAACCACTGAACTCATTCATAATGCAGTAAACGCTAAAGCAGCTTTGATGTTGAAATGTAGTTATAAGCTTTAATCATAGGATTGTTCTTGTGGCACGTCTAAGTTTTTAGGGAGCATCATTTGTGTGGGTGTTACTCCACGTCTGGTGAAAGGCGAACAGCTGTAAAGCTCAGATGCTGGGCTGCTCTCGTCTCCTCCTGAGGATTAGTAACTAAAGTGCTAAAGAAGCCTCTGCTGGTAAAACGCTAACGCTAGTGCGTCTGAAAGCACACTGCTGAGGAAATGAAATCATTTTGTGTGCCTATGTTAATCTGAACACTATCTGGATATTCTAGGTGCTAAATGCATGAAGGAATGTATTTGAAAGCATGAAATCAATCCGTATGATTTAGTCACCCGTCCTTAAAATGTTCTAGCCTCTTTTCCACACCGCAGAGGCACAAAAGATGTTCTTGGCCTTAAAATAGGCATGTATAGAGGAAGAAGCCATAAACACTGCAAAAAGGATTGTTCCTTGTTATACTTTTGGCTTGGAAGATAGCGTATTATGTAATATTGTTGTTCGCAATTTTTTTTGTTTGTCTCATTACACAGTTTTAAATGAAAGTACACAACCATTTAAAAGTTTGAGGTTGGTTAGATTTCTGAAGGACATCTCTTATATTCACCAAGGCTGCATTTATTTGAATAAAATATTGTTAAATATATTTGCAATTTTAAATAATTGTTTTCTCTTTTACTATATATTAAATTATTTATTTTTTCTTTTTTTTAGAAACCTTTTGTTTGTTGTTAAAAAAAAAACATGCTTTCTGCATACATAATCCATATTTTATAACAATTAAAACAATAACCATCTTGACTCATGTATATTAATTATTAATTACTAATTGTGACATTTACTCAGTAGATGTACTTCATTTTGCTAAATAACTATTTAACCAGTGGTACTCATTGCACATTGCAGACATTACCATCTGGTTTAAAGTTGACATTTTACATGCTCAGCTATTTTTCCTTGTTGCCAAGCAACATGACACTTTTATAATGTATTTGGGAAGGTTTATTGTCTGCAAGGCAAAGATCATTGAAGTCTGATTGCTAAAAATGAACAGCAAACCACACCTTAAAAAAAAAAACATGATTTGAGAAATCACGATGTCTGCAGCACAAATGTTTAATACTTTGAGTTAGACCTTTATTCAAATTATTAGGGAAGAGTTTATGCAAAAAGGAAAATTTACTCATTATCAGGCTATCAAGGATGTAGATGAGTTTGTTTGTTGTTGAGAAATTGAGCATTATATCACTTGCTCACCAATGGATCCTCTGCAGTGAATGGGTGCCGTCAGAAAGAGAGTTCAAACAGCTGTTTTAACTATTTAAAAACATCTTAATTATGAGTTTGTTTGTAGCTGTGATGTTTTTATCAGCTGTTTGGTCTCCCATTCTGACGGCACCCATTCACTGCAGAAGATCCATTGATAAAGAAGTGATGTAATGCTGCATTTCTCCAAATCTGTTTCATTGAGCAAACTTATTTACATCATGGATGGCATAGATTTTCAGAAGTTTTTCTTTTTTGGGGGGTGAACTGTTCAATAACTGAGCAGTAATAGCATTTGAACAACATATAAGCCCTAAATTGCCCTGCAGTTATAAACAGAGGCTCATAGACTCTTCCAAATGTCCTGGCCCTCTTGCACGTAGGCATCTTGCTCACAGGAGGGGCTGAACAGCTCTAGCTGTGACCCAGCACAACATCTTCCCTGTGTTCTCAGCCTGAGCAGGAAAGACATTGGCAGGCAAAACGCAGACCCTCGCTTTGGCTCCGAATCCCTCCAATGTCTATCCTTCCCTCTTCCTCTCATCTTCTGTCAGTTTCTCCCGCCCAGCTGCAGAGCCAGAGATGGAGCTAGACAGATTTGTGGTAGCACTGCTTTACTTAAAACTTTTGTTAATGACATTTGACAAACATGTTCTTATGCTTATTATAAAGAAAATCATTCTAGCTTTGGGTAGAAGAGCTGTATAATTCTACTGACATGACTCTATGGAATAATTGACTTTGATTGGTCAGTCGGAGTGTTCTTTGGTCAAATATTTTTATATAATGACTGTTGTTCTGACTACAGATTTTTAAGTTTCATATCTCTCATGCAACTCATGCACTTTATTTTTGCGTAGTGAAATAATTTGGTAACATTTTACAATAGGGATGGGATAAAAATTGATTCACAAATGAATGGTGATTCGCATTGATTAACAAATGTCAAAAATCGATTTTCTAGTTAATATAATAATTCGATAATAATAACTACTTGTAATAATTAATAATAATTACTTGATATTGTCAGAAGAAAACAACTATAACAATGGAGGTTTGTTTGATAACTCACAGAGTACACGGGTTTGAATCCCATGTAACTAGTTCGACAAAACACTTCAAATCTGCATAAAAGGAAGTTGAAAAGAAACGGTTGCATCAACAAATGCCTTATCAGTTTTGCATTTGTAAAATATTGTTAGGTTTAGGGTTGGATTTGGTGAAGGGCATATTTCCAACATGATAGAGCATTAACTTTTAGCGACAGACCCTGGATATTTTAATTGTGAACCACAAGTACCACATGTACCTATATCAACATAATAAAAACGTGCACAGAGGTACATATTTTTACGAGACCAGGTTGGAAGTAGGGATGTGCCCAGATAATGAATCTGTATTTGGAAAGGCAAAGAAAATGAAGAACATGTTATATGGAGCCACTAAAGGGACATAGTTACACTATTACATCACAGTATATAAAATTTCACTTATCACGTGAACAGTCTAAGGAGAGTTGACTAATAGGACGATGGCAAATGATTTGCACACAGAGTACGTGTGTTTGCGAATATCATAAGTGAAAGTAAAAAACGAGCATGCATTCAAAAGCAGTTTTAGTGCCTCGCACATTAATAACAGCTCCCTCATGCCCGCAATTTACAATGGCCTACAGTATAATTGTGAGAGAAAGCATTGAAAGATATTGTTGTTCTCCCATCTTGTATTTATTCCCTTTAGTCATGACTACCCATGCTATAGACTAGTGTGTTTCTGTATCAAAAAACTGGTGTGTTTTATGTTCAATGTGCACAAAAAAATATGAAAAAATATGAATAAAAATTAAATGTAATTTTTAATCTATTTGTGACCCCAAGAAGTGATATGAATTTATGAGGTACTGAAAGATTCCCACCCCTACCTTCCATTAAGGTAACATTTATTAATATTAGTTAATTATATTACTTCTACATCATTTATTAATGTAAACATATTTTTTAAAAAAACTGTATACACTTTTCAAAACAAAAGTTCTATAAAAATAGTTAATGCACCGTAAACTAACACAAAATAAACATTGAATAATTGTATTTTTATTAACTAATATTAACAAAGATTCTGAACTAAATTCTGTATGCAATGCATGCTGATCCTGTTATGAAGCGGACTATACACAGGAGGTAAGTTCAATAAAAGGTGTTTATTTAGGCAGAAGAGGAGTGACAGAGAAACGGAACTGTTGATATGGGTAAGTAGAATGAACTTGGAGAACGATTAATTATTACAAGGATACAGGTATGACCATCTGACGGGGGAAGATCGGGTATGTAATCCACTCCTAGGTGTGACCAGGGCGGTTAGGCACGGGAAGTGGAATGAGTTTACCAGATGGTAAGTGGCGTGGACTCTTCAAGATTGCACATTCCCGGCACCCTCTCATGTACCTCTGCACGTCCTTCTCCATCCCAGGCCACCAAAACTGATCTTGCAGGAGTGAGAGAGTTCTGTTGGTCCCGGGATGCCCAGTGCCCAATGAAGTATGGAGTTGATGAATCAGTTGAGTTCTCTCTGATTGAGGTACAAACCTGAGGTGTTGAGGACAGTCCGGCGGAAGGTTTGGGGCTGGATCAGTGGCGGCTGGTTGGTCCATTGAATGGGGTACACGAAGAGTTTTTCATCTGAACCTGTTGAAGAATAAAGCCCAGCGGGCTTGTCGGGGGTTGAGTCTTTTGGCTTCTCTCAAATATTGTACATTTTTATGATTTGTGAGTACCTGAAACGGGTGGATGGAACCCTCCAGCCAATGCCTCCACTCCTCCAAGGCGAGTTTGATAGCTAGAAGCTCCCGGTTCCCGATATCATAGTTCTTCTCTGCCGGACTGAACTTTTTGGAGAAATAGGCACATGGAAAGAGTTTAGGCGGATTCCCCTGCTGCTGTGAAAGGATGGCGCCTACGCCAGTGGTGGAGGCATCTACTTCAACAATGAATGATAGTTCAGGATTGGGATGTGTGAGGAGCGGAGCAGTGGTGAAAGCGGTCTTTAAAGTTTGGAAGGCAGTTGTGACTTCTGGTGTCCATGACAATGACCTGGGTTTATTGCGGAGCAGTGAGGTGAGCGGACTGGTAAATATACTGTAATTGTTGATGAATCGTCGGTAAAAGTTGGCGAATCCGAGGAACCGTTGGAGGTCTTTTACTGTGGCAGGAGTGGGCCAGTTGGTGACTGCTTCTACCTTTCCTTGATCCATCCGAACTCCAGTATGATTGATGTGATAGCCAAGGAACTGTACTGAGGACTGCTGGAATTAACATTTTTCCGCTTTAAGGAGCAGGTTGTACTCTCTTAACCAGGTTAGAACTTTGGCGACGTGTTGCTGATGCTCATGGATGTAGGATGTCATCGATGTAGATGACTAAGAACTGATGGAGATAGTTTCGGAATATTTCGTGCATTAAAATTTTGGAAAATGGAGGGTGCATTCACAAGTCCATATGGCATAACGCAGTATTCATAGTGGCCGGTAGGGGTGATGAAAGCTGTTTTCCATTCGTCTCCTTTTCTTATTCTGATGAGGTTATATGCACTTCTCAAGTCGAGTTTGGTGAAGATGGTGGCTCCCCGTAATCTTTCAATGGCTGCAGGTACAAATGGGAATGGATATTTGAACAACACGGTGACTTTGTTGAGTGCTCAGTAGTCGATACAAGGCCTGAGGCCACCATCCTTCTTTGCGACGAAAAAGAAACTAGAAGCAGCAGGGGAAGTGGAAGGGCGGATGTATCCGTTGTGGAGAGCTTCCTGGATGTACTCTTCCATGGCCTTACTTTCTGGGATGGATAGTGGGTAAATTTTTCCGTGGGGCACTGGAGCATCAGGGAGCAAATCGATGGCACAGTCCCATGGTCGATGTGGTGGCAACTGGGCAGCTCTCTTGGGGCAGAAGATGTCACTGAAAGAGGCATAACACTTGGGAATGTCTATGGATTGTTTCTCTACCAGACATTCGATGGAGGTAGTACAGATTGGCAAAGGGTTTGGAGGCTGAAGGGGTAGATCAGGGAAACATTCCGGCCAACATTCTGAGGATTTCGCCTGACCGCCAAGAGAGGATGGGATTGTGCCGTGCCAACCACGGGCGCCCTAGTACCACATTGATGGTGGAGCTCTCCAGAACCAATAGTAAGATCTCTTCCTTGTGACATTGACCAACTTGTAACTGTAGAGGACCGGCTTGTCGCCGAACGTTTTGATGGGAGAGAGGCTGTCCTGTAACTGACTGTACATGATAGATCATCTAGGGCGTGGTTTTGAGCCCGAGTCGGCGATCGAGGAGGGCAGCAACTGAAACAGAGACACCTCGAGCAGTAAGTGTCACAACAGTGGTGAAGGGAGACATCTTTTCATGCATGGGGAGAATCTCACCACTGGCCGTGGAGATCGTCGGGGGCACACACGGATGTGATGCCCAGATTGTCCGCAGTACAAACACAGCCCCATTGCCATTCTCCGTTGGCGTTCGTTAGGTGACAAACGTTTCAGATCCACTTGCATTGGTTCAAAGGTGGGTTCTGGAGGGCTTTGAGGTACCAGCGGGCTGGGAGAGGCGGCTACAGTGCTCAGGGATGAGGTTTAGTAGGACTAGACACGTGCTGTGCAGCGTATGGCGAGCTGAATACATTTCTCCAATTCTATGGAGTCATCTTGGGTTGCCAGCATGAGGCACAGGTTGGGTTCTAAACCTTGGCGAAATGTGGTTAGTAGAGCTTGCTCGTTCCATCCGCTGGCCGCGGCTAGTGTACGGAATTTTTTATTTTTTTTTAAAGATTATTTTTTTGGCATTTTTAGCCTTTATTAGATAGGACAGATCATAGTTGACAGGAAGTGAATTGGGAGAGAGAGAGGAGGAATGGGATCGGTAAAGGTCTGCGAGCCGGGACACGAACTCGCGACGCCCAAAGCACAACGGCGCTATATGTCGGCGCACTGCCCACGAGGCTACAGGCGCCGACAGTGTACGGAATTTTAAAGAATATTCTTGAATAGACATGTTATTTTGACGTAGATGGTAAAGCTCCTCACCCGCTGAGGTTTGGGTGTCCGTTTTACCTCCATGAGGTGCTGGGTGAATGCTGCATATGAGATTATTGTCGGGCCAGCCTGGTTCCAGATGGTCTCTGCCCATCGTAACGCCGGTCCTGATAGACATGAAATAACAAAACCAATCTTTGCATTATCAGAAGGATACAGGGAGGGATATGTGGCAATGGCGATTGAGCACTGTAGCAGGAATCCTCTGCACTCTCCCGCCACGCCGGAGTAGGGCGCCGGTCAAACCATGGGACTTACGATGGCGGGAGGTAAAGAAGTGATGTTTACGGTTGGATTAGGTGCTTGTGGAGCAGGTGCTGGTGGTGGTGGTTGTGGTGGAGCGGTGAGTAAAACTCGTCGGAGCTGATCCACAAGCTCTTGGAAAGGATCCGTTGTACTCATGCTGCCGATGCGGATTAGGTCCGAGCTTTTGTTATGAAGTGGACTATACACACGAGTAGGGATGCACTGATCCATGTTCATTATCAGCGTGGATTTGCGCAGCTCGTCAGTGAACAACGGCTGTATGTAGTATATACGGCTCAATGTGAAATCACGCACCTGATGGCATTTACCGCTGATTATAGGACCGTGTTTACTGACAAAACGCGCAAACATATCGGCCGATCTGGATCGGTGCATCCCTACACACGAGGTAAGTTCAATAAAAGGTGTTTATTTAGGCAGCAGAGGAGTGACAGAGAAACGGAACTGTTGATATGGGTAAGTAGAATGACAGATGATACTTTGATGAAACAGGAACAATGGATTAACTGAATGTTTTTATCTTGTAGGTAATGGAGATCGCTGGAGAACAGACTGATGACGGAGACAACAACACAGATGAACCACAACACCACACACCACACTTTGAAGACACAGGAGACACTTGAGGGATTCCAGGGAGCCTGGAGAGAACACATAGAGCAAGGAGTACACAAGGAAATCACACAGGGTAAGTATAAAGTTAAGTATTTGTAACAGAGCTTTATCTTGCCAGAGATTAGTCCACTTTGCTGATAAACGAGCTCGGACACTGAATGTGAAGTGGTGTGTGGTTTTATGTGGTTGCTTGATTGCGTGGTGATTGGATCCAGGTGGTGGTGACAGGTGATCGTGATTAGTGAGAGTGAACGCTGTGACTGTGTGAGGGTGGAGCCTGGCGTGTCTGTGACAGATCCATTAACATTACCAACAACTCAAAAAAATATTTATGTTTATTTTTATTTTTAGTTGAGTCAGCTGGTTGTTACTACCAAAAAAAAGAAAGGCTATCAAGTTGATTACAAATTGTGCAAAATATTCTATAAAATTGCATTCGAATAATTAATGGGTCATTTACGCATATTTAAAAATGTCATGAAATCATGATTTTAACAATTTTCTGTATAAGCCATACTGTATATAAACAATCAGACTTATTATATTGTTTACATTTGAGAAAATCATGATGTAAATATGCTGCAAATTAGCATAATGTGTGAAAATATCTTTTTTCATGGCTAAAAAGTTTGCATTTCAGCGGAAATCGGAAATTGGTTACGCAAAATGTATTAATGCAATTTTAGCTGAGTTATACCAGCAAAAAAGGAGTGTTCTTTGGTGAGAAATTGAGATTTTTTTATGGATTAAGTTGAATCAATGTCAGCAAAGCAAATAGTGACTCCAGTTTGGAGGCTGGAAGTTTAACCGAATCAGATATTGCCGTGAGAAATGCTCAGAGAAGAGATGAAGCTGCAAGCCGATACGCAGACATCATTTTATCTGCACCTGAAGCACTTAATCAGAAAATCCATCAGACGATGGCAACAGAGGTGGCCTCTTGTTCATAAATAATAACACACGGATCTGAAATTGAATGTCCTGCTTTTTATCTGCTAAAATGAGGGAGGAAGGATATTTTTATAAACATATCCAATACACAGCAGCACCAATTTGAGATTGTAAAGATTCTGATAAAGTTGTACCATTTATGTTATTATTTGCAGTACTATCACTCAGTAATCCAGTATTGTTGAGCATTAAATAAATAAAATAGAGCTGTATTTTAGGAGTATTCGAAAAGTTGTATGGTAGTTGTACGGTAGATGCCATGTGGGATAAATATTACACAGGAACTGATACAGATATTGATAATACTGATAAATAATAACTGTGTGTGTGCATATATATATATATATATATATAGGTGTATTTGGTTCTAGCGTTTTCTTCTTTATAATCAGATAAGATTGTACAATGTAATTTAATTATTTAGCATTATTGACAGTGATATGTTTCAAGGAAATCTTATTCGAGGACAAAAATGTAAGGCAATAATTGTTTTTGCCACCTTAATAAACTTAAATATATATATATATACACACACAAAAGACCCTAAATTAAATCACCTTAAATAAAAGCCATTTCCCTTAATTTCTGTATTTTTTATTTTATTTTATTTTTTTAAGAATAAAATCTGAAAGCAATCATATTTAAAAAAAAATTATATGTCAATTAATATATGCATAGGAATGTGGCCAAAGATGAGAGGTAGGAGGTATGCTGGATATAAAGCTGGGGATGTGCATATTCCAAAGCCTGCCTTCTGATTGGCTGCTCTCTTTGACAGGCAGTGCTGGACACGCCCCCATGCTGCGCCTAGTGGTGTTGCATGTGCCCAAGTGCAGGCAGGCAGTTTTGAAAGCAGTTCCTGATAGAGACTACTGCTCCGATTCTACACTGGCAGAGAACGAGAGAGGGAGTGAGCGAGGGAGAGGGGAGAGCGAGCGAGAGAGAGACAGAGAGGGAGAGAGAGAGCTTTCTCCCTGTGCGCCGGGTCCACATTTGCACGATGGCATCAGATCCAGGGCTGCTGCCCCTCTTAGTGTGGACTATATCAATGCAGGTCCTGGGCTCCAGAGGAACGTCTAATAATGAAGGTAAGTGTGGATGTGTGGATGTGTGTGAGTGTGCATCATATGGACGGGAATTTATGTTGTCTTGCTTTCAGTTGACAGGGTAATATATATAGGGAGACCGGGGCTAGTTGTCACAGGGGGAAGTTGTCACAAGCTAACTATTGATGATTTTGAATGTAAAGTTAAGCAAATGTGTTTTATCTAGCAGAAGGTCTTGAATTGTAACAGTTTTTATTCTGTCCTCCAAACTAAATTTCCTTTATTATCATATTTTTGTTACAGCTGTTAGATAAACGCTGTAAAACAACAGCAATGAACATTAAAATAAAAGCCTACTATGTAATGAACATAGATTAGAATTATGCTTTTTAGGACAAGGCTATTTTAAGTAATCTAAGTATCTAATTGGGGCAGGTTGTCCCAAGTTTTTGCAATAGTTTAATATACCATGTTTTCAGGTTTTGCATAATTTGGATTGAATTTCACTGGAAAGCCTATAATAGTCTGTTTAAAGGTATGTGACTATATAGTCTATATGGTGTGACAACATGCCCCGCTATCACTAAAGATAAATCTGTGTTCGGCACACTGCCCAATAATGGTGCAAATAGCTTGATGTGTTTAAAAAATATTGACTTTCAAGAATAAACCTCTTTCAAAAGTGTGACAACTAGCCCCGGTGTCTTTTTAGTTATACTTAGTGATTAAGTATTTGTCTGCATCAATGCAAAAGCCAGAAAAACTTTATTCGCGAGAGACGTGCATGTGTGTGTGTAGACAACAACAAAACGATGGAAAGTCCTTGTAAATCATATAATCACATAGATGTGAGAGTGTGTGGGCTGATCTGTTGCTGTGAAAGAGGGAACACACCGCCTGTTCGGATCTGTCATTGTGATTGAACTGATGCCGTCACTTTTTCAGAGTTCTGCTGGGCTCATCGGTGCGATAACATACACAAAGAGAGCGTTTCTGATTCTTGTTAGGGTTACTGATAGAAGTCTTCTATCATATCGCACACTACATGTGATTCTTAATAGCAGTAATCCTGTATTTTTGAGCATTCAGTTGCCAAAAAGAGCACTATGGGGAAATATGTTAGATTGTGTATTAATGATGTGCAGCGCATCATATCTAACATCAGATCATCGCTTGAATTGTTCTCTTACACACACGCACACACACACACACACACACGCTGTGCGTTCTTGTCTTGTTTAGTTGTCAGTATCCTGTGTGCTCTGTCCGGCTTTGTGGTTGTTCCCTAATTATAACTGATTTTTAAAAATGAATAAACATGCATTTGTGTTATGTGTCTAGAGCAGAGTTTATCAACCTTTTCTCCACAAGAATATTTCCCCCTTTACTTCAGTAATTTATTATATTAATACGCATCACAGTGTGTTAGTCAAGTGTCGCTGAAATTTTCTGGTTTCATACAGTACAATTTAAAATGATTTAACAATGGCTTTACAGTCTGATGATGTCAGCATGCTAATCACATGCATAGGTGTTTGTCCATAAAATGTGCATTTACCTTTTAGTATAGCTGATTAGAACATTCATTAACATATTGACAGAATCCTATGTACATGTACCTATTTAATTAATCAAATTTATTATAAAATTTATTACAAATAATATTTTATATATATATATATATATATAATTACAAATATTATAAATAAAATATATCCTATATAAATTCTATTCGATTCAATGTCTTATTCTACTCTGATATAAATTTTCTGTGAACCTGTCTCTGAATCAGATTCATGAACATCTTCATGTTTCAAGCAAAATTTTTTTTTTTACTTAAAATAGATTATTTCTATATTTCTAGTTAATAATTATTTATACAAATAAACTTAATAATACATTGTTTTAGTTTATGTCAATTTTCTTTATTTAATTTCTTTACATATTTATTTATTTTATTATGAAATACAGTACATTATATATTAAAATATATATATATATACATCTCAAATATATTATAATGTAATCTTGCGAAGCCATATGTTCTGTTCTGTTCTGTTCTGTTCTGTTAATTTACTGTTTACTAAAGTCTCAGATTGAGATTCATAAACAGTTGTACATCATTAAATTAGTTAATTAATATACATAAAGTGTTTTAATTGTTGTTAATAATTATTTGTTTAATATTTAATACATTGTATTTATAATGAAATATCTAAACATTTAAATATACTACAAATATATTATGAATTAATTCTATTCTATTCTATTCTATTCTTCGTAGAATATAATCAGGGACCTCAAAGTCTCTGATTCAGACTCATAAACAGTTGTACATCTCTAGATAACTGTCAGTATTTAGTTATGATCAGTAAATACATCTTGCAGATTTTTTCCCCCTTTTTCCAAATAAGTGACTATGTTTTAAATATCCATCCACAAGCTCCCAACATCACTGTGTAGCATTATTGAAAACCCAGGCTGTGGAATATTGCAGTCGTCAATGGTTGATTTCTGTTTTATTGTCATATCGTATTTGTTTACTATGAGCACAGGAGAGCGTTTTGACCTCGTGACCTTATCCAGCCTCTGGATACGTGACTGTTTTCCCCTGGTTTCCAGCCATAGCATGTTTTTGATCTCGGGGAGAGGGTTTGCGTGTGGCGAAGGCTGCAGCTTGACACGGATGTTCCGCTCAGACACACTAAGTGAACACACGGTTTGCGTGATATTTCTGCCTCTCCAGTCACTGTCACAAACGGTTCAATACAGCATAAAGACCGCTGAGGTGAGAGAGAGCTAGAGAGGCAGTCTGAAAAACACTCCAGACGAGAGAATGGAAGAGACCGGGGCTAGTTGTCACGCAGGAAAGTGTCTCACAGTTTTTGAGACAAAAATCCAATGCATAAATGATATTTAATATAAAGGTTTGTGTCTTTACAGGAACTGGCTTTCAGAAACTAACCCCCCTTAAAATAGTAAGACATGTGATAACTAGCCCCGGTCTTCCCTGTGCAGTGTAAAAACAAATAAACCTTTCAATTTCACCTTTAATTTAACACCCGATGCTTTCAAAGACTTCTCTGCCGAAATTTAGTCTGAACGAGTTGCAGTGACAAAAGAAAACAAGGCACCTATTTTGAGCTCTCAATTGATGAGACGCATGTTTGAAATTCAAAATAACGGTGTTCTTTAATGCTATGCTGTTCGGTGCATTACCGCTGATGTATTTGGTGTTTTGCCGAATTGTTCCATTAACCTGCACAAAAGTCCTTTGAAAATCCCTGTCGAAAAGCGTTTTTACCTGCCCTATAAAGTACTGTAGCTTTTGTGTGAGTGCAAAATTAAGCTGGAGTTGTGGAGTGCATAAAGCATCCAAGTGATTTTTCTCTATCGTGACTATTGTTGTGCATATTCTTGTTAAAGACGAATCGCTAAAACTCAATGCATGTTTTGTCATTATTCAAAAGGGCATAAGAAAATGTTGACATCAAATGCACTAAGAAAGAGAGGGAGAGGAGTGATTATGAAGAAGGGGCACAAAATTAATAATAAGAAGAACATTTTTACTTTTTTGTTTCATTTTTTATCATAAGGCATCCAGTCAAAGATACTTATAGTAGATTTGGATATTTCAATAGTTTCAGCTTAGATCAGGAGTTTGGTTGATAAATTGACCCAGTTTAAAGTCTTTCTTTCTTTCTATGCTGAAAGACAGAGTAAGATATACCCAATTAATTTCACACTTCTGTTGACTTGAGGACAAGTGCAAGGAAAAAAATAATGAAGTGACAAAAACTTTTGTTAAGTGCCTTCTTGTCTGGAGTTTAGTTCTCTGCTGTGTCATTTTCTAGATTGGCCCTTAATCCAGAACATCATTGGAATACTTATCAGTGGATCTGTGCAATCCATATTAGAAACCAAATCAATTTTACTCAGACAGTTTCTCAGAGACCCTTTGCATGGTGATAAATGAATGAAATCTTGTTTGAAGATTGACTTTTTTCCCTACATGATTGGCACCTTTCTGATTAGAAAAGATTAGCGCGAATGTTGTTTTGTCAAATATTCATGCTCCGCTCCGCTCTGATGATTTTACAGCACACTCCAGTGTTCAACATCAACCTTTTCTTTTGGTTTCTAGGGGTTTGCAGATGTAGGGAAACCCTCAAGGTCCGTATTGGACTTGCTTTAGTACTGAATCTTCTTTTAAATACGTTGAAGAACTTTTAAAGTTCATCCTAAACAAGTTGTACTGTCTCTTTCTCTTATGAAATGATATTATTACTTCACTCATCCTATTACATGATGTAGCTACCTTAATGCTCTGTAAAGAATTTGACAGTACAAGTTCATACACTGTAAAAAGATGATTGGAATCTTAATAAAAGATCATTTCGATAGCACGTTTAATTTAATTGTTTACTTTTTTCAGTGTATATGAGCTACTCTTTTCTAATTCCTACTCTAGAAATTAACTGCATTTAATTTGGATTAAACTTCGTCCAATCATATATTTATGAGCACATTATGAACAACATAACAGATTAATTTACATTTTTCATTTAGCACACTCTTTTATCCAAACGAGGAAATACAAATGAGGACTATAAGCGATTTAACATAAAGAGACAAAAAAACATACAGTAAGTATTGCTCAGTCATCATTTAAAATTGTACTATTGTGTTATTATAGCACTATTAAGATACTATTATTATTTATACTAACATATTCAGTCTGTTCATATTTTCTGTCATTCATTTTAGTTCAGTATTTGGTTTGTTGTGTGTTTTTAACATTACTTTAGTACTTTTTGTTTATTTTATGTATGAAACTGGTTGATATATATATACAAATTTTATTTCGAGTAATGAAAATGCTTTAAATGGATTTAATTTTAGTTTCCATTTTCGTTAACTGGTAACACTTTACGAAAAGGTGTCATTTGTTAACATTAGTTAATGTATTAATGAACATGAACAAACAATGAACACTACATTTATTGCACTCTTTATTAATCTTTGTTAATGATAGTTTCATTGTTCAAAGATGTTCATTGTTTGCTCATGGTAGCTGCATTAACTAATGTTAACAAACACAACTTGTGATTGTAATAATGCATTAGTAAATGCTTAAATTAACATTAACTAAGATTAATTAATGCTGTAGATGTATCGTTCATTCTTAGTTCATGTTAACTCATGTAGTTAACTAATGTTAACCAATTAACCTTATTATAAAGTGTTAACAGTTAACTATAATAACCTTGGATAGGTTATAGTTGCCTAAATATCACATTTAATGAGTTAAAATCATGGTTATTTACTTTTATACGTAAAAAAAAGTGCTTAATTCCTAAAATCATAGAATTTTATAATAAAAAAAAACATGCAAATTGTGTGCAGTGCTTAGTTTTCTGGTTTGCGTGAAAAGCCTTCAAGTGCAGCAAACAAAACTGCTGATTTCCCAACATTCAACAAAACGTTCTACTTTATATTTTATACTTGTGCAGTATGCGATCTAAATTCTACACGCTTGCATTTCTGCATTTAAGTTACATCAAAGCTTCCATTCCTTTAAAAGAGGGAAGAAAAGCGACTGTTGAAGTGTGACAGTGGAAAAAAAAAATCCCAAAGCAAATCCTTATCTTCCCACGGAGGAAACAATAATTCCTGAACAAGACTGTCAAATCCCTTTCGTCTCTTTATATCCATGCGGGAGGCCGAGGAAAGAGACGGCAGTCCTGCTCTGTAATTGGGGTCTCAGCATCACAGGGTTCATGCATGATTTCAGGTGGGTTACGCACAATTTCCCCGATATGTCCTGCTGTTTTGAGGCCTTGCACTGCCATGCTTTTGCAGGATGCATTTGCTCTGATCTGTTTTGTGTTTTTTACAGAGCGTCTCGTGTTGATAAAATGACAGGAATGCAGTGTGTGAGATGCATTATGATTTCTTACATGTCCGTCTTCGGCGTTGAGAAAAGGCAGAGCCGAAAAACCTGCATGTGGCTCTCGCCCGTCTTGGGACTCTGATATTGATTGCGGCCTGTTTGTGACTTTGATAAGGGGGAATTCGGCAATGGGTGAGAGACACTAGGCTTTTCAAGGGAGGCTGTACTGCTTTAGCATCTGACTGATAACACAAAAGGCTGTGGGTTCAGTTCCCAGAGGAGTACAAGAGGGACACTGAGATCCTGTAAAGATTTGCACTGCATATAATCATCTTACTCAGCCTTGGTTTCGTTTGCTGTTGCTCCAAAGTTTGGGGATAGTCCTTTTAATGCAGTAAATTATTGCTTTTATTCCAACTGTAATAGTAAAAAAAAAACAAAAAACATTTTTAAGTATCATTGTTTGTGCAAAAAAAAAGCAGCACAATTATTTTAACATTAATAATAATAATTACAAATGTATCTTGGGTGGCAAATCTGAATATTAGAGTGACTTCTGAAGTAATAATGCTGAAAATTTAGCTTTGTATTACAGGAATAAATTTCCTTTTACTACATAATACAATAGAAAACAGTGTTTTAAAATTGTAATATTATTTTACAAAAATATTTTGAATGTACTGTATTTTTGATCATATAAATGCAGCCTTGGTAAGCATATGTTTACTATTTTTAATTTGAGTAGAAGTGAAGATCCTTTTTTTTACTGTGATTTTATTTAATTATAACATATACATGTATATATAATGTTTATTTTATTTTATAAAACATATAACATTTTATCTGTGTTTTAAACACTCTTGTAGGATTACTTCCATATTATAATTGTAATTCCAGGTGAAATCCTGTACAAATTCCTGACTAGGGCAGATCTATTGATTTTTCTTTTCTTACCCACCATCAGTATTACATTTTGTGAAGATTTTTTAAAATAAGATATAAAAAGACACGTATTATTGAATTGAGTAAAAGAAAATGAATGTAAAAAGTTACATTTATAAGTACCAGAGTTAAATGGTCACATTATAATTTGACATAAATTTGGGCACATCTACTATCGTTTGTTATTATTAATATTTTTAATACAATAAGTCTTAAAAACATGAAATTATGTCAGTTATTTAGTAACCAAAATATCAAAATGATAAAGATTCTCTTATGATATATTCTAGACTGCCTTTTATTCTGTACTTTTTTCAACTTCCATCACGCTATGGGATTCTGGGATGCTTTTTTAGGTAACACTTTATTTTAAGGTCTCCTTGTTGCATGTGTTACATGTACTTACTGTTATAATAACAATAAATGATGCACAATCACATGCAAGTAACCCTAGCCATAAGTACATGCAGTTAATTAGTATTACTCAGTACTTAAATGTGTAATTACACTGTAACAAGGACAGCTTAAAATAAAGTGTAACCCTTTTAACACTATTTAAGGTGAAGCATTAATGAAGCACGGTAACAACATTTTAGGTTTTACTGTTTTAAGTTACATTTACAGTTAATTGCCATAATGTCATTAACTGATATAATGTAAATACACCAACCTATTAACGTACTGAAATCTGTTTTGTACCTTTGAAATACACTGATAAGCACCAAATGCAGTGATGATGAGAAAGTCACATGATGAACCAAAGCCCATCACAAGCAGCTTTTAAATATGAATATATATATATATATATATATATATATATATATAGAAGGTACTCATTGTCATTCAGACAAACGCTAAACACCATGATGGTGAGACTCATTAACCCTCTGAGGCCGGTGTGACCGGTGTCTTTTTTTTCTTATCAGTGCAAAAGACAATAAAAATGCTCTGTTGACTTTGGTCACACAAGTAAGTGTAACTGAAATGTGCAATGAACATTAATTTAACAACATTACAACTAACATACAACCATAATAAATAAAATAAATAAATAAATAAATAAATAAATAAAGAAACATAGTTATTTCAAAGATAAAAATTTGAAATGCAATGCAGGGAATTTTGGGAAATACAGAAATTTACTATTTAATAGGTTTTTACCGTAGCATTTTTTTACAGTTTTTTTACCGTTAAAATCACAGTCATTTTTTACAGTGTACATATTTGAACCTAGGTTTTGAAAAGGTACTGCCCCAGTGACAGCTTTTCTACCTTTATTTCTGAGGGTCTAGTTTAAGTTAATGAGAAACCGAAGTTTACTCAAATGTGCGCAAATGTCTCGCTGGTAATGTGCGTTAGTTCTCTTTGCATGACTTGTGCGTATGTTACTTGGTTAAAGCCGAGCAATTACAGTATATATTTACTTAACGTTCACCATCCATTTAGGAACTTGCTATGCTGAAATGTTTGTCGATGGCACAATGTTATCTGTGCTCCATCAAATGATGGAGCATCTTTATCAGACAACACTGTGGACTGTCTGGGTTCGCAGGAGTACTATACTTGTGCTACAAGGATTTCCAAATCAATACAGGCAGTTCAGCGCTTGTGTTTAGTGGCAGCCAGGGCTTCAGATCGCTAAACAATAAGAAGACTCCAGTTTGGAGACTCGATTCACAGAAATAGCATATGTTATTTGATGTTGCTGAATGTATTTTGCATTTGTTCCCGACCCTATAATGAAATTAGGTGTCAGTCCGTGCAATTTGCTTTCTGCCAGCTGTACAAGCCTGAAAGAGACCTGAAACAGACCTGATGTTTGACGGGGAGAAAGAAAGAGCCACTTGCTGCTGTTTTTTAGCAGGAAGGGAAAGCGATAGAGAGCGTGAGATCGCAAGAACGAAAGGAGATAGATGGGGTTTCGGCGCAGTGGAAAATGGAGTGGCCCACAGCAGACACAAACGAATGGCCGTGTTGAACTTTATGGCAGTGCTTGTGCCGTGACAATCTATGGCTCCAGCCAGAGGGCCTGTTTCTGTCACACTGACCAGATGCACCTCAGCCTCTCTGCGTGATGGAGAGCCCAAACTCCTCTGTGTGCTTGTGCTGCAGGAGCCCTCAAACGGTGATTCTTCACCCCACAGAGACACTTCCTCCAACGAGAGATCAGCCCGCTCTTCGATGAAGGAACTAATCTGGTTTGAAGTAATTGGATTAGGTTTAGTCCCAAACATTTATTAAACCAACAGTTGCCATTAATTGTGCCAAACCAGGATTAAGCTTTATCTGAACAGACACCTTGTAAAGTTTTGTGTTTGTTTTTTTTGTTTTTTTGCCAGAATTGTGCAGAATCTCATTGTTTCACGTTTTTATTTAGATTTTTGTTTTAATTATTGACAATTTTAAGCATGCAATTTTATGTACAGCAACTTACAATAAGAGCATGAATACAATAGTGCATATGTTTTATTGTATTTATTGTATTAAATTTATTATATGAAATTAATTTTTATAACAAATGTCAAATCAAAGAGATTTTTGCTCATAATTAAGAGAAAGGTAAAAAAAGTAAATAATCTGAAATTCTTTTAAAAACAGATAGGATTCCTGGGCTTTTTTTATATTTTATGTTGTATTATTATTATTATATTATATTTTATAACTTTGTAGCACAAAAATATAACAATAACACACACACATACACATGTATTTATATTTTTTTTTTTCAGTTGGGTAATTTTAACTAGGTTAAATATAACATAATTTTATATTTAACAAACAACAACAACAAAACCCCTAGCTAATATTATAAAACACAATAAAAAACATAATAATATTTGCACATATACATTATATAGATATAATTTTAATATTTTAACATGTTACAATTGTAATATTTATCAATACCTTTTCATTGGGTTTATTTTATTTAATTTTATAACTTATATAACTTTATAGTACATAAAATGTAACAGTAATACACACACACACACACACACATATATATAGGGAGAGATAGAGAGAAATAGATATAGATAAATGTATATATAAAGTATACATAGAAAATAGTATGACATCAAAAAAACATAAAATGACATCATGTAATGTTTAAAATGAGAATTTGACATATCTTAATTCCAAAAGTGTTTCATAACCATATGAGATCAACATGAATACAAATATTTAACTTCTAAGAACTAATTTCTAAGTACATTTTTCTTTTCTTTTCATCATCTTTGACGCGTTTATAAAGATTTGCAGATGCATGAAACGAGATTTGAGTTTAAATACGGATTTATTGTGACATCAGGTCCTATTTAGTCTTTTTTTGGGGGTTCTTCAGGTGCTCTCTGCTGTCTGAGATTGAATTGGGGAATATTTTGAGTGGGGAAGATTGGTCTGTGTTCCACCTCACTCTGCGTCACGACGCCAAACAGTGTGATGCAGCGTTCCTCAAACTCTCTCTGATCCCCGGTGATGGATTTCTCCCTCTCTTTTCATGGTGGAAATGTATTTTAAACCTCATAATCTGCACATAAATCAAAGGTTTAACCTAATTCAGTGATGGGGTGAACGTGGTGGAAGTCTACAGTGAGACCTCCACAACCGACGCGCGCTCCGCAATATCGATGCTTCGCGCTCGCACATTCATCACATTAAAAAGTGAAGAATAAATTCATCATTTAAAGCAAGCGCAGATGCTACAGAAGGTAGAAAAATTAATAAAGATTATTTGAAGGAGAGAAGAGCAGCAAACGGAGCTCATTCTGAGGGAAAAGATTTATTTAATATCTCTTTCAACCCGTTGCATCAGCGTACAACAAGTTTTTTAGGCTGCGGCCCAGATTATTGGAGAAATTATGTAGCTTGCGCTCTAAAGGTTTAATAGAGGTCTGAGTTAGGCTTGATATTTCTCACGTTAAATAATCACCTGTTTACTTAAACAACACACTTTTCCAAGGCCTTAGACTTGTGGAAAATCGAGTTATAGTTCGGTGATGAAAGAAATAATCTTTTTTTCCAAGCGTTTATTTTTAGACGTTTTATTGAGAAGCGTATAGTGTCGTGATGTCACATCGGTGGTTTTGAAATGCATTGCACATTTTCACTCGAGCGTGTCTTGTCATTTCACACACAGACGTGTTGCTCTATCAGCGGGCGATCGTTTAGTATCTGCTCTATTGTACTGGACTTATTTCCATTAAATGCTATCAGAGTGTATAGACTCACCTCAGTGCTTCCGATGAATGGCAGCCCAGCGCTAAAGCCTTTTATATGGATTAAAATATGTCTATCTGTGACTGTCAAAAAAGACTTATCGTTGTTCATCTGAGAAAGACTCGTGTCGTGACTTATCCTGACATAATGCTATATTCGAGAAATCATGCATTGCTGTGAAGGATTTACTGATTTAATCAAATTATTTTGTCTGATGTGTTGAATGCAAACAGGAATCGGGGTTATGTTTGGAAACTGTGAGTAAGAAGTTTAAAAGAAATTAAATATAGTGGCTTGCTTATGAATTTATGAGTAATGAGAAGCCACAGGGCTGTGAAAGAGTGTAAAGATGATCTTTCTGTGACTTTGAGGTGGATCTTTTAGAAAGAGAGGGACACATTGATTATCAGATCGGTTATTTGAGGGACCTGGTAGTAGTATTTTATTGTTTTGGTCTAAAGCGGGCATTGACCAAAGTTACTGTTTGTGTTAAAGTGCCATTTTGATCAACTTTTTAATCGAAAACATTTCATTTTTTTAAGAAGAATGTTTCTAGAAATGTTATTTGCACAAATCCTTTTTTTATGATTCATACATTCTCAAATTTTATGTTCACTTCTCAGCTATCAAATGTCAAAACAAACTTCAGTTATTCTAAGGTGGTTCTTTCTGATAATAATTCGGTAGATGGTAAGTATGCAAAATACTACTTTTGAGTTAAACTGTTGTTGTTTTCACAAGTCAAGCACATTTCTGTATAATAGAAATATGACTTATTTATATAATACAGTATAAATCTGATTCAGTGTTAGTTTGTGAGTGAAACTATTTGGTACTGTGATATTTATATGAAATTGAAGACAGGACTTGACTTAATAACTCAGTATATTAGATTGTGATTTTTACTGTTTGTTGTTCTGTTCCTTAAAGCCTTTTTATTTTATTTTATTTACATGTAAAAACTTATATTTTACTATATTTTAACATATATTTATTTATTTTTTAAGTTTAATTTTAATTTCACCTGTGAAATGAAAAAACCTTGTCTTCTATAGTTTTTATTTTGAGTTTTTTATTTTACTTTTACTAAGATTGTGCTGTTTTTATTTATTTATTTTAAGATGTATTATTAAAAATATTTCTGTTAACATTCCTAATTGAATTGAATTTTATTTAATTGAGTTTTAACTACCTTTTTAACTTTAGAAATAATGTTCAGTACTGTACTCTGTACAAAATTACCATGATATTAACGGTAGAAGAATTCTGGCAACCACAGCTGCCATTATTTACTTTTTTTTTTTTTTTTTTACAATGTAGTATAGTGTATAGTGTAATTTTACTGCCATTATTATAGAAATGTGTAGAAATTCTGAAATTTTGTTATAATTTTTTTTTTCTTGGTCTGATCAGTAGTTTTGGAACAGTGTAGGCCAGGATTTAGTTTTATCCATTGAGAATTCATTGGGTGTTGTTGTTGTTTTTCCCCTTTGAACTGAGACTGTCAGTGGTGTGTACCATTAAAACCCCTTTAAACACCAGTGAACATTAATCCCCAGCTCATCACCGCTACTAACTAACTCAAGTGATACTAAATGAACTGTGCTCCACATAATAGTTCTGCTGTGCTTTCCCTCGCCCAAAAATAGCTTTGCAGGTCTTTCCATCCCCCCAGCAAACAAGTGCGCAAACACTCCTCAGGGACTGTCCGGCTTTGACGCCGCGTGGCCGTTTGTGGCACTGTGTCCTCTGGGGAGCGACGGCGCTTGTGCTCATGTATCTTCAGGTCTGCGCTCACCTCAGGCTGAGGACAACACAAAGTGCTTGCATGAACCGATCCGTCAGACAGACAGTCTCCCAAAATAATTGAAGCGCGAGGAGAACAGACAGACGTGTGTCGTACAGCAGGGAATTTATCTCTGTTTCTGAACACAATAAACAATTCATTACAGTTCACTGAAGTAGCGCTGCAACTAAAAGCAGCCGGATATCACACAAATAGCGGTGATCCAATGACCGCTTCCTACAAGCGTGATGTTTTTCAGCAGAGGGCCTCTTCGGAAAGATCATGAAATGAGTCCTCAAGGATTTCTCGGCTTCAGATGATACGCAGAAACTGAACGTTGTTTTAAATGTGCGCGTCGTGTCACTCGCAGACTCCCCGCAGCAGCTCTCTGTCGAGCGCGAGGGTGTCTACCTTTGTTGTTTTTCTTCTGAAGTGTTGAAAGGATGTGTCATTTCAAACAGAGCAAGATGGCCGGTTTTCCGGCTGAGAAACAAAAGCACTGGCACATAGTCGCTGTGTGAAATCCGAAGTCAACTTAATTATAATGGAAAACAATATTTGTCAGATCGGCTTCCTGGTTAGCAGTGCTAACGTGAAATTTGCCTTAATCAGCAGGATAGAGGATAGATGAGGATAGATGAAAACAACGGCCTGGTTAAGCTGGGTAAGCCTGTTTAGTTGAATGCTTACTTCAGATAATTTGATAATTCAGTCAGACACCCGCGGAACTGTTAACATTTTTATGTTCTTTAGTGTTTTATTAATTGAGAAATATGTTTTGTTTTATTTTGATGTTTTTATATTTATCAGCTGAACATAATGGCCTAGAGAGAAGCTTGTTTAGTTTATGACCAGTTTGGTAACTAGTCAGGGTTTTCTGAACACTGCGAAACAAACAAACAAACAAAAATTAAGTTTAGTTGCTGTCTTAAATTTGCAAGTGTAATCAACTTGGTTCGTCATTTGAACTTAAATTACATTAAACCGACTTGAAAGATCAAGTTAATTTCATGTAACTTAAAAAATTTGCCATGATTTAATGATTGTTAAATGTTTACAGTGAATATTTACTTCAATACTTGGTAAGTCTGTGTTCTTTAATTTTTTTTTTTGTTCATTTTATTTTTAACAGAAATGTTTTATTGTTTTATTTCATTTTCTTTTTTTTCATACTTGGGAATTCTGTTAGATTTCTAATAAGGATCAATTTACATTATAATATGTTTCATTTATTTGTTATATTTGTAATTATTTGAGAAACACTTGAATATATTATAATATATATATACTTGAATTTATTTGTTTTAATATATTTTACTTCAGTACTTGGCAATGCTGTTAAATTCCTAATAATGGGAAGAACAATTTACATTGTAATTAGTGCTGTCAAATTATTAATCGCGATTGATTACATACAAAATAAAACATTTTGTTTACAATATATATATGTGTGTGTGTGTGTGTATACTGTCTACATTTAAATATATATATATACATACTCATACTGTATATATTTTGACGTATGTACATTTAAATATATTTTATATTATATGTAAATATATTTAATATATAAACAATATTTTTTCTTAAATGCTCATGTTTGTATTAATTTATAAATAAATACACAAAAACTTTTATTTTGCATAAATGATTAATCGTTTCACAGCACTAATTTTATTTTGATTGTTTTATTGTTTTTTTGGTAAACATTTTTTATTTTATAAATTATTTTATCAGTGGTGAATTAAACAATGAATTAAACTTTGCTAAATTATTAACCTTTTAAATTAAGAATTGTGTTCAATGTCATATTAGATTTGTAATATTTGTTTATGTTTTTGCTATGGTACTAAAATTTATATTAAAATTTTTTTATATTACACAATGAAATGAATTTTATTCATAGGGAATTGATTAGAAGTGGGATGCGGTTGTAAATGACTGAACCGAGATCAGAAGAAGTGACCATTGTATCTATCCATGAACATGGCCAATTAGAAAGGAAGAAATAATGATATTTTCCACACATTATCCCTGAGAAGAGATGAAACTACATCTTTGCTTGTTTTTGAGGACTTTGCTGTTACATGTGTTCCTTTCGTAGAGCAGAAGAGCAAAGGAGGCAGAGACAGATCAGTGATTTGACTGATCAGAATGGAATCAGTCAGCTGTGGAATTACAGCCATATGGACGTCCTGCCTATCAAAAGTCATCTGAAAACCTTCATCAGTACTTTGCAAAACTGCATCTGTTGATGTTGCTCCATCTGGAACAGACACAGAAGGAACAGATAGTTGGTTCGAAATTACATTTCTAGAAGAATCTTATTTATCTAACTTCTATTTGAAGAAAGACAGAACAGAGATTTAGATACTTCTGAATAACATTTCAAGTCTGATCACTTGAGTCATGAGTTATGTGCCAAAGTTTAATATTTAGCATTAAATTTTGTTTAAATCCCCAACCTTAAGCGATAATATTAGCAATTAGCACTTAGAAAACCCCATTAATAAATGAACTGCCCTACTTTGAGCATTTGAAAATGTGCTTTGGGTAATTAAATATTCAAAAGAAAACAAACAAACACAGGTAAGTATTGTAGAATCCTCCTCCGTTTGCATTATTCACACGTCTGTTCATTAAAAATACATTTCATACTAATGATAAACATTATGTTCCTATTCCCATCAGTGCGGCATACTGTACATATTCCTGACTCATTAGGAAAAGCTTTACATTGCTCTCCCAAAATGCATTGTGCTCAGTTGTTCTGAAACTATGGTGGTGCATTTTTTGAATTCGGCAAGACGTATGCTTCATCCTGTGTCGTGTTAGACACCTTAATTTCTCCGTCAGTGACCCCGAGTGTTCGCCTCCATCAATCCACAGGTCTGATGGACGCTTCCGCCTGAAAAGCCAGAAGAAAGAAAATTGAGAACAGTTTTCGGGGTGTAAAAGGAAAAGATGGAGAAGTTAACCACTGCCTGTGGGACATCTTTCATTTGTGAATGAGCACAACTGTAAACTTATTTTTACAACAGGCCTGTAACTTTTCTGGTTTTGATGGATAGACTCTTTAAAATTATATTTTCTGAGGGCCAAAAGATTAAAAATTGTTTTAAAAAGTGTACACCTAATTCCCTGGAGAGATGCTTTTGTTGAGGAAAGGCATTCGTCACCACTGACAGGCATCTCCATGTGTAATTGTGACATGGGCTTCTGAAATTGGCTGTAGTAAACAGCAGGACGTTGGTATTGGTGAAGCTATCAGGGTGGTCTAAAATACCTGTAGAAATCACTTCATCCAGATGTGCATTGTAATAAATCTGTCAGTATGAAATAAACGACTACTGATTGGCTGATAGCAAAATACAAAATGCAAAAACACAAAGATGAAAGGCACTTTTCTTTTACTCTGCGTTACCTGGACTGAGAAATTTGTTTGCAAAAGTCTGCTGGATGACCCAAAATACAAAATATTATACTAAACTAAATTCTCTTTAGATATGAAATCTGCATGTTCACGTCTCTTTGTGTGAATAAAAGGCATGGTTTCATCTTCTACAGATACTGTAGCACACTGCTCTGAGAGTCACTTCATGAGCATTTTAACATTTAATTGGGAAAAAATGACCATTTTATCATTTACTCAAAGAAACAGAAAAAAGTCAGAATAAAACCTCACTCCCATGGATTTGACTCTGGTCAAGGCCTATCCAATAGGAGCAGACTGGGAGTGGCCTAGGATATATTCAGTGTTGTTTTATTATTAGAAGTGTAATTATGTGTAAAAAAACAGCAGAGGTTTTCCAAAACGGTTCTGAGAGTACTTTCATTAGCATTTTACCATTTAATTTGAGAAAACTACCGTCATATCACATACACAGCAGCTGCAAGTTTTTATGGCAACCTGTCAAAATAAAAGTTTGGTTTAACATGAAGAAACTGTGTCAGAAGTATATTACTATATAAAACAGCAATGCTACTACTACTACTGCTTCTTCTTAATTTTAAAAATACAAGGGCTTAAAATTTGATTAGGATGAATTAAATTGTTTTCTACAATAATCTGATTACCATTTTATAGGGCTCTTTTATTGCTTATATATATATATATATATATATATAAAACAGGCTTTACAGGTTTTATGATGACTGTTGTTGTTGTTTATTAAATATTATTATTCAATAAATAATATTCTATGTAAACTACCAGTAGTATTTTATTATAGTATTTAATATTAAGAAACGTATGTGTGTTCGTGATGGTGATTGTAGTTACAATATTCTGCCCTTAGATGGCGAGTGAGTGAGTCACCAGGAAAGACTTTTATATTGAAACAGACTGAAACGGTTGTAAACAAGGAAGCTATTTTTTTACTTTCAACAACAGTAAGATGCAGCCAACAAATGCACTGTGCAACAATGTAATTGGAAACCAATCTTAACAGATGAAAGGCAACACAGTCCAACTCGTCACATTTTGACGCTTGATCAAAACCCTTTTGCGTCGCTTTTTGAAGTTCAAGGTACCCCTTTTTAGTCACTTTTCGACGTGAAGGGTCCTCTGTTGTTTTAAATAGGAAACCCTTAGCATCAATATGCCAAACTGAGAAGTGGTCTGTGGTCACCACTTCTTTACTGGGGGTGTCTTGCTAATTGCCTATAATTTCCACCTGTTGTCTATTCCATTTGCACAACAGCATGTGAAATTGATTG
>JAUMHE010000060.1:5678053-5696658 GCA_032359235.1 Enteromius mattozi | reverse complement strand
TCCGTTCCCTTCTTCAGGGAACGAGGGTTACAATACGTAACCGAGACGTTCCCTTTATTTTTTTGAGCAGTGTATATCAACTGTGTTTGTACTGCATTTCTGGGCCTGGGATCATTTCAGTTGTATTGCTGTCTATGGAGGGAAAGATGGCTCTGATATCATCAAAAATATCTTAAATTATGTTCTGAAGATGAACGAAGGTCTTATGGGTTTGGAACGAGGGTGAGTAATTAATGACAGAATTTTTATTTTTGGGTGAACTAACCCTTCAATATACAGTAACTGGCAGCTGTCTTTGAACATCAGTTATAATAATTTTGCATAATAATCACATTTTATATACATTCCTTTTTTGAAGATTATTGGCCCATCATATTTTAATTACAAAGTCAGGTTAGACAGACCAAGTGTTTAGATGGTTCTAGTATTTTATGTATTTATACATTTTTGTTTAACTTTTTTTTTTATTTTGTATTGTCCCTTATCAATGCAATGTCATCACAAAATGACAAGGATTTATGCTGATCATGTCCCACTTCATAAAACCCATTTTGTCTATGATATTTCAGAGGTGACTCTATATATTTAGACAGTGTGCATGACAAACCAGTTTGCTTAAACCAGATTCCCAAAATTTTAGGAGGGTGTGTTTAATTATTATGTTAGATTGCTCGGCCCTAAAGCTGAATGTGCATAAAGCAGAGTGACAAAAAAGCAAGGTTTTGTCATGCTACACTGCCACACACACACACACACACACACAGAAGCTTGTCACCCTCAGTGTTTGTCTGTGACAAAAAGCCCCAGAATGTAGTTAACTTGCGCAGTGTCATTGCCAGTGCACTTCCAGTGTATGAAACATGTTGACATGCAGATGCTACAGCTTCTGTCCTGTAGTGTGTACTTGGCATCGCTATTTTGAAAGCAGCTGTGCTACTGTCACACTACGGATAAATGTTAAGTTACTAGTGGTGCTGCTTTTAGTTAGTACTGGTTTCTAGGAAGGAGCCAAAGAGCGAGAGGGAAGGAAACCAAGAAGGAGAGAGTGAGAGAGGCCATCTGTTCCTACTTTCTGACCCAGTGCTCTCATCAGAAACAGCCTTTCCAAATTAGAAGTCCAATCACAAGTGCAGTAATACTGCTGATTACAGCCTGCGAGCAAAGGACAGACAGAGATCAGAGAGAGCTAAAATAAAGTTCTCTAAGTAGAAAATTAACCAAAGTGATGACATTTAAAAGAAACTGAAGAAAAAAAATTGCACAGACAACCTGTTAATGAAAAGAATGTGAAAATTTCCTAAGATTAATGCAGTTCTTTTTACATGAAAAATACAAGAAGAGCAGCTCACCTGGGACCTGATGTACACGGGTGGTTCTTCTGTTAGTACGGTCGATTCATGTTCATGCATCCAGTTCCTTTTGTAAAGGCAGAGAAAATTATGAATGACATTAAAGTAGAAAGTCAACCCGAAAATGGGCTCACCCATCATTTACTCCCCCTCATGTCAATCCAAACCTCTATGACTTTCTGGAATGTCACCATTTCAGGTCCCATAGACTTCCATAGTACTTTTTTTTCGTCTTTCTTTTTCTTTACTGCCAATGGGAACTCAAACCAGTTTTCTTGTATAACATTTGTGTGTGTGTGTGTGTGTGTGTGTGTATGTGCATGAGTTACACCTGTGTTGCCAACTTGCCATCCTAAACATTTCTAGCTTTCCGTTTTTAACACAGCACAGAACTAAATGTGAAACTGAATGTATGTATGACATTAAGGAATAATATGAATTTATCTCAAAATATATTTACATTTACATTTAGTTATTTAGTAGACGCTTTTATCAAAAGTGACTTACAAATGAGCAAAATAGAAGCAATCAAACCAACAAAAGAGCAACAACATGTAAGTGATATGTTGTTTATGTATGTTAAAGTCTTTATTTTTATGTTAATTTTTTTATATAAAATATAATACATACATTTTATTTATGTAATGCTTTATATTTAAATGTATTATTTAAAAACAAAAAAAAAAAAATTATATATAGAGTCACGGGAGGAGCTTACGACAGACACCGTGGGAGTGGCGTCAGGCCTCGGAGAGGCTTTTATTGAACAAAATAATAAAGTGTCCAGGGGAAAAGTGACCAAAATAAAGAAGGGAACTGGTGTGCTCGTCGTGCTGCAGGGGTAGTAAAGGTCAGGCAGTGTTCGAGGGGGAAGTGTTGGACCGTCGGCTTCTTTAGTGGTTTTGTCCTGCTTGGCCCTCACTGCACGTGAAAGGAGACTCAACGGCCCGGCATCCTGGCCCGACGTCCGTTTCACAGGTGCGGTTCTCGTCCGGCGGCTCGCGTCTTTGTGAGGCGTGGCGATCCCTCAACGCACCCTTCCTGGACCCACGAGGACACCAGCGTGCATGCGTGGGGGATGAGACCGGTCTCTCGAGGAGAGGCGCGCTCGGCCTTTAACAGCGGCGGTGATGAGGTTCCATTCATCTCAGGTGTGCCCCATCACGCGCCGCCAGACCTGCTCGTTCCTGCAGAATATATATATATACATATTCACTCAGATTTTTTTAAATACTGTGTTTTCAAATAATGTTGCATTGGGAGTAGACTGACAGTATAAAATTCAGAAATGTTATTAATTATTTTGATATATAAATATGTTTATACAATGTGACCTTCAGCAGTGGAAGTATGTTTTTGCTGACTTTGAAGATTGCTTGGCTTATAACAATTTTGAAGCTTCATAGTTTTTCAAACTATAGCTATTTTTCCTCGAATACAGATCAATATGTTATGTGTGTTTCACTGCATAATGACAGACACAGCCAGTGCCGGCCCGTCCAACAGGCGATAAAGGCGATCGCCTAGGGCCCCGCCTTTCATGGAGGGCCCCGCGAACGCTGTTCTATTACATTTCACTTAAACTTTAGCGCAAGTGCGAGCGTGTATGTCATATACTTAAACCAATGCACAGACCACATTAAACGCGATACAATTCACAACGACGGTGAGAAAAAATATTTACATCCATATTTCATAAAAAAATAGCTCTGTATAATTCATACATGACAAATAGCTGAAAATGATAATAAATACAAAACAACAGTATGAATAAAAGCAGAAAAGATTAGAAACATACACAGCAGTAGTCAGATCACTGGTCTGTGGAAATGTCTCTTGACGGCTGTCTGGACAGATTCAATGACATATTCCTGTTGTCAAGCATTTGTGCTGTATTGTGAAAGTTTAACATTCAACCTAAAAAACAAACTCTCAGTTAAACCCGAACCTGATCGCAATGATAACTCGAATGTGACCTCTGCGACATTGTCAGAGAAAAAAAAAATCATTGTGTTTAAGCCATGTATAGGCATAATGAGTGGAATGTGAAGGTAACGGCAAGCTTAATTTGTTGTTTTGTGGTACCTATGGGACGCTGAAGCCGGTATGTGTTATCTGTTACCGGCTACCCGACACACGTCCATGTGGCAGCTGGCATTTTTTCAAATTGAAGGTGACTCCTTGTTTACCCATTTCCAACTAGATGGGTACACTGCATGTAAAGCAGCATTCAGGGTCTCTGAGCTTATGGGGGGTAAAACTGGGTCAGGTGAGCGGCTCATGCCGACTCCTCCTCGAGCACAGATGGGCGCATCTGTCACAGCTTCCCGCATCAAGTGTCATGCCGGCAGCTCAGGGCCAGCCGCACAGCACCTTGCGTGTTTCCCAGATGGATGGGAGCAGGAAAATACAGTTTACCTTGTTTATCCGTGAGAGAAATCTAGCATGATTTGGCCCTCGGCTACAATCACAAAGAAAAAATGGCTTGTTTTGTGGTGACCTTGATTCGTACCGAAAAACAGGCTATAGGTGTCTGGTCATCAATAAAGCGGTGGGATGCATATGCCGATGCTAAGGCTTTACATGCTTCATCATGCTACATTTGGGCCCCTGTATAATCTACACTGCAAGAAATCATTGTCTTAATTGATGTTTTGTCTTGTTGATTTCTTTTATTGTAGTCAATTTTCTTTAAAACAAGATAAACCTCTTTAGGAGAAACAATATCCCATTTAATCTCCCCAAAAAAGACCATACAAGTGACCTTACTGATTGATGTTTTAGTGCACTTCCTGCAAATATGTAAAAAATAAATAAATAAATAATGTGTCTCAATTAAATATGTGCATATTACGTGATTAGTGCAAATTGTCACATGACCAGAGCAGTTTATTTCCGGTTTGCACCTTAAGATGATGACTAGTAAAGTATGTTAACATAAAGATTTTTTGTACACATTATCTTTGGGTGTCTAGTATTAATATATGCATGCACATATATGCACATATATTTATTTTTGATGCGTGTGGTCATAGTAAACATGTTGAAGGTCACAATAGTGACTGCTGGGATAACAGTGAACTTAAGTATACAATGTAAATCCAATTGCAGTTGCTAGAGAAAATTACACAAAAACGTTACAAATGTACAATACTGTTGTTATAATACTGGCAGCATGAATATATAATTTTGATGTTATATTTTACAAAAAAGTAAAAAAAAAAAAAAGTAACAGTCTTCCTATTAATGTTGCATAAGGATTTTTATGCATAATAGTAACCCTAGAATGTGATCAAACAGTATATATATATATATATATATATATATATATATATATATAGATATGTATAAAGATATACTGTATAACAATTTTTATGACTGTAGAAATGTTATTTTCATGTCTGAAAGGTTGAAAGATTCACAGTTGAAAGGTTAAAGTAGGCCTAATACAATGATAATGAACCATAAAAATGCCAGAACTATTATTTTATAATTGCAACTATCAGAAAAATAAAACAAAGCAGTCTATCTTGTGAATTTCATATTCAGTAGACATGTTTAGTGCTTGGGTTAAACATACTGATCCAGCCATCATCAAGGAAAATATTTGTAATGGTGCTGACTCTTGCCTTTAAAGGATGATACTTGTGACCCATTTTGTCCTGTACAGACAGATTATATTATTTATATCTCCTTAAAGATCATGCAATGAGGTCAAAGGTGAGCACTGTATGAGTGGTGTGTTAGAATGAGACGTATATCCATGCAGTCTCTCAAAATGAACTCAGATGAGCATCAGCTCATGTAACAAAGTGTGCTTCAAGACTGGAGTTCCAGTAATTATGATGAAAAGTTATTTCGGAAGCTGTTGTAACGTGTTTTATGTTCAATTCACAGTGAATCTTCTGGACACAACCAAAATATCAGGAGACTGGGGCTGGCTCACATATCCTTCACATGGGGTAAGAAATGTGCTCCTTTATTACTGTTTGTGTGTTGTGAAATTTTAAGTTGTTTTGGGCTTCAGCCTGTGGTGTAAGATTGGCAGATGAAGTGTGATCAGAGTTACTTTGAATCGCACTCGTGAATGAACTTGCTCTTCCAGCTTGAGCCGACTGGATTCTTTAATCATTTTCATTTTCATTCATTTGCCTTTGCCCATTTCTCGCTGACGCTAAACCTGCGTTCTGTTGCACCATTTGCTGTAAGTGTTTTATGATAAGCAGGTTATGCTATCAGAACTGTCTTATTGGCAGTGTTAGAGCCGGTGGCACAGAAATGACATAAAGCAGCTTTAAAGTCTTCATGAAATAAAAAATGACCTGTTTACGTTCTTAGTTCACATTACTGGCCTTATTGTGAACAGCTGGTGCATATTATTCCAAAGAAGAAGAATAAAAAATCATTTCAAAGGTCCATGTAACCATTCATCAAAATCTAATAATTTGATTCACCTGTGAAATGGGTTAAATTGGGCCAGATTGTGTATATTAATATGTATATGCGCATAAAACATATGTAAAAATATATTTTCAATTGGGCCAGAATATATTTGTTTGTTACAATTTATATATATATATATTATATGTTTTATGTGTGTATTTGTTATGCTCATATTCTCATCAAGGCTGTATTTATTTGACCAAAAATACAAATTATTTTATACATATTCTTTTTTTTTTCCAAAGAATAGACTATATAAGATTTAATTTAATTTCTTGTTTTGTTTATTTTAATTGAATCCTATTTAATTTAATTTCAGTGTAATGTTAAAAAAGATTTTTATTTCTAATAAATGCAGTTCTTTTCATCAAATAATCTTAAAAAAAGTACAAACATAACAAAGAGAAAAATAAATATATTTACTCGCACACACACACACAAATTCTGACTTTCTACAAATTTTTTCAAAAACATATCATGTTGACTTTTTTGTACATGTTGTTTTGGCTTTTAAAAGTTTTTAGAATATTAATGTGAAATATATTTAAGATATATGTCTTGAATATATTTCTTATATTTCTATATTCCATATGCCAAAAAAAAAAAAACACCTGATTGCTGCCATATGCTTTGTTCTCTCTCTCTCTCTTTCACACACACACACACACACACACTTTTCCTAATCCCAAACTCCTCTGTCCCACTTGTCCCTTTGACACATTATTCAACCACTAAGCCATACCATAAAAGAGAGAGAGAGAGAGAGAGACAGACAGAGGTGTGTGTTTGTGTGTGTGAGGGTGAGGAGAGGACAGAGCAGGAGAAGAAAAAAGCAAGGCGATGTTCAGAGTTGGGTGCATTTGCATATTCTAATGAAGAAAATGATGCATGGGGTATTGAATTAGCGGCGCACAAAGTGATCTAAGCGTTGAACTGTCACAATTAGCGCGGGTGGCTGTCAGAGGCTGACGGCAGTGTGATGTCCCTCGGAGCGAGGCGACACGTCGCTGATGTAACAGTCCCTCCATTATCGGCTCACATGTTTAACGCCGGAGGAACGCAAGTCAGTTCCTCAAATCAAAGCGAGAGAGTCTTTCAACTGGGAATCAAAAGGTTTATAATCATCTGTTTTTAGTGCTTGTTGTGTGTCGTGGATGGTTATCTGGAGATTGTTTTGGGGTGTTTAAGTGTTTTAGTGTGTTGCTGTGGTTTTCTGGACTGCTGTACAATATTCTGCACTTCTAGATATGGCTGAAATCCCTCCTTCAGTAACCCTGTTGGGCTGTGAGACTGTCCTACAGCAAGTGAAAATGATTTGATCACTTAGAAAAGCTTACTAACCACCAAGCCTTATCTCTAACAATTAGCAGCATTTTAATTATTATTTTTTTCTTATATAAAAATTTCATTTTTATTATTATTATTATTTTTTTTAATTTTTACCATAGTTATAGTCGGAGGTTAAAAATGTATTGGCCTATATATAAAGAAACTAATGTAACAATTTACATTTAAAAATTATTATTTATTTTTTTTACCATAGTTATAATTAGGTGTCGAAAAACCTAGCAGTTTTTTATTAATTAAATGAATACTTTTATTAAAGTATTTTAATGTAATTTTATTAAATGTAATGTAATGTTATTTTTATTTATTTTTAATGAGTGAGTGTTTATTTATGTATTTTAGTAATATTCAAGGATCTAATGTTTAATTAATTTTAAGTGACATTTTATTTTGATATTTTTTGTTTTGTGTTGTTTTTGTTTTATTTTTTGTTTGGTTTGGTTTGGTTTGTTTATTTTTTTAAGAAAGGAATTGTTTATATACAATTATTATATTAATTTATATACAATTAAAATTATTTCTCTAAATAATAAATGAATATGAATACTGGATTATTGATGCTAAGAATTCATCTTTGCATAAATTACAATTCTAAAATATATTTGTACTGTTAAATTGTGATGAAATTTCACAATATTTCTGCTTTTGCAGTATTTTGGATCAAATAAATGGAACCTTAGTGAGCATAAGATACTTTTTTTTTAAAATAACACCTTAGTGACCTCAAACTTGCACATTAGTGTATCTTTCTATAATTATTTATAGGTATGGTTAAGAATGTAATTTTCAGAAGTCAGTCTAAATGTATTATGTTGCAGTTGCTAATAAAGTTACCGGCAGAACTAATTTTACTCCAATTTGGCACTCAGTAGGTGTTAAGTCTGTTTCCTCTGTGAGAAAGAAAGCATGATACAGAGAGAATGAGAGAGAGAGAGAGTTTGTGAATGACTGTACAGTCATGAAGGTGCTCAAATGAAATGGATTTCCTCCTGTACAGAGAGCACATTTACTTGGACCTGAAAGCTAGAAAATGGGACATACATAATTCACTAAAGTGCGCTTTCAATGCAAGTCAACAAGCCGTACCTCAGTAAAACTGCCAGATAACGAGCATCCCCGTTTGCATTTGCCCTCTAATTACTGTTTGTTAAATGTATTCTCGGCGAATAATGCAAGCTATTTACTTGAACTTTGCCACCTTTTTCCGTTTGCATCCACTCAATCACGTAAACAGCGAAGGCCTGGAACAGCGATTAAACCGTCTCTTGCGGGAAGCAGGCAGTTATTTCTTCTTCTCTCAACTGTAAAAATAATTTCCGCAAATAGATTATGTTAGCGTGCGTATTCGCACTGGCACAGCGAACACCTCCTCCCCAATTATTACTTGACAGCTCGCTAAAATTAGTGGCGTACTTTAACAGCTCGGCATTAGTTAGTGTACCTGTCTGATGTGACTGCGGCGGTCCCCGCTGAAATGAGCCCCGACAAATGCATCTCATTTACACGCCGCAACGCTCGGCTACATGTTTGCTTCTTTAATAGCTGTACTTTGCTTTTTCATGCATGCATTGAGCTTCAGATCTGTTGACTCCAAACACCAAGTCAGCAAAGAGCAAAGAAAAATAACAAATGAAAACTCTTTAATGTCTCAGTTCTTATAAGCTGGATGGCAATGATATTAAGTGGAGAGACTTTCTCAGTTTTATTTCTATGTAAAAGACCCTAGAAGCTAAATTCACATGCACAGTTTCAGAAAACAAAACAAAACAACACAAAACTTCAGCCCTGTCTCAAGCTGTGCTCAGGTTTGTCAAGATAGCAAGGCCTTCATATTGAGATCTCAGACTTTAGTTTGGACTTCTCCATTAAAACTAAGGACAAACAGTTGAGCTCTTATTGACAAGGTCTTATCTTTAGGTCTTTAAATTATAATATCCTCAGTCATTTAGTCTTGAATGAAAGAGAAATATTCAGTAATATTCAAAGAGATTAATACTTTTATTCAAATTCAAGGATGCATTATGCAATGCTTTATTTTATTATGTTTATATTGTTTATATGTATTTTATTTTACCAAAGTTAAAAAACAATTTAAAGCGAATTACACTTATTATTTTTTTGGTTAAACCTTTTTTGTCTTCGACCAATATATATATATATATATATATATATATGTGTGTGTGTGCAAATATATATATAATACTATACTCTTACATATTTTATATACAGTACTGTGCAAAAGTCTTAGGCTGCTAGTATTTTCACCAACAAAAAATGGTTTTAAGTCGGTTATTTCTATGTTTTGTGGTAGCAGGTCAGTTGGAATTATCTTAAATAAATAAATAAATAAATATTCATAATTTTGTCCTAAATGAATCACACTGAGTTGTCTGGATTTTAACTAAGCATTAATAAATATATGAATGAATGTATGAATGAATGACTGATCTGAGACATTGTGTCATTTTGTATCTCTACACTCTGCTCTAATCTCAACAGCTGCCTCATTTGTTTCTGCTCGGTAAAACACAAAAGTTAAGATCTCCATTGAGTCTGCTGAGTAACATCTGAGCGATACACAACTCCTCCGAGACTCGACAGACAGTTCTTCTTGTTGGTCCGAACAAACCGCTGGTGCATGCCAATCACGTAGATGGTAAATACAGTTTGTTTGGTAGTCACAGGCCTGACCCTCATGTTAAAGCGCTACGCCGCTGTCTGCTGGAATCGCTATTGATGGATTAAATAGTTCAGCCTGCATTGTGCCTCTGATTCCCATTTATAGAAGGATTTGCTGCATAGACGCTTTCTTCTATATCCATTCGTCTTTTTCCAGGATTGGCCACTTCTATTTCCTTAAAATTCAGTCTTCTTCTGAATGCTACGTGACTTCGGCGATGTGCGCCGTGCCTCACAATTCATGTTACCATCAGGGACAAAAAAGAGCAAAGGACAAAGAGATTGCACTTTCTATTTGACGTTTTTTTTTCCCACAGTGTGCTTCTGACGTATTTACTGTCATCGCGCTGTGTGTGTCTTGTGGGTTTGATGATAAAACGCTTTCCGTGGCAGATTGTGTCTCGCAAGGAGGACTTCTGTAACTCCGGGTCGCTTTACACACTCGTTGAGCACAGCTAGAAGTAAATGTAGCATATGGTTAAAGCAAATCTGTCATGTGTCTTATCATGTAAGCTGCAGTTGATGCTCGTTTGGACTTGATTAGAGTCTTAGAGACCAAAATGAAGTTCACTTTCTCTGGCGTATTATACTAAATGATGTCTTGAACTGCTAATCGTAAGTAGGTCTTTGACTAGCATGTACTGAAAGCTTTATCTCACTCCTGATGGTAACTAATACCCTGTTGTACTCTCTCTGACAGCTGTTTAGCACATTTCATTTATATCTGCGTCTTGGCTCTTGGGAGGTCTGGAAGCTTGTCATATCTCATTTTAGCGGGCCATATTTCAGTGCAGTTTTAGTGGAAAGCTAGAGTTTAATGTTATACAAATTATTTTACTAATGAAGATTGCCATTGAATACATAAATGGCTTTGTAGCTCCTGATAGACATCCAAAATGATAAAGGTGTTTCCAGTTAAATAAGCTGTCTGCCTTTATTCTGTATACTTTTTCTTGCAAGAAATTGTATATGCAGTTTATTATTTATTCATTTATTTATTTATTTGTTTGGCACATTATGTATTTTAATATAGCAAAAGCATAAATATATACATATATAAATATTTGTTATTTACTAATTTAAATAGCAGCAATAATTATTATTATTGTTTAAAAAGTTTAGAATCTATACAACTTTATATAAATTTAACATATTTTTCTTTATTTTTCTTTATATAATATACAAATGTTGTAAATGTATTTAAAAATGTAAAAATAATACATACATAAATCTTTCAATATAATTTTGTACTTTTTAAAAATATATTTAATATATTAATAAATTTTTTTTTTTGTCAATTATGTAAATTTTTTAATTTATTTTTCTTTAACACACAAATATTAATAAATAATGTATACAAAGTTTATTATATGATTTAAATAGAATTTAATACAGTGTTAATATTTAAATAATATTGATTTTCATAAGTTTAGGTATTAAACAAAGAAAAAGAAAAATATTAATACTTAAAATTTACAAAGTTTTATATTATTTAAATATTTTCTTTCTCTTTATTTAATATACAGATTTATGTAAATAAGTAGAATTTATATAAAACTTAGTATATCATTTCAATATATTTAAACATTAGAATAATAATTAAATAAATGTAATTTTGATATTTAATAGTCATAGAAATGTTTTATGTACTTTTATTTACTATAAAAATGTATATAAATGAATAAATGAATGATGTATACAAGGTTTAATATATGGTTTTAAATATAATTTATAAAATGTTAATATTCAAATAGAATTTAAATAAAATTATAATTTACATTATAAGGGTGTAATGGTACACAAATATGATAGTTCAGTACATACCTCGGTTTTAACATCACGGTTCGGTTGTTAAAATAGTTTCTAACCAGGTTGTTTTGGGTCCCCATTGACTCCCATAGTATTTTTTTTTCCTACTATGGAAGTCGATGGTGACCAAAAAACAGCCTGTTTACAAACTTTCTTCAAAATAACTTTCTTTGTGTTCGACAAAGCAGAGAAATTCATACAGGTTTGGAACTACTCGAGGGTGAGTAAATGATGACAGAATTTATATTTTTAGGTGAACTATTCCTTTAACATATCTTCATCTCGCTTGTGAGTTCTTGATGCTTGAGAGTGTGCAGACTTTCTACAAGCTCTTTATGAATAGTACGCCAAGTAAAAACATGGTATTGATACACAAAAATGGATTTTTGACGTTAGGGCTGGGCAATAAATCGCACGATACAGTATATTCATATGCATCTCGTCAGTAAAGCCAGTTCCTTGATTCAAATGGAGCGGCAGTTAATACACAGAGATTAAATGGATATAGTATGTGGCTTGTTATATATATGTATACATACATACATATATGTACACACATATATATATATATATATATATATATATATATACTACCCCTTCTTCTCTCGAATTATTGCGGATCTTTTAATGCGCTTTTGTGTGCACACAACTCTTTTGTACACGTTAGTATGAATGAAAAATGAGAATGAGCTGCATTCTCAGCAGTAACCTGACAAAAGGAATAAAAGCCATCTCAAACTCCGGCCCGGGGAGATGGATTAAAATTGGATTAAACCAGCACCTTGACTATGAAATCCATCACGTTCCCTCATGCAAGCAGGAGGCTTATGGAAGTTTGTGCGAGCATAAAGCAGAAAGGAGTGATGAGGAGCTGACATGGACTGAAAAGTGAGGAATCTGTGCTCTTTTTAACCTCCTCTTGTGTATGCAGTTCACACCTGTTGCATGTATGTATAACACAGGGTTTCACATGGATCATAAATAAAAAAATACAGTAAAAAAAAAGGAATATTGCAAATATGAGTAAATATGAGTCACACATTAAGAGGGTGTTCTTTGTGGTTGTCAGGGTGTTCTGACTGGTTGTCAAGGTGTTGCTAGGGAGTTTTGTGTAGTTCCCAGGGTAGGCTATTGCTGCTATACTGTGGTGTACTATTATACTGTTTAAAAATATTTTAAATGACATTTAATTTATATATATTTAGTGGTTGCCAGGTGGTTCTGGCTGGTTGTTAGGGTGTTGGTTGGGTGTTCTGAGTGGTTGCCAGGGTGGTACTGATTGTTGCAATGTTGTATTTTTATATATTCAGTTTTTATATTCAGATTTTCAGGGTGTTTATGTAGTTTCTGTAAAATTATTTTATTTATAGATATTTGAAACAAGATTTCATATTTACAGTTTTTATTTCAATTTTAGGTTGGAATAATTTTGTAGCAATCATATTTTTTAAATATTATTAATTACAGTTATAACTTAAGTCATTTTATGTTAGTAATTAGGCAACAATTCTGGTTTAATTAATTTATTTTTTAAAGTTGAAGTTTATCTTATAAAATATAAGAATTAGCTTTTATGTTTATATCTTTAGTTTTCATTTTAATTTTAGCCATTTAGTTATGTGCTTTTGGAATTTTTATTAGTTTTTGTTTATTTTATTTTATTTATTTTTACATCTATTTCAGGTTTAGTTTGAATAATGTTAGTAGTAGTTTATATTACTTCAGTAAAAAATAATTCAAAAATCATGGCAAGGCAAGATTTTTGTGAAGATCAAGTTCTTTTCAATTTATTATTTATAATTTATCATATTCGGACTTTATTTCAATAACAACACCGCTAGCTAGGAACTAAATTGAGGATGCCTTTTAAATTCCAGTTAATTTCCAGAATTCTTCTTTTTGAACTGGAATTGATTCCTAGCAGACATACTGTAATGCAGAATCTCAGAATGCAGAAAGCAGAAAAATTAAAGCAAGCTGAAATTCAGCTCTAATAGTCGATAGATAGATAGTGATGCTTCCCTTTTTCGACATTACCTCAGCTGCTAGGTCAATCAGAGTCTTAAATATTTAATCAGGGCTTACTTACATAAATGTGGCACTAACGATAGATGCCTGATGCTGGGTTTGTGTCTGAATGCATTGTTATGGATCCTCACTGCAGTCAGCCGGCCCTGAATCATTTATGGCCTTCATGAACTCATAGTGAGATGTCTTTTTACAGTCCAATTGAAGCTGGCAGTGAGACGGCTGACCCCGGGCCGACCCCTGGCAGATATCTCAGCCTTCCGCACATTCCTGCAGGCCTCCAGTCGCCAACGGCTGTCACTAAGCCAAATCAGTCAGGCCTTGACAGCTGCTGTCCGATGACTTCATTATGCTCCTATCTGGCTCGTGTTTGCCGTGACACGTCTATTGACACCCACCTTTTTTTTCGCCCACCCACCACAATCGATAGCAGTGATAAGGCAGACGGAGACAATGACAAATGGACTCTGAGAGGGAGATGATATGGATGTATCCAGATGTCCGCCCACTCCCCTGTTACCGCCAAACGCGTCTCCAGATGTCACCCTGCGCTGTCGCATGGATGCGCAGCATTACTTTGGGAGTGAATGCAGCACCTGAATGCCGTCCGAACGGTCATGTGTGTTTCGCTGTCATAGACGTGCAATGATTGCATCATGCTGTATTCACATCAAGACTGCTTTGCAAAGGGCTGAGAAACACCCCTCGGGTGCCACAGAGCAAACTTAATGCATTAAAAGTGAGTAAATGAATGTTGGGTAAATACGTGACCAGCATTCAAACTAAGCAAGCAATAAACTTTAAACTCAGATAATAAGAAATTGTAAAATACAATATGACTGAGAGAAAATCTTGGTTTTTTGAAAATATTATGCAAAAATATATTTAAAAATATGTCAATACTAAATCAACCTACATTTAAAACTCCAGAATTAATAGTAAAAAGTATATTAAAAGTTGTAATGCGTTCTATTATTTGTGTGTACATATGTATAAGAAATAAGGTATAAGAGGCTGAGTATCGTGAATAAATCATTGCTTAAGGGCATTGTTAGGCATGACGTGAAAGTCCAATACTAGACAATACAAAGTATTAAAGCTAAAAATATATGTATTAACATGGTACTTTTTAGAAGCAAGTTTGTTAATGCAGTCTTTGCACTAAAATAGTTCCTGACAGCAGCAGTAATGGCAAGAGAATGTTCTGAACATGCCTCTCATCTAATGGAGCTTAAATAAAAACAAAGCATAGCGGAGAATAGCTTATCATCCCCTGCATAATTTTTTAACACTACATATGATATTTTCTCACACACATACATCTGCTTATCTCTCAGCATGACAAAACGTCTGTTTTCCATCTTTTAGTTTCAAAACAGACTGATTTGTGGCGTAGTGCAAGATTGCAAGCATCATTACAGTGTAAACTGATGGACATATGGAGATACTGTATATAATCATACCTGAAACCATAATATTCCCTTCTCTCGTGGGAAACTGTTGGCTTTCACATAGACATGCACACAGACATGAGAAGTGTTTATTAGAAAGGGAAGGCCGTGGTCTCAAAATTAAAGATGAAAGATGCAACATAATGCCAGCAGGGGTCACTCATACTTCATTAAATAAATAACAGACGTTTAATTTTGCCGAAATACATAATACACAGAACAGTTGTATTATCGATTGTTTATGTTGCTAACAGTGGTTGCTAACATAGAACATCTGATTCCAATTCCTGGTTGTGGAAATGATGAGATTCGATTCCAAGAATTGATTCCTCACTGTTTTTTGATTCCTTTTCGATTCTTGTTTTTGTAGATTGAAGGAACCTAATCTCGAAAAATAACCTCTGAATCGTTTTTTTTTACTGGTTAATTTTTTTGAAATGGTTAATTTAAACTGAATGTCAGAAAGAATGAATAAGGAAACGAATCAGATTTGTTATCACTTTTATCACGAGGGAGGCAAATGAAAATTAAAATATAAAAATAATCTTTTATCTCTCACAATTATGGCTTTCAGCGAGCATGAGGGAGCTTCTGGAACTGAAGGCTACATCCTCAAATTCAGATGATTTCAGTACAGACTCATTTTCTTTCAGCATATTTTCATGAATTTAAGTGTCTGCAGCCTTCGCAGGATGCAGTCTTCCATTTGAGAGGTATCCACAGAGAAGCTTTGTTGAACTGAAAATGGCTCTGAATGAGGCCATGAATGATTACTCTTGATGGGATCAGTTTCAAACTTTGGAATTGACTCAAGATTCCCAACATCTCGGAATCAATTCTTTTTGGAATCGATTCCCAGCCCTAGCCACAATCCTGCACAGCTGATGATCTGGGATCCCAACGGCTCTGTGCAAACCTACAGTATGGTGAATGACGTCAAGTGGACCGTTCCAAGAAGGCAGACACATTTACGTGCATGGAGCAGTCGAATGGGGCGTCTATACAGTATGTCTATGGTGAGAACACTTATGTTCCTAATATGAGAGATAAGATACAGTATGATATCCATCAGATACCAGCAAGACATCATTCAAAATAATATTTTTTTTTACATCAGTTCTTTCTGGTCCTTGAATCTGATTGGCTAAGAGGAGTGAGATATTCTAGTGATAACAGAACTCTGTTTCACCATTTGCAATTGTATCACTCCACTTGTTATATTTCTTACAGTGGGTGTCATGGCAGATGTTCAAATCCACTATTATTTTTATAAATAATACTGTTTTTGCGTCAAAGAATGTAGTTTTCAGTTTTTCAGGCAAGGATATAATTATTTAGACTTTAAATATACAGCTTGTTAATAAAGATAACGTCTGTTATCTTTGCTTCTGTTTTTTGGAAGATGTGAGCTCCAGGGGCAGAACCTGATTTTGCAGAGTTCGACATTTCCCTGAGTCAACATCTTTGTTGACCCTGGAACAACATTGTGATTAGATTATTCAGATTTGAAGAACCAGTTTATAGTTTTGGTGAAGTTTAGGCTTAAAATCAGTGTTTGTTGCTTGTACATCAGTGTCATTCATCTATCATTAAATATGATTACTTGAGGCATTACTTCTGGGTAAGGTTAGGTTTAGGTGTAGAGATATGGTCAAAACTAAAATTTTGGACTAAAATGTTGTTCCAGGGTAAACAAAATATGTTGACCCAGGAACACGCCAGACTCAGCAAAATCAGGACATTCGAGCACTAGGGTGTCAGAGGCTGTTCAGCGCTCATGAATCATAGATTGTCTTACTATAAGGAGATGAGTGGGTCTGTATTAGTTTCTTGTTTTTGGAGAAAGCATAATGGTTAACTTGAATCACATGTGCCTTGATAACAAATCATAGCCTTAAAGACATCAAATTTCAGTCAAAGTTGTGCTACACTCACAGCCGTGCTGATATACAGCTGTACTGCACTGCTTTGAGTGTGCTATTGGTCATATATTGGTCAAATAGTATATGTATACACTATAAAATAAAATAAAAAAGAAAAAAATACTGTATTTTTATGAAGGAATTTGCTGTATTTATTTTTTTAAACAGGTGTTTCATCTGTATTTTAAAGTTTATAAAGTTCACATTTTTCTAAATGTACTGTATCATTTCTAAACACGTGTCTGTGAGGTTCTGATAGTTTTGATAGTTTAATGGTGCTTCTCAGTGGCTTTTGGAGTAATTACATTGAAAAAACGTCTACTTATCTAACTGGAACAGCTTCGTCTTATTAAGAAGAGCAGGATGTCCTCTCTCTCTCTCTCTCTCTTCCCTTCCCTTCTGTCTGCTCAGGGACACAGGCGCTTGAATAAATACTGATATTTCATCACCTCTGAAGTAGTGAAGGAAAAGCAAAGGTCTTGAGCAAATATTTCGTAGGGTCCAGGAGGTTGGTAGATATTTGGTGTCAAGAAAAGGTGTTTGTACAAGAGCATTATATCAGTGGTCAGTAAAGACATCTGCTCAGAGGAAAATTTTATTGCTCTTTCATAGCACAGGAGACTTGAGTTGAGACTGGAGTTCTCTGTTTAAAATAATAGTTCACCCAAAAATATAAATTTGCTGAAAATTTACTCACCCTCAGGACATCCAAGACGTACAGTCATGGCCAAAATCAAGTATTTCTCACAGAAAAGTATTGCATTAACACATGTTTTGCTATACACATGTTTATTCCCTTTGTGTGTATTGGAACAAAACAAAAAAGGGAGGAAAAAAAGCAAATTTGACATAATGTCACACAAAACTCCAAAAATGGGCTGGACAAAATTATTGGCACCCTTTCAAAATTGTGGATAAAAAAGATTGTTTCAAGCATGTGATGCTCCTTTAAACTCACCTGGGGCAAGTAATAGGTGTGGGCGATATAAAAATCACACCTGAAAGCAGATAAAAAAGGAGAGAAGTTCACTTAGTCTTTGCATTGTGTGTCTGTGTGTGCCACACTAAGCATGGACCACAGAAAGAGGAGAAGAGAACTGTCTGAGGACTTGAGAACCAAAATTTTGGAAAAATATCAACAATCTCAAGATTACAAGTCCATTTCCAGAGATCTAGATTTGCCTTTGTCCACAGTGCGCAACAATATCAAGAAGTTTGCAACCCATGGCACTGTAGCTAATCTCCCTGGGCATGGATGGAAGAGAAAAATTGATGAAAGGTTGCAATGCAGGATAGTCCGGATGGTGGATAATCAGCCCCAAACAAGTTCCAAAGAAATCCAAGCTGTCCTGCAGGCTCAGGGAGCATCAGTGTCAGTGCGAACTATAACGCTATGGCAGGAGACCCAGGAGGACCCCTCTGCTGACACAGAGACATAAAAAAGCAAGACTACAGTTTGCCAAAATGTACTTGAGTAAGCCAAAATCCTTTGAGGAAACATCTTGTGGACAGATGAGACCAAGATAGAGCTTTTTGGTAAAGCACATCATTCTACTGTTTACCGAAAATGGAATGAG
>JAUMHE010000060.1:5638670-5670181 GCA_032359235.1 Enteromius mattozi | reverse complement strand
AAAATGAAGCTTTTGCCATGGCTGTCCCAGTCCTCTGACCTGAACCCTGCAGAAAATGAGTGAGGTGAACTAAAGAGGAGAAGCACATTAATTAAAATAATATAATAGCAAATGCGAGTTTGCAATATCAAGAAGCATAACATAACAACAGTTAGCTTTATGTGCTGTGTTAAGCTAACCAATACTTGTCATAGCACTTGCATTTTATTGCTTCTTTGTTGGTTTTGATTGCGATTTATTTGTAAGTTGGTTTTTAGATACAAGTGTCTGCTAAATGACTAAATGTAAGTAGACTGGGTTTTTTGGTATAATAACTGGATTTTGGATTTTAGTATTGAAAGCGGCTCATGCTACTGCAAAGTGTAGTTAGATTAGTAGCAACAACTTTTAGGTAGTTACTTTGCAATATTGTTCATTGGTTTGTTGTTCTGTGACCAATACAGTGGATGATTGCAGACGGCTTCATTCACATTGATCAGCATTTTCATTTTTTGCTTCAGGCTCATGATATGAATCTTTAAGTTCGTTTGCAACTCATAATAAAATATTTATTCATGCCTGATTATTTGCATTGCATAAGAAACTGCTTAAACCGCACAAAACCACCCATGAATAACGAGGGATTCTGAACGTTATTAAGGAAATGCAGGCCACATTCATCATGATATTAATCTTATGCACTGCAATGCATATGTAAACGTTTTAAAGAAGCTCTCATGCACATTGCTGTGAAAAGTGATATGCTGCTGAAATAATAATGGACTGATTTATAAGAATCTTCACACTGTAAATATGTAAATATCTCTATTGCATTAAAAAGGGGTTTGTTACAGCGCATTTTAAAGTGTGTAGGTTCACTTTTGTTCACTTTCCACTGGCTATATTGTATTGTACTTTATATTTATTTTTATTTTAGATAAATAGATAGATACATACATACATACATGCATACATAGTCTGTTCAGGTGATCTCAACATGAATATTTTTTTCCCCCAGAAATAATTCCATAAGACATTTAATTTAAAACATTTAATAAATAAATAAATAAATAAATAATTCAAATTCAGATTGATTACATTTCCAATTTTAATTGATTTTAATTTATTTATTTGTTTATTTGTATGCTATTATTGTATATGTTATAGTTAATATTTAGTGTTTTCTATTTACTGTTTATATAGTGATTTTTAGTGTTTTTGGCATTATTTTTATTTTATTATTATTATTTAAAGTGATTTGAGAATGAAAATGGGAAATATTGCAATGCCAACTAGCTAAAAAAATAAAAAATCTGTTATTTTACAGTGATGATTTATTTTTTTCAAAAGTGGTAATAACCCTGATTGTCATTCTGTCTTTGCCAGTGGGATGCGATCAACGAAATGGATGAGTATTTCAGTCCCATCCACACATACCAGGTGTGCAACGTTATGAGCCCTAGTCAGAACAACTGGCTCCGGACCAACTGGATCCAGCGAGACGGCGCGCGGCGGATCTACATTGAGATGAAGTTCACGCTGCGAGACTGCAACAGCATGCCAGGCGTGCTCGGTACCTGCAAGGAGACCTTTAACCTCTACTACTACGAGACCGATCGCGACGTTGGCACCACCATCTGGGAGAGTCAGTTCTCTAAGATCGACACCATCGCAGCGGACGAGAGTTTCACTAACGTGGACCTGGGCGTAAGGAGACTCAAACTCAACACTGAGATCCGGGGTGTCGGCCCGCTTGGCAAGCGCGGCTTCTACTTGGCCTTCCAGGATATAGGAGCCTGCATCGCTATCGTGTCCGTCCGGGTCTATTACAAGCGCTGCACGGGAATGGCTCGCAACCTGGCCATCTTTACGGACGTGGTCACGGGGGCAGACTCGTCCTCGCTGGTGGAGGTCAGAGGTCAGTGTGTGGACCACGCCGAGGAGAGGGACACTCCTAAGATGTACTGCAGCGCTGAGGGAGAGTGGCTCGTTCCGATCGGACGATGTGTGTGCAGTGCCGGCTTCGAGGAGCACAGAGACAACTGCATTGGTGAGTGACAAGATTATTCTGCATGAATGTTGAATACCGCGGACGAGTATTTTTTACCTTACCCAGTCCAGTCGATAATAATAATATAATCTGGTCACTAGATGTGGCTCAAGTCCCTTCTTCAGCTGAAGGCAATTGTTTTTGGGTGTTTTACTACCTGCTAGGCTGTGAGGATGTAGGCCGTTGCTGAGATTGTTACATGTGTATATTTAAAATTAAAATAAAGTATTATATATATATTTTATGTATATTTATATATATATATATATATATATATATATATACTTTATTTTAATATAATATATTACTTCTTTTTATATATTTTTCTTTATTTTTTAATAAATGTTTTATGTATTTACTTTTTTATTTAATTGAAGATTTTCAAAATGACATAAAATTATTTAAATTAATTATATATTGTGAATGTTACATGTATATATTTAATATTAAAATAAAGTATTATATGTATATATATATATATATATATATATATATATATAACTTTATTTTAATATTGTAATATAATATATAATATAATATGTTAAATATGTATACTTCTTTTTATATATTTTTCTTTATTATTTAATTAGTACATTTTTTATGTATTTACTTTTTTTATTTATTTAATTACAGATTATTTAAATTAATTATTGAAAAAAAAATGTGTATGTAGTTTTAGTTATTTTAGGTGAAGTAATTAAAAATAAAATTACTGTGTAGAGGAGGGTTTTAGAGACACTTTAAAAAAAAATCAACCATATTTAATATTAAAATAAAGTATTACATTTATGTTATATTTATATGTATATTTTTTTCTTTTACATATTTAATTAATCTTTTTCTTTTTTTGCTGTTGTTGTAAAAAGGATGATGCACATTTTGAAATGTTAATGATATTATTTTTATGATATGTTTATTATTAAAATAGTAAAGTATTATAATATGTAATATACATTTCTGATGTAATAGTTTTGGCTGCAGTGACACATAATATAATATAATATAATATAATATAATATAATATAATATAATATAACAATACAGGACAAAATAATATAATGCTTAATTTATGAAATTATTTATGTAATTTTTAAAGTAACAAAGGTGATGCCCATATAAATGATTTGTTTTTTTTATATTTTAATAACGATTTTTTAAAAGACCATTGTTTCTTTATCTAGATCCTCACTATTCTGTATTTACCAGTTTGTTTACTCAGTTCTCATTGCACTGGAATGAGCAGCCGCTGTATATTTTACGGGACATGTGACTAAATGCTGTGGAATTGTTAGTAATTCAATTTCCATCATGTTGCTGGTCGCGGCGTTCTGTTTTGACCATATTACTCAAGCCGTCACAAACTCATAGTTTGTCAGGTAATTTTCTGCTCGATCTGTGGCTAATAGCACTCACAGCAATCCATTTCCTTTTCCTCTGCCTCCTTTCTAAAGTGCTGGCGCTGTCTGCGCGTGTCAGTAAAGGTTAAGTGTCTGAGCCGCAGAGTCAGGCTTTCGGTGTCTAAACTGGGTCGCTGTGCTAATTCTCTCTGCGAGCGCGGCCTCCTCTAGTCACGCACATCTCAGGGACAAACCCAGCACGCCAAACTGGGCTGCTCTTGGACACTGCGAAACAAAAAAAAAGCATTTACCACTCTCAAAGCCTTAGGCACAGACCACCATGGAAGGATTGCATGTCGTCGCAATAGAAAGTGTCAAAAGGTTTCCCGTTTTCTTTGACCGAGAGTCGAGCGATGGGCTTTAAGTGCCGATCAAAACAGAGCGCTAGCTTTACGTCAGCTCCTGTCAGCTTCATTTTGGGTTTCCAGAGGCAGCCGTTGCTCCAGGGCCTTCCGGTCCAGTGTGAAAATGTAGGGAAAATATCCATTTCAGAGGAGATGAGATAGTTCATGCTCATTGGGGTAGCAGGAGCCTTGTCAAATCCACTCCATTTGGCAACTTGATTTAACCTACTTAAATTCGAGGGAGAGTGTCTTCCCCACATGTTCGGCCGCCGCTGAGGGCTAACTTATTCATGAACACTTGTAAACAGGCTTCTATGCAAAACAATTGTGTTTGGAGGGCCATGATGAAGCTGTGCCGGGGTTAACAATCAGAAAATACTGTGGGCTCCAGAGGTCTCAGGTCATATTGACAGTCGGGAATAGAAAAGCCTGTTTTTCCTATTCTTGTTCCTGTTCTTATTTCTACCTCATTGTACCTGTGTCAGAGATCATATATGATTATTGGGGACTATCAGATTCGTTAGGCTTTAAAATACAAAGTAGTATTTTGTATTTCAGATATGTATTTTAAATACATGTATTTGAAATACCGCCCATCCCTGAACACAAGTTAGTGCATATCATTGCTCTTTTGTTGATTTTGATTGCTTCCATTGTCCTTGTTTATAAGTCGTTTTGGATAAAAGTTTCTGCTAAACGACTATGTAAATGTAAATGTAATATAATAAAAATTAAAACAAATAAAAAGCATTTTAAATAATATATAAAGATTAAAAATATATAAAAAATACAAACTAAAGGGAAAAAAAACTAAATTTAAAATAAAACATTAAAAAAATAAAATTGTAAAAATGTAAATAATATAATATGTATTTTTTTTAATTTATAAAATAACAAAATATTACATAAAACATTGTTCGTGTATATATATATATATATATATATATTAAAGAAAAAAGTAAAAAAAAAGCATTAATTTTAAATAGAAATATTTGTGCAACATTTTAAATGTCTTTTTTGGACTAATTTAATTTGTCCTTGCTAAATATTAATATTCATTTCACTTTTTAATTTCACATTTTAAAACAACTAATAAAATTGACAAAAAAATGAAAAAACGGAATTAATAAGAAATAATTTAAAATATGTCATGGTATATATATATATATGTATATGTATTATTCATGTATATACACACACGTATGTATTTATTTTAGAAAAAAATATGTTATGATTATATATTTAATATTTATTTATATATGAATATAAAAATAGACATGTCAATATTTTTTTAAATATATACTGTATGTGTGTGTATTTATATATACACAGTAAACATACACAAAACACACAGATAACACAGAAACAAAAACTTTTATTTCGGATGTGATTAATAGCGATTAATTAAAAAAGAGACAATAAAATATTTGAACATTTTAAAATATGAGTAATAGTAATTGTTTTATGATATGTTTAACATTACAGTAATAAAGTATTATAAATAATATAATACAAAATACTGGCAAAATTGTGTTTTATGTTTGTACCACGAGGCCATGTTTGTTATTGCTATACCATTGTATGACGTTGATTACCTGCAAGACATTACTTAAGTCATTTTGAGTAAAACAAGCAGTGTTGGACATTACAACCAAAACATAATACATCTTTGGCACGCATGTCTTGTCTTGCGTTTACAATACGCTGAAAAAATTGGGAGGACACAAAGAACACTGTACGATGCCCAAGACGAAATAGCGTTTCTTTATTCAGAAGGTCTCAGAGTTCAGAGCTGTTTATTGAAGTCTTTTGTTCGTCGTTGAGTTTTGTAAAAAGCGTACAAGTCTGACATCGTAACATTTCCTGACATTAGATGATTTCAAAGCCAATCAAAAGCTACTGTACATTGTTGAAGAGGCCAGCTTTTCACAATCCAAGCTACCAGTTTCCACTTTTCATGCTCTCACAGATTATAATTATAAACTCCTCCGTACAATCTAGCGTGTGCTGGTGATTGTTAGGCATCTCACTGGCTTTCATGAGGCGACAGATCGGCAGCCCGTTGGCGTAAGGAAATTTCACAACGCTTTAGTCTGTCACTCTTAGATAATGATATTTATTTTCTGACAGCGTACAAATGGATGAAAAGGAAATAAAAAGTTAATAATTAAAATATATATATTGAATTTATGGATTTACTAAGCACACAGTTTCAATCACATCGACACTTAATAGACCTCTAGCTGTACATTTGAACACGCAGACGTCACAAACGGGAAAATATGATGCTGTTTGAGAGATGTGATGAACTGGCTTTGCACATACTGTAAGTTAGTTATTTGCATGTCATCTGTGTTGTTGTAGACCTCTGTTCACTTATGCACTTATCTCACAGATGAGTTTTATGCTGCGCAAGTCTTTGATATAACTTTCTGAAGTTGAGGGAAGGATATTCATGTTTGTTATGTTTTTTGTTTTTTTGAAGTCTGTTTACATTTTTTTTTCAGGAGTTGAGAAGGACGCCATCTGTGCTCATAGAATATAATCAGCCGTATATATGTATTAACAGGGAGATTTGTTGTCACAACATTAAAAAAGACATTTGCTAGGGTGTTAGATTAATATATATATATATATATATATTTATATATACAGTATGTTTTATTAGGTACATTTACAGAACCTGAGAAAACAAGGATACTGCTCAAGGATGTTCATGATGCAAGACATTTAGATGTTCTTGAAGGAATATTTCAGGTTTAAAACAAATGTTGAACTATATCTGTTTATTTGTAGCTCATTTATCACAAAAATATTTTATAAAAATTGTATACACACACACACGCAAAATCTATATAAAATTTTTCTGTGGTAAAAATATATATACTTTATTTAATATATACTTTATTTTGATATTACACATATTGAGAGACTAAATTTATTATTTATTTATTTATTTGCAGATTTTAAAAAAATATCTATTTTATTATTGTATTATTTGCATTTATTAAAATGTCTAACATGTGTATAAAGTTTTGGTTGTTTGAGGTGAAGCAATTAAAAAAGAAATTACTGTATAGAGGAGGTTTGCTGTAAAGCACTTATTTTTATGATATGGTTATTATAGTAAAGTATTACATATAACATCTAACAATATTATTTAATATTATGTAATAATACATTTTTGATGTGATAGTTTTGGCTGCAATGACATATAATATAATATTCATCAAGTTCAACATTATATATTTTATTAATAAGATGATGGCCACATAATAATATTATATAATATTTTTTTGGTTCTAATTCCTACAATTTTTAGGCCTTTGTTTTTACTGTATTATTTATATAAAAAATGCATGAATGGTGAGCATAAGACCATTTTTTAAACTTTGAACTGTAGTGTACATAAATTATTCCTTTATTATAAAGTTTATATGGATGATATGTCATCCACTTATCTAATAACTAGATAACTAGTTAAATACTAGTCTTGCTCTACTGTTCTTGCATGTGTCGTGCAGAAATGACCTGATCCTGACATTTTACAGTACATTGATTGCATTGCAATGCTGTCTTTGTAAATGCATTGTGTTAAACATTTTTTTTTTCCTCCATTTTTAACTGACAGATAGTGGCAGTCGGCAGCATGCCACAGAACTTATATTGAACCCAGAACGTGTCTATATGTCTGCCGGCTCGTAGTTAAAATCCAACACGCAAGTAGTAATTTACTGTTTCATTTGAGCCACATTATATGTCAAATAAAGCAAAACAATAGCAACCAACAACACATTGGTGGCCCTGATAACAAAAGCAGATACCGCGGCTGTAAATGGAAAGAATGAGGATTTGCGAGAGGGGGCGGAGTGGTAGGGTGGCCGACTAATTAGCCTTTTTTTGTGTCTTAGCTGGGCGTGCATTGTGTACAGCATGAGGGTTTTCTGGCCAACATATTACACAGGGATTAAATGAGGACCGGGGGGCTCCGGTGGACAATATTAAAGCCCTGCACGCAACTATGCCATTGTGGTGACGGCGTTTAATCTGTCAGACCACCACGCAGACGGGCGGATGGAGGACTACCGCTGGAGAAAGGCGGAGGAAAGGGCTTTTTCCTGATAAAGGAATGAATTTTATCTCAGCAAGACGGAGCTACACCGTGTCACTCAAAATCTTGGCCCCCTCCCCAACCATCTATATTGACACTTGCATCAGAAATAGTAAGAAAGAGTTGGCAAACAAAAGCTATGTTCATTTATTCCATCCACATTTTGTATTATAATTTATGAGGCTCTGTAGATTCAAATTCATGTGTTTGCTAATGTAATAACACTGGAGGGACGTGAATGACAGCGTGGTGTTGATAATGATGGGAAATTATTAAACACGTTATGCAATCTGATTTTTAGATTGTGGTTTTCTTTATTTTTTGCTGTTAATTTAAACCAAACTCTGCAAGACGCCTTCCCTTCGCAACAAAATACCCAATGTCTTATCAGCCTATTTGCATTGCCATTGTTCTCACGCAACAAACGGGCCGTGTGATAAAAATCCACAAAGCCGCAGCATCACAGCAACTTCATAAGATAGATCAAGTCTGCGTAAAGTCTAGAGAACAAGAAAAGCACGCTCGGCTTTTCTCTGGTAATTGCCACACACAAAACATCAGAGTTTCTCATTCAGATGGCTTCTTTTTGTCAGAGGCACTGTAAACGCCTCGCTCCGCGTGCTTCAATTAGACACGCTTAGATAGGTGACAGCAATTCAATCAAACAATTAGCAGCCATTTAATGCTCATTAACAGAGATGCGTTTGTATCATTTGATGTGGCTGAACAATATTTCCGAAGAAAAAAGCTGTTGTAGGCTGACTGTTGCACAATACCAGCATCAACACCTGTTGAACAACAAACTTTTAATGTGTTATACCCATCAAATACAAAATGAGAAAAAATTAAACTTGCTACAGTGAAACTTTTTTTATTTAATTTTTTGTACAATTATAGTGTCTGTGTGTCTATATAGCTTACCATGTAGTGTTATATTTGTGTTTATATATTGTGTTAATTTATAATACAAATGAAATTCTGTATATAGGTAAGTTTTACAAATACTGCATATTATGGGGGTAAAAAAATTGTCTGATCACATAAAAATTTTTAAATAGACTATTTTTAACCTGAAAATTAGGGAAGTATTGGTATGAAAATGTCTTTTAACGATTGTAGTGACCAAAATAATCATGGTTATCAGTATAATCATGGTATTGTTAACATGTGCTGGATATGTTTAAAGAACATAAATCATAAAGTGTTATATTAAATCAACAAACAACAAATAAAATGACTTTTTTTTTTGCATAATCACTAAAACAATAACATTACCAATGATGTTCAGATTTTAAATGACAACTTGACTGACAAAAGCTTAATAACACATTCAAATATCTTACGTAAGTGTATAAATAAAGCTTTGAAAAAGTTTCATAAAAAATGTAAACTTTGCTTCAGCGTCTTTTAGCTTTAAAATACAGTAGTACTGTCTGGATTTACTAAAGATGCGTGGTAAAGAATTAGTGCTGAAAAGGCATGGACACAATTATTTTTGCGCCTGTCCTTACTGAATATGCAGAATTTCCTTTCTAGATGCTCCCAACATTTATGGGAGGAGAGTATTCAGCACTTTTTAGCGAGCCACGGAATATGTACCAACAAGTACATATCACTGCAGTTTCCAAAAGAAATAGAAGCAGTAAAACTTTGACGCCTTTTATTCCTTTTCACACCTATTTACACAGTTTCGATTAATAAAGCGTAATTTTCGCACAATTACTTGAAGAATATCATGTTATGACTTCAAAACAATATTAATATGATGGGAGATTTGAAAACTGATGCTTTTGAATGTTAGCATCACACATATCTAGCTTCATATCTGTGGGTTTTCATAGACGATAGGTTTGTTCAGTAGCTCTTGGAGTACAGAGATGTACTTGAGAGGCGAGGAGCGCCGGTTTGAATCCTGTGTAACTACGATTCGACAAAACGGTTCAAATCTGCATAAAAAGCTGTTGAAATTACATGCTTTTTTACATCAGTTTGGCATTTGTTAACACTATCGGGTAGCTTTAGGGTTGGATTTAGTGTAGGGCATATTTCCAACATGATAACTGAAACAACGTAATAAAAACACAGCAATATGTGCCTATATCAACGTAATAAAAAATGTGCCAGGGTCATGTATTAAACCTGTGTTTTAGCGCCACTCAGTGGACATTTCTCTTTGAAACTGCAGCAAAACGTGCATTAAGGTACATAAAACGGTATTCAAATGAATCACGCAAGGTGATTTACTAACGTTTGTGTTCAACAAATTGTCATTATTTAGCATTAAAAAGCACGTGTGTCTGTGTTCTTTAAAGTGTGCATTGTTAGAAAATCACTCTCAGAATTTTCCCCTCCCATCGGCGCTTTTATGGAATTGCACTCTAATGCTAATTTGCCCTGTTTAGTAAATCTGGCCTGTAATCTGTCATGTACATGTTATATTTTGTATAAAAAAATATTAAATTAGAAATAAATGCAAAATATTTAGACTTTTGGACCCCACAGTGCATATTTAATGGATATAAATTATTCTTTCTCTTCTAATATGAAGAAAAAAATTCTAATATTATGGCAAGATATAATAAAAGCTATTTAAATCAACTGAGTGACTAGTTTTGCTAAGCCTATTGCACCAGAAATGGAGATAAATGCTCTTTACGCTCTGTGCCAACTGGGGCGGCATCTAATCATGGACTCGCTTTGCTACATAGCTTACGTACCTCCGTAGCTGCTAAAATTAATGCCAGCCCGTGAAGTTTTTAATATCTGTGCTGAGGTCCCTTCTTCCACCAGGATTTGTTAACGTGGTGCCATGTTTCATTTCTGTCTATTAGTGCATGTGAGAGACGTTTAAGAACATAATTAAAGTGGGACGCCCCTGTGGGAGCGTTCAGGTAGATTAAACGACTTCATTAGCTTTACGCTACAGAAGGTGTGCGATGTAGCCACCGGACAGAAGCAGCGGTCCGAGGTACAGGGCTTCCCTGCTGGGAGTCGACTGTCAGGGATCGTACAGCGCGTGCAGATGTATCTCATTAGTGAGCGTTTTGACAGCCGAGCAAATTATTACCTTGATTCTGGCTGGTTGAGATTTCTTTGAAAACTTTTGAAACCATTTTGGACTAGTTTATAGCATCTTAAATGGAGTGCTGGTCTGTTCAGTATTTAAATAAACACATGGTCTGGCTAGAGGGCTAGTTCACCCCAAAATTTGTTTCTTTCTTTTGTTTACCAACTTTCGATTACTAACATTATTCAAAATTTGTATTTTTTTTTTTATGTTCAACTCATACACATTTGGAACAAAATGAGGGTAAGTAAATGATGACAGAGATTTCATTTTGGGTTGAACTATCCCTTTAATGGTTTTATAGGGGTTTGGAGCAGACTGTGAGATCAATTAGACTAGCTAAAAGACTTTTACCATGCATTGGTCAGTTTTGAGATATTTGCTTTTTTATTTGTTTTTTCAGACTAAATAAAAACATGAAAATTTTTTTTGTGTTGCACTATTTTCTCAAAATGAGTCAGAGATCTCCAGTAGCGCTTACATCCATCAAAACTTACAGTTTTATTCTTAACTATATTTTGAAAGTTTTTACAGAGGGGTTTGTTCATGCATTATTTGACTGCTTTTTTACACCAGTTTTCTTTTTACTTTTCTGTCTGTTGAAGATATTTTCTGATTCATAGAGTAATTAAAACTATTAACAATCCTTTCTGTAAAAAAAAAAACTTTAACTCTAGCATGTAAATAAAATCAAAGAACACTTTTGAACCTTGCTGTATCTAATGTTCAGATTAGATTCCTTGTAATATGTAAAAAAAAAAAAATAATAAAATCTGTCATATATTGCAATCAGTCAAATGGGGAAGAACAGTCACTTTTATTCATAATATATATACAGTACTGTGCAAAAATCTTAGGCCACTAGTATTTTCACCAACAAAAAATAGTTTTAAGTCGATTTTTTGTGATCTTTTGTGGTAGTGTGTCAGTTTATCAGTTTACATTTCCAAACATTATTTTTGTCATTAATTGTAATAATGCAGTGAGATTATCGTCTACACAAGGAGTCTGATAACAGCCAGTGCTCCACACAGAGATCTGATCTGATCATCATCCAGTCTGTCTGGAATGATAGTAACAGAATAAACTGAGACAGACTAAATCCAGAAGAACTGTGGCAACGTCTCCAAGATGAAGAAAAAAACCTACATGGAAAGCTACCTGAAAAACTATGGGCAAGTGTACCTCAGAACAGAAGCTGTTTTACCATATATATATATATATATACATATATAATGAATAAAACTGACTGTTTTTCCCCATTTGACTGATTGATATACAACCCTATTCACCTGAAGTGATTTGCTTTGAAGGAATAAAAAATTACTTGAAAATATACTTTTCTCAGGCCATCCAAAATATCATAGAAGACTTCATTTGTTACCTAATTAGTTAATTAATAAATCCTGTGCAGTGAATGGGAGCCGTCAGAATAAGAGCCCAAACAGAAGTAATCCACATGACTCCATTAATTAATGGATATATAATATATATATATATATATTTTTTTTTTTTTTCTTTTTATTCAGCAGGAAGGATGTTAAAAGTTCAGAAATACATTTCAAAGGAAGTTCTAACAAATCATTTGAATTCTGTTTAATCATTTATTATGTTTTTTTCCATATCACGGGCAGTCAAGTTTATCTGCGCAATCACGAGGATTCTCCAAGTCAATAAAGTCACCGGCTGCATTTCTCCTTCTACTGTTAATGACTCTTCAAGGTCGCCCCCAATTTAGACAAGTTGGTCTCCATCTATCAAGCACTTAGAAACAGGCACCACTTTTCTTGAGTAAATTGATCTGATAGCAATTACCCTCCTGCGCTTGGAAAGTTTAAGATGAGATCTTTGGAGGACACAGCCTAACCACAACTACAGACAATAAGATTAAGGGCCAAAGTAGAAAACAGAAGCAAAATTGGATGCACGTCCACACAGACCCACACACACACACATATATATCTTTATGTATATTAATGCAAGTATTTGAGAGTAAACTAGATAACAGACTCCTCTGGCCTCGTGCTCTATGCCACACAATGTAGTTAATATCAGATTGCGAGCCACAAACAATTAACTCCTTACGGCCCTCTTATATATCCATTAAAAGCCTCCCTCTGGGATAAACAGACATTTTTACACATGGCCAGTTTCGAATTAGGCTGCTTTCTTCAGGCCAGCACAAGCCATTTTCGCAAATTAAGATATGCTTGTGTGTCAAAGGTATATGGTTATTTTGTGCATAGGGGGGTTGTATTTGTGGGCTTTATAACTCATGCACTTCTTCTTCTTATAGCCTTGGGATCAATTAAAGGAATAGTTCAATGAAAGTTTTGTCCTCATTTAGCCCTATATCACCCCAAACCTGCATTATTTCCATTTTTATACACACACATATACACATACATTTAAGAATTTATTTATTTGACTTGCATATAAAATTATTATGCCTTTTTTAAATAAATCAAAAAGATTACTACTCTTTATAATTTATTGACATTTTCTGTAATTATTTGTGGAATTTTCAAACAATTTGTAATTGTTTCTATGCCATACATAAATTACACACATAAGAAACTGTCAGACAACATTTGCAACTTTGACTATTTAAATTTTTTTCCAAAATGCATTTGGTTCATTTAAAAAATTTAAACTAAGTTAAGTTAAGTTAAGTTGAATTGTTAATTGTGAAAACAAATACATTGATTTAGTTCAAATGTACAAACAGGGAAAATATGGCTTACTATGGAATAAGCAAGATTCAGTTAGTAAAAATGTCTGAGATTTATAGAAATATGATTTATTGATGATAAATACATGAACCCAGTTATATTCAGATACAAATATGCATCACAATAAGTTTATTAGTTTATGTTAAAACTGTCTAATCCAAATGGGTATGCAAATTTCAATACATAAATAATAAATTTAGGCTTAAACATAAAGTGAATGTACACCCCAGAGGCCTAACCAGAGTTGGGTGTTTTTCAAGCGGTTCTCTGTGTTGTTTTGATTAAGAAACTGCTATTAAAATAATATGTGGTCAGAATGACACCAAGGTATATGACAAAAGGTTTATTTTTGGCTGTACTGTGCCTTTAAATTCCACAGAGGAGTTCTTTAGCAAAACCACAGACGTTATGATGACTGAAGTCTAATTATGACTGAAGTCTAATACGCAGGTAAATCCTTGTATTGTAATGCAAAATATGATCCACGCTGTTTGAAATCAAAGACCTGTCTATTTAATGACTATCAAAAGGTCATGTCTGTATTCGCTGTTATTGTGCTCTTGGTTCTGCTTGAATTTCATGCATGAATTGGCATTTTGATAGTCAAAGCCGAAGCTTGAAGGGCCAAACGTTTGCAAGCAATTCATCTTCTGCCCTTCTTATCCGTCCTTATTTATTTCTTTATTTATTTTTACCCTCTGGTTGTTCGATCTTGAGGCTCGTTCCCTAGTGGTTTGAGGGCCAGTCGGCATTAGGTCTTATCATGGCCGCACGGCTTCGGGATCTGGACGGTGCCAGTCATGCTCGGTATCGCTGCTGCTGCTGGGAATTTTGCCTGGGGACGGATTGGCCGACTCCAAATGTCACTAACCTTGATTAATGTCACACCTAAAAGTATGGTCATAAAAAAAATGGCAGAAGCTTATGCTTTATGATTTGAGAGAAATAATCTACCTGGTCTCATGGCATAAATGTATCTGGGTGCACATTTAACAAGAGATGAACCGCTGCAATATGTACCTATAGCAACGTAATAAAAATTCACAGAGGTACATATTTTTAAAGACCAGATCTGAAATAACACAGCAGGTGCACAAATTGTGGAAAATCTTTGCCTTTTAAGTATTAAAAAAGAATATGCATCGCAATGCAGCTTCCTCTTCAGTCCATCCAGAAGGGAACTCGGTTTCATGGTAAAAGCTCCAGAGAGAATTGAGTTTTTATGATTACATTCAAGCGGTTCAAGGATTTCAGTCTTGACACAAGCATGAGATGATGTGCCTCAGAGGAGCATTTCTTGCCGTAGGTATGAGATGTAATGAATTCCGTTTATTTTGAATGATTTTAAGTAAATTAAAATGTGTTTTTGCATGTATTTGCACAGTGCCATTCAAAAGTTTGTGTATTTTTTTAAAATACTTTTATTCAGCAGGGATGTAATAATCTAAAGTGACAGTAAATGCATTTAGTGTTGCAATAACAATAAAAATAATAATTTCAATAATAATTTGAACTGTCTAATCATTAAAGAAACAAGTAGTAAAAAAAAAACACTTTTTTTATTTATTATTATTAATTTTTGTTAATAAAAATATTAAGTAGCACAACTGTTATACATAGATATGTCAATTAGCATATTAGAATTATTATTTCTGAAGGATCATGTGAGACTGAAGACTGGAGTAATGATGCTGATTCAGTTTTGTTATTACATGAATAAATTACGTTAAATTACATTAAATTATATACAGTGTTGGGAAGGTTGCTGTAATATTTAGGGTAATGGGTTACCCTATTTAAAATGTAATCAGTGGCATAACTGTTTCAATTACTTTATTAATGTAACTAAATACATTTGATTGCTTTTTTGTAAATTTCTAATAAATTTCAACTGTTAATTATTTTAAAACATTTAAAGCAGGCAAAGTTAACCTTACAGTTAATCTTCAAAAAAAAAAAAAAAAACAGACATAAACCCAAATAATGTCTCATTTTTTAGAGCTGTTGATGCAAAAAATCATTAATAAAATTTTACAAAAAATCATAGTCATTTAAAAATCATATCTGTATGTGTTTGAAAATATTCAGATGTAACCCCCTTTGTAATTATTAGCATTTTCATAGGTTACTGTAATTTCATTACACATTTTCTCAGTAAATGTAACAGATTACATTAAATTATTACATTGAATTATTTTGTAATTAAATTACATAATTCCATTACATGTTCTAGTTAGTATTTTCTAATACTTTTTTTTAATTTATTTTTCTGTTTAGGTTTTTAAAAGAGAGTTTTAAATATACAGTAACTGTTTAATAGGTCAAAAACCACATTATGAAGTTATGACTAATTGGACTTAATAACAGTGCACTTTTGCTAGGCCTTTTAGGAATTTAGGCATTATGTCATGTTAAAACAACACAGCAGAAGTGTTTGCGTTGTATATTAGAGACTGAATGGGAACATCTGTTTTGTGGCTCTCACAGGAAACAATCATTACAGTAGCAATACAGGCCTCCATGCATCTTTAAAATGGTACACCGTTGTGCTGTACGTGTGGCTGGTCCAAATCTAAAGCAGGACAGCGAAGTGACACACTAACATGAGTGTGCTGGATGCGTCTGGACCCTGAGCAATCAGTTGCCCCTTCAGTGGAGAGCGGGACGTTTACAACACGTGTGTTTGGAGGACCTGTGATGGAGTGCCCCATTTCCAGCTATGATTTCACTGACAGAATCATTCATCACTCAGACAATCCTCCTCGCTCATTAGCAGCTGTTGTTTGGCTCCCGTAAGAGTTCTGAGCTGTTTGTGAGCAAGAAGAGTGTTTCCGTGGGTGCTTTTTGTGTTTTCAAGGATACTCATTGTGAGTCTCTTAAAGAAGCAGTTTGCACAAATTAAAATCCTGTTGTTATTTACTCACCCTCATGTCACTGCTTTTGTGTTCCACAGAAGAGGGAAAATTTGACACAGCAGAAGTTTGAGTATATGGTGACCGCATTTTTATTTTGTGTGAACTGTCCCTTTTAGTGTGCTTCAGCAGTGTAATTGTGGACATGTAAATGCATATTAGCAAATGTATTATTATATTGTGATTTATATATTTTTTGTCTACTGATAAATCTTTATCAGTTGTGTAGTATTTTTATTTTAATATTTGTTTTATTATCTTTATTTTAAATAATACAAATAATAAGTGAACAATAAGTAAATATTTTCAAAGTTTTAACAATTGTTATATTATATTATATATTGACTAATCTTAGAATAATTAATCTTGTACAGGACATTTCTTTCAGTCTTATGATTTTAAAAAATATATACTTTTATTATTGTTTAAAAAAATATAAGATAAGTCATATGTGATTGCATTATTTTCAAGTTTCTAATCTTGAAACCTAACCCAGTAGTTCTCTATTAATTGCATGATAATTTCATGTTGAGTAAATATGTAATTCCAACACAGTTTTCGACACTTACTTTGGAAAGGCACCTATTCATGATCATTTAGTTGAGAGTGTGAGGTTTCACTACGGTAAATTGTTGGTGTCTATGCTTGAATCACCTTCTTCCTTCTAGACCTTGCATATACTCTGGTCTTGAAAAACACCTTAGTGGTTATTCTTTTTAACCATATTTATTTAACCATCTACGCAAAGAGTAAAAATCAAGGTCAGCATACAATGGCTGTAAATATTCATTAAAATTCATTGTAATGCAAATGTGGATGCAAGGAGAGCGGTGCTCTGACAGGTGCTGACAAACCAAACAGTGTGCCAATGTGCAAAAAAAACCCACAGCAGCCCTAATGTAGTGGATGTAAACACCACCGGATAAAGAGCACCAGAGTCTCTTCTCACCCCTTGTGCTTTTTTAACCCTTATCTGTTTTGAAAAGAGAGTTACTAAGTAGAAAGAGTCTTAGAAGCAGGATTTCAGCCCAACAGAAAGGTCACCAAAGTACATCATGATTAAGTCACGTCTGTCTGTCGGTGTGTATGTCGAATGTGTGTTTCTGATTGCGTTGCCAGAGGTATTCTGTCAAAAACTTCAAAGTGCATAGACGTCACTGTACTCCATGAGCGTACGGCCCCAATGTTTATCGTGACCTGCTTTTCAACTCAGGAGCTTTTCAAAAAAACATCAAGGGAGGGAAGGATTAATCGGATCAAGCCAAAAGAAAAAACAGACAAGGATAAATACTGCAAGAAGGAATACTTTTTGGACTCCCTGAGGTTTCTGTCAGTGGAGATAAAGAACTTGCTATCACTCTTATGTTAATGCTCGATTCTCTCCCTCCCCAAAGCTCAGATTCCTTACCCATGTACTTGTTGTCCTCACTTGAATATGAACCGCTAGATGTGAGAGTGACTGTGTCGCAATGCTTGTTCACAACCTGTTGTGTTTCATTTTGATCAAATAACATTCAGAATTAACAAAAATACTGTCTGCAACTCTTTTTACTTTCATAACGTGATGTATTTCTGGATTAAGCAGGATGTTCAATGAGAAATCAAAAGGTTCATAAAAAAGGAAACCCGTTTCCCTATGTCAATAAAAAATAGTAAAAAGCAACTTTTACATTTATAACTTCTTATCTCACAATTTGGACTAGCAGTTGTGAAAATATTTTTAAATTCTGACTTTATTTCTCATCATTTTCAACTTAATTTCTCAGATTTGCCAGTTTATATCCAACCTATGGCAATTCGTACATATTTTAAAAGATTTGCTAAATCGCACGTTTTATGAGTTACATAATTCAATTTAATTTATACAGATGACCAACCTCTAACCCCGCCCCTAAATTTAGCCGTCTCTGTGGTGTAGACAAACCATACAAAGTGTGAGGTGAAGTTGTACGAATTCGTACAAATTAGCCACCTCAAAAAATATGTATGAGAGAGATACTGTTGTTTTGTCTTAAGTTTTGAAGAACTATTTTGTTCCTGAGTGGAGCTTTCAGTGAACCGCTGTTAAAAGAACCATTTTTATTTACTTATTTATTATTAGCCTAAAAACATTTTAATCGTCTGAGTAACTCCATCTTATTGTCTTCTCACCTTTAAAATCGTCCCACATTGTTGTTTTAGTTTTTTTTGTAAAGGCTGCTTGACTTGCTTTGTAAGCACTGGGTCGACACGTTCTCCTATGCCAGGCATGTGTGATTATGTAATGCGTGAGGTCGAACTAATGCAACATGAGCATTAGTGGTTAAAAATTCTATAAATTTTTACAGTTTTTAAAGAAATGACTGATCTTTTCACTAGATAAGACCATTATTCCTTATGTAGTAGAGCTGCACTGAAAGTTAAACTCTGTTTTTATGCTTCTGTTAGCATGTGAGGTGGGTTTCTACAAGCCCGTGGCAGGAGATCAGCTCTGTGGGAAATGTCCACTCCACAGTCACTCTGAGACACGAGCAGCTCTAACCTGCCCATGTGATGCCAACTTCTATCGTTCCTCTACAGATCCATCTGCTTCTCCCTGCACAAGTGAGTCTTCATGTTTGCAAATCACTAGATCAAGAAATCTTCTAACTTAAAATTTCTTTAGATGCCGTGGCCTAGACAAGTATTTGAAAATCCATATCTGGACGTCAATGCATATATACATAATATATAAAACATTTTAAATGCTGCAAGATCTTTTCTCTTCACTAGCTGCACTTTATAATTTTAATAAGTCTCAATGTATTTTAATCAGCTGGTGTTTTTTTGGTCTTTAGTTGATGTACCACAGGTGTAACATATTGGAATAACTATGTATTTTATTTTATTTTATTTTATACATTATATAGATGTCATATTATATTAGTAATTATAATCAGCATGTCTGATCAAAGAAATAATTAAAAAAATGAAATAAAATAGATAAGATAAGAATAAGTACAGTTAAATGTTTTTATATTTTTAATTTAATTTAATTTAATTTAATTTCTTTTTAATTTTAAAATAAAATTCCTGTTTAAAGAAACAAAATAAAATAAATAGATAATATAAAATTAAGTAAAATAAAAAACTTTCCTTCTTATTTTAGTTTTTATTTCATTTCTTTTTATACATTATATAAATGTCTTATCATAATTATTTTCATGTGATCATATAAATAAAATGAAATAAAAGATAAAAGATCAAATTAAGCATATAACTAATTTTTATTTCCTTTTATTTTATACATGTCTTGTTATATAAATAATTTGATCAGTATGCCTGATCAAATAAATTAAATGTAATAAAATATATGAGATAAAATTAAGTATATATATTTTTTAATTTAATTTATTTTTAATTTATTTGAACTTATATTTTGCATAAAAAGTGTGTGCTTGTGCAATCTTTAAAACAAATTAAAATATTTAGAAAGCTAATTTAATTATAATAGATTTTTTTTTAACTGCTTTAAGATTCCAAATACTTTGTGGTACTTTTTTTTTTTTTTTGACTTTTTAATGAGAAGAAAAATCGTAAGGCAAGATTACTTGTTGAGTCGGGGTCGTGTGGTTACTGAAGTGCAAATTCAATCATTCTCTTTTGATCAGCTAGCCTGATAACCACCAATTCCCTCAACCTCACTAATTAACCTATAATTAAGAACTGTCTAACTTCACCCTCCCCGCAGGACCTCCGTCAGCTCCAGTAAACATCATCTCATCTGTGAACGGCACCTCGGTCAGTCTGGAGTGGGTTCCACCTTTGGACACAGGGGGCCGCAGTGATGTCATCTATGATGTCCTTTGCCAGAAGTGTGACAAGGACGGGGCGAAGTGTGAGGACTGTCGGGTGGGTGCCGGAGGGGGTAATGGGGTAGGAAACGCCAATGGGGGTGCTGCAGACACCAACGGAGCTGTTGGCGGGACAGTTGGAGGAGGAGGAATCATGAATGGAATGGTGGTATCCCGGACAGGAGCCGCCCTGGTGCGCTTTATCCCTCAGCAGACAGGACTTACCGAACCATGGGTGACGGTGCTGAATCTCGCCGCCCACAGTAACTACACCTTCCGTATTGTCGCTCTAAATGGAGTCACGCACCTGAGCAACGAGCTGCCACAATCTGTGACGGCCAATATCACCACAAACCAGGCAGGTAGGAGACACTACTGGGTCATTAAAGTTTGATTGCATTAATTATTCACGTAATTCCTAAAACGGCAGCAGCTTAAAAATCACAGTCTTACTAGCCTATGAGGTCAAGGCTTTAGCTTACTTGCATAGTCAAAACCTAGCTGGCTAGTTCATGATGCGTTTTGAAAGTTGGTCAATCTCAAAGTTTGTTTTCCCACCAGTTGGTAATCTAACTTATTAATCATTTAAATTAATTGGAACCTGCTAAAGACCATACTGACCAGTATTTAAATTGAATAGACAATGTAATCCAACCAGGTTGATTTCAACTAAACCAGCTATAGTAATCTACTGTAATTGATGAACCTCCTTTTTAGAACTACCTTAAATTACTAATTCTGAACAGCTTTGTCAAGGTGGTCCACCAGTCCTAACCAGGTTGACCTTCACTAAACCAGCTATCTAATTTGTCTAGCACCTAGACAAATTTGAACTAGCCAAAAATCACAAATAACCAGTTTTAAACAGTTTAGTTTAGGTACCAGTTTAGACATCAGCCCTAACAACATTGAACCTAAAGTAGCTTGAACCAGCTAATAAGCATAAATAACTAGTTTCTAAAAACAGCCAGAAACTGGCTCAGGACCAGCTGTTTACCAGCTTCTAACCAGCTCATGACCAAATTAAATCAGCTCAACTCAGCTGACATGCTTCAAAACAAACATAACCAGCATATGCAGTTTTTTTTCACCTAACCACCTAAACTAGTTTGAATCACCTAATGACTATTAATAGCAAGTTTTAAACAGTTTAGTTTAGGTACCAGTTTAGATGTCAGCCCTAACCAGGTTGACCTCTGCTCCATCAGCAAGCTGCTCATCCACCTAAACTAGTCTCAACCATCTAAGAAGCATATTGTAAATAATTAGTTTTAAAACCATCAAAATAGGTAGAAAATCATGGGACGAATAACCAGATAGTCAAATTTGTCAAGGTTGTCTATCAGTCCTAACCAGAATGACCTATGGCCCATCAACAAAGCTGGTCTAGCTGATTAACAAACTAAACTAGTTTGAACCACCTAATGACTTTAAATAGCCAATTTTAAACCGCTTAGGCACCAGTTTAGGCACCAGCCCTAACAAGTTTAATCTCTGACCATTAGCAAACTAGTCTAGTTGATCATCTAAAGGTAATCTGTTAATGCTAAACACATTAATCGTGACTCCACCAGCCAGTACACTTACTAATCAACCACTTAAACTAGCTTCAACCAGCTAATAAATAACCAGTTCTGATCAGCTAGTAGTGTATATTTTTCATTAAACCAGTCTATTTGATCATCTGAAGGTGGTCTGCTAACCCTAAACACATTAATCTCGACTCCACCAGCTAGTCTAGCTGGTCGACAACCTAAACTAGTTTGAACCAACGAATAAGCATAAATAACTAGTTTCGAAAACATCTAAAGATGGTATGAAAAAACAGCTTAGTCAAGGTTGTCTGCCAGTCCTAATCAGGATGGCCTATGTTCCATCAGCAAGCTAGTCTAGCCGATTAACCACCTAAACTAGTTTGAATCAAATTATGACTGTAAATAGCCAGTTTTAAACAGATTAGTTTAGGTACCAGTTCATGCACCAGCCCTAACCAGTTTGACCTCTGGCCATCAGCAAACTAGTATAGTTGATCATCTAAAGGTAATCTGCTAATCATAAACACATTGATCTTGACTCCACCAGCAAGTACACTTAATGAACCACTTAAACTAGCTTCAACCAGCTGATAAAGATAAATAACCAGTTCAGTCATGACAACTCTCAGAACATTTTAGCACGATGATGGATATGATAATGTTAATGTATTTGGTCTTGGCGGAATAGATCTGCTACACTGCTGCTGCTGTTGGTAATTGCTTTAGCTGTAGATTATTGTTTCTGCTGCTGCGAGCGAGCACAGGAACTTGCTTATATAAAATAACCTGTAGCAGATCCATACAGGTGGAGCTGGGGAAGGTGGGGGGTTTCAGAGAAACATGCTGTGAAAATCTCAGGTGAATTCTAGCCAGCCGTACAGTATAAATGCAAGGCTGTGAGCTCATTTACTGCATATGTACCATTAACCAATCAGCTTGTATCAAACTCTTTGAATATCATCGGTTACATTAACAACCCTTCAGCCTGCACCATCTAGAGTTTCATGACTGAAGTATACATTTCTGATCAGCTAGAACCGGGTTTCTCAAATCTTACCCTGGAAGTCCAATGCACTGCAGAGTTTAGCTCTAACCCTAAACAAACACACCTGAGCATGTTAGTCAGTGTCTTAAAGATCATTAGAAAATCACAGTTAGTGAGTTTTATCAGGGTTGGAGCTAAACTCTGCAGTGCATTGGACCTCCAGGGTAAGATTTGAGAAGCCCTGAGCTAGAAGCTAGTACTAATACATGTTAATATGTAATAATACATATTATAGTTGTAGAATGAATCTGTTGTCTTAGTAAAGGCCCCATCATGTCTTTGTTTTCACAGCTCCGTCTCAAGTGATGGCCATCCGTCAAGAAAACGCCAGTCAGAACAGCGTCACTCTTTTCTGGCACGAACCAGCACAGCCCAATGGAGTCATATTAGAATACGACATAAAATATTATGAAAAGGTAATTTCTTTATCTTAGTGATTACACTCCAGGTCCCAAAAGAGTGATATTTATTCATTAACTGAGAAGGTCTCATAACCGACTGGCTTAACCACTTAATGAAGGGTCACATTTTATAGACTAACCTGGAGTCAAAAATCTCAGTTTAACCACTTGGTTTATTGGCAGCTCAGGCTAATTGAAAGGAAATTACCAACCAATAGTGCTTTCAGACTGATTTGGCGAGATTATTTAAAGTGACATTGAAGGCAAACACAGTGAGCCCTGCCAAACACTGGAGGGAAGTTAATTGTCGCGTGAGCTGGGAGCTTTGCTGCCTAATGGTGCAAAAGAGATCTCAGCTGTGACAGAGAATTAGGATACAGTGCCTAGTCAACAATGCCACTATGTAAATATGATTTTGCATTCCCTATTTGCCAAGCCGCTGCCCGTGTGCTGATTCCTGGGGAATGGTGCTTAACAAAGTCCACGCAGTGGTTTTTGATGGATATACGGCTCTGGCGGTGTCCTCAGGGGACAGAGGAGCATCAAAGGCTTTTTAACAAAGCGAAATGCTTCGGAGGGGACAGAGTTCACGGACGCAGTGGGGCGAAGCAGAGAATGCTAACAGATTAGTGAGCACTTCAGTTTAATCGGTCCAATCCTATAGCTTGGGTCTCAAAACAATGATTTTGTCTGGTCCTGGTGTGAGCTGTTCGTTATTGTCTGTTTATGGATTCAGTGACCTTAAATAAAATCTTTATTTGATTGTAACTCATTGACTTATTGGTCCGTTTTCACAGGACAACGAGCAGCAAAGTTATGCTACGCTGAAGTCAAAGAACACTAGCGCTAAAGTGTCAGGTCTGAAGCCCGGCACAAGCTACATCTTCCAGATTCGGGCCAGAACCTCGGCTGGCTGTGGGCGATTCAGCCAGTCGGTGGAGATACAGACCGGCAAAGCAAGTGAGTGTTCAATTATTACTAGTGCTACGGACATGACTAATATTTAAATCATGTGGATTGTTGAGGAGGGATGTGCCATTATTTTTTAAGTGATTGTACAGTTGGATTCTCAAATGTGTGAGTGATGTTGTTAATGTGAACAAAACACGAGAAAACAAAAGAACAATTTTTTTTCTTTTACATATTTATATTTATTTGTTTATGTATGTTTTATACATAATTTTTATATGCATATATATATATATAACTTGAAAAGTGTTTATTTATTAATTGAATAAATAATATGTTTAATATTTTTAAAGGCATAAACCTGACACATGAAAATTTTAAATATTGAGTTAGAAAGAGTGAGTTATCATACAATTTGAGTCAAATTCAGCTGAAATAAACAGAAGATCTAATTCAATACATTTAATGTAATTTTGGTACATTTAATCTTCCTAACCAGCATATAGTTGTAATCTTTATTTGTTTTGTACATATTTGTATTTGTTTTAATTTAATATATTTTTATATTTTCATCTTCAAGAATTGGCTATTCTAATTCTATTCTTTAAAAAAAAGGAAGAAGAATAGAATGATACCCCTTTTAGACTTACACTCTATTCCTTTACTAACGGCTTGTTAGAAAGAAAAAAAAACTAACAAGAACCAAAAAAGGCCTCTTACACCAGCTTGCTCTATTCTTTTTCTATTCTTTCTGTTTTCTTTTTATTTATTATATAATTGAAAAAAAACCTTGCTACATTTACTGCGTTAAACTAACTGAGACTTGTCATAGCACTTGCATATCATTCCTCTTTTATTAATTTTGATTGCTTCCATTGTCCTCAATTTTAAGTTACTTTGGATAAATGACTAAATAAATGTACATTTATTAACATTAATTAATATTTTAATATAATTTTTAAATTAAGTCTTTTTTATATATATTTTGGCATAAATATATATATTGTAAGAATTAGCTTTAATATAATATCAGAATTTTATTTATAATTTTATAAATATATGATATATTTGTGTTAATAACATCCTAGTATCTCATTAATTTCAGAGTGTCTCAAATCAGTATCCTATAGCTATATGGCATCTGTCAGGCATAAAAAATTATCTGAAAAATAAAAACGTATACATTATAACTTTGTATGTATGCATGATGCACCTTACACTGATGGTTTCACGTGTTGTTTTCATTGTTAACAAACAGGCCGTTTCTGGCCGAAAGTCTCCTGCAGTGAGAAAACTGGTGATGATTCAGAGTGTTTAATGATGCGTTTGTGTTGATATTTTGGTTCTGTTTTTCTTCACCAGCTCCCTTGCGAAATACCAACATGACGATTATCTGGATCTGCATGGCTTCGGTAACGGGACTGGTGACATTTCTGGCCGTTGTCATCTGCAGAAAACGGCAAGAGGAGTACTTTGAATTGTCTGCATTCATTTTCCCTGCTTTATTCTGTTACATATGTTAAAGGGATAGTTCATCTAAAAATACATTCTGCCATCATTTACTCACTCTCATGACTTAAACCTGTATGACTTACTGTCTTAATGTTTTTTTCTGTGACGAAATTACTGACTGAATGAGCTGAATTTTTTTATTATTCTGAACGGAAGCAAATGATTTGACTCAAAAGAATGATTCATTCACAAATAAAACATCTCTATGTATTTCATAAATGCACCAAGAAGATTAAGGTGGATGTTTACATGTTAGTTTTGTTATAAATATTTTCTGTTTTGCTGTTTCAGAAGTCATACAGGTTCTGAGTATGAGTACAATTGTCATTTTTGGGTGAATCGTTCATTTAAGAGAATATTCTTAACAGCTTCCCATCCTGAAATAATCCCACTCAAACACCTCTATGACTCACTCTGTAATTATCTATGAAAGAGGGACTATATTTAGGCATATTAATGCATATCTCACAACGGAGACTTGATTTAATTGATTTTGGACTAATAACACTGCAAAAATATCTTTAAGTCATACTGTCACCAGCTGAAGTGCCCTCAAACTCCGCCAGAGGGCACCCCATCCAACACTCTCTAACTGTCATCTGGACTCCATTTCCCATACACCTTTACTATTCACACAGTACTGGACTCACACTCACGTGGACTCAGTTTCCCACAATACGTCACTCTCTCACACCTGTCAGCAATCTGCAATCACACCAGCAGCTGCAGTTCATCACCACTCCCACTCGCTCATTAGCAACAGCATATAAACCACAGTCACTCTTAGGATTATCGCGAAGTCTTAATTTGCTCTGGCGATCTCTACTAAGCGTTCTATTCCCATGTTTTTTTTTCTTGTTTTGACCTCTGTCTGTTTAACCTGTATCTGTGATTGTTTGCTGCCTGCCTACTACCTGCCTTTGTTCCCTGACCACGATTTTGCCTTGCCTCCGCTATTTCTGTTTGCCTGTGTATCGGCCCTGCCTGTTGACTTTGAATAAAGAACTGCATTTGGATCCGCACGCCTTCGCCGCAATCATGACAGAAGACTTCGTCACTACAGAATCCAGCAGTTTTCTAAAAGGACTCCAGCCAGTTACGGATCCAGGTGAAAAATTTACTCGAATTGAATTTACTTACATTTACTGTGGGCGTCTCAGATGAGGAACACAATACCACCTCAGAGATTAAAAAGGCAATCGCACCACGGCACACTTCCAAAATCACCGACACAGAACCTAAGACACTGCACAAAATGACCGCCAATCCTGAATCCGAACCACTGCCAAAAATGGCCGCCAACCCAGAGCCACAGCACAAGATGGCCGCCCATCCAAAATCCCAACCACTGCCTAAAATGGGCGCTCACCCAGAATCACTGCACAAGATAGCCGCCATTCCTCAGCCACGAGGTCAGCACAAGATGGCCGCCAGTCCAGAGCCGCAGCTTCAGCACAAGATGGCCGCCAACCCAAAGTCACAGCCTCAGATCAAGATGGCCGCTGTTCCCGAGCCCCAGCCGCTAAACAAAAAGGCTGCTGCCCATGAGCCACTGCACAATATAAACGTCATTCCCGGAGCCCCACTCACAGTACAAGATGGTCATTGACCCAGAGTCACAATCACAATCCAAGATGGCCGCCGTTCCCGAGCCTCAGCCGCAACACAAAATGGCCGCTGCCCCAGAGCCACTGCACAATATGGACGTCATTCCTGTGACCCACTCACAGTCCAAGATGGTCCCTAATCCAGAGTCTCAGTCACAACCCAAGATGGCCGCCGTTCCCGAGCCCCAGCCACAACAAAAAATGGCTGCCTTCCCTGAGCCACTGTACAAGATGGCTGTCTCCCCTGAACCGCTGCACAAGAGGACCGTCAAAATCAAGTTTTTGCTCGGAAGGAGACAGAGGGCATCCAGCCTGGCGGATCCACCTATAATGTCTGTAAAGAGAGCCGGCATTCCAAGACCCACATCAGAGACTGTAGTTCCCCTAGAGCATATCCCTAGGCTCACCACTGAGTCCCCAGTGGCGTCGGATCTGGCCGTCGACCCTCAGTAGGTTCTGCCGGTGGTTGCACAACCTCCAAGGGTAATAATGAAAGCTAAAGCCTCTTTGGTGGTTCCGCCAGTGGCTGCACTAAACTCTGAGGTGTCGGTTGATGCCGTGGATTCCCCAGAGTTTATTTCAGTGGCTGCACAACCTCCGGAGATGTCGGTTGATGCCGTAGATTCTCCAGAGGTTCCGCTGGTGGCTGCACAACCTCCAGATCCAGCAATTCATGCCATGATACCCTCGTTCTGCCCCGTTATGGTCACAAGGGACGCTAAGGAATGCTCGTTATGCCCAGTCCCAGCAACGGAGGTTCTGCCAGTGGTTGCACAAACCCCGGAGACATTGGCTCTGGCCATAGTGTATATGGAGGTTCCACTGGTGGCTGCACAGCCTTCAGGTCCATCAGTTCGGGCCATTGAACCCTTGCCTTGCTCTGCCACAGATACGGATGTCATTGAACGCTCATTCCAATTGCCCGGTCCAGTTCCAGAGTCACGGCCAGGAGAGCCGTTGCCCAGTCCAGTCCCAGAGTCACGGCCAGGAGAGCCGCCCCTCCAGTCCAGTCCCAGAATCACGGCCAGGAGAACCGTTCCCCAGTCCAATTCCAGAGTCACGGCCAGGAGAGCCATTCCCTAGTCCAGTTCCAGAGTCACGGCCAGGAGTGCCGATCCAGTTCCTCGCGGATTCCAGTCCGCCGTTTCCGAATCCCGATCCTGACTCACGACCAGAAGAGCCGTATCTGAGTCCCGATCCTGACTCACGGCCAGGAAAGCCGTACCTGAATCCCGTTCCTGAATCACGGCCAGGAGAGCCGATCCCAAATCCTGTTCCTGAATCATGGCCAGGAGAGCCGTCCCAGAGTTTGGTTTCTGAGCCACGACCAGAGTTCGCACTGCAAGAGCGTCCTTCCCTCGAACTCTCGTCCTGCCCTGTTCTGGCCACGGAGAACACTGGTGAGTTCGCAGCCTTCACTGTCCCAGTCGAGGAAGCCGTCATTAATCTCGCTGCACTCTCTCCCACAGCCATGTCTGCTCGGCCCTGGTTTCCTGCGCCACCCTGGTGGGTTCACGTTCCGCTGGCGCCTCTCTGGAGGGCATCAAATCCAATGCCTGCTCCACCTGCTACGCCTTGGCCCAACTACGAGCTGGGAGCATTTACTATCTCGGCCATAGAGGCCGTAACTAAACTCTCTGTGTTCGTCGTTTCAATCCTGCCTGTTCCGCCCTGGAGGGTGTCCCATCTGCCTAAGTCGCCCTGGAGAGCGACTCTGTTTCCTGTTTCGCCCTAGAGGGCGTCTCTGTCATCTGTTACGCCCTGGAGGTAATGTGAAAGGACCGTCTGATAGCCGCTCCTTAAGGGAGGGGCTATGTGACCAGCTCAAGCTCCGCCAGAGGGCACCCCGTCCAACACAGATTCACCATGAACTCTCTGTCATCTGGACTCCATTTCACATACACCTTTGCACCATTCACACAGTACTAGACTCACACTCACACGGACTCAGTTTCCCACAATACGTCACTCTCTCACACCTGTCAGCAATCTGCAATCACACCAGCAGCTGCAGTTCATCACCACTCCCACTCGCTCATTAGCAACAGCATATAAACCACAGTCACTCTTAAGATTATCGCGAAGTCTTGATTTGCTCTGGCGATCTCTACTATGCGTTCTATTCCCGTGTTTGTTTTTCTTGTTTTGACCTCTATCTGTTTATCCGTATCTGTGATTGTTTGCTGCCTTTGTTCCCTGACCATGATTTTGCCTTGCCTCTGCTGTTTCTGTTTGCCTGTGTATTGACCCTGCCTGTTGACTGCATTTGGATCCGCACACCTCCGCCGCAATCATGACACATACACTATATAACACAGAAATAAACATCCCATTCATTTTCTCCTTATAAAAAGAAAGTGTTGCACAATATCATGAAATTCAAATGCTGATCCAAAGTAATGTTTGAATATTTTGAATAGTTTTGTTTTATACCATAGTTTTTGATTTAGTCCTTTCTTTCATCATTTAAAACACTTTTTTGCTTCAAAACAAATGTTCAGTATGATTCATCTCAGAGCTGCTTGATTTGGATCATGACTTGAAGACGTTTCTGGAATCTCAGTGGAGAAAATGAATGTAAAAACACTGAAAACTATGTGGTTTCTGTTGCTTTTTGATGACAGCAACTTAAAGTCTGTGTTAAATAATGAATTTGATTATATTTTATATAATGACTTACTTCAATAAAAGGACACTTTCTCAGTTTGTTTGATATCTATAAGACAGTGGATTAAGACACAGAGGATGTTTGTTATCCACATGTGAAGCAAAAACGTCTTGAAGTTCTTTGTTAATTAAGCATGGAGTTAATTAAGTTTTACGTGCTTTATTATTAACATGTGGGCTGTATATCACAAGGCGCTTTAAAACACGCAATATTTCTGTTTCTTCTTCTTGTTTGCGTTACAGACGTTGTGGGTACAGCAAAGCTTTCCAGGACTCAGACGAGGAGAAAATGCACTACCAAAATGGCCATGGTACGAGAGACACTCTTTCCCCCCATGATTTCTCTTTTAATGAATTTTAGGCAGGAAACTATTGCTTTTTTGGTCCAATATCTTGCTGTAGCTGCTGTCTGGGCCCTTCAGAGATTGTGGCTGTGACTGAAAATTGCTTTCATGCTGCAATATGTGACCAAATGCTAATTCTGTTTATTCTAGTATCATTTCCAGAAGCCAGATTTTATATTGATCCGCACACATATGAGGACCCCTGCCAGGCTGTCCACGAATTTGCCAGAGAAATTGAAGCGTCCAGGATCAAAATAGAGAAAATCATCGGTTCAGGTACAGCTGTCCTCTGTGATTGCGTGAAATACACCTGGGCATCTGGGGAACACATGAGAAATGTTTGGAGCAAGATCAACATAATATAAAGTTCTGCTCGAAGAATATGCAAGATGCTTATCAATTTTATCTGAAAAACCATGAAAAAAAATTAGCTTCATTAGGGAAGTGCTAAAACAAGCATATATAAAGCATCTTGTTCAAAAATGCTAAACATCAGTGTTTAAAAGTATCAGTATTAATGTTAAAGCGGTCAGGTGTCTTGTGAATTTCATTGTGAAGGTTGAAAGTGTTTGAATCCAAACCCAGCATTACTGGACACTGTCCAGTGTCTAATCTTCTTTTCTGGCACACTTCAGGAGAGTTTGGGGAAGTGTGTTATGGCCGGATGAAGCTTCCGGGGAAACGTGATATCCCGGTGGCTCTGAAGACTCTTAAAGCTGGCTACACAGAGAAACAGAGGAGAGATTTCCTGGGAGAAGCCAGCATCATGGCACAGTTCGATCACCCCAACGTCATCCACCTGGAGGGAGTTGTTACCCGCAGTAAGCACTTTACATGACCATCAGTGAAGTGCACTTGTTTTTGGGAATTCTATGAAATACATTTGGATTATATAATTGGATAGATTTTATAATAATAAAGGTTAACACTATAGTATAGGGACCAGTTCTCTCAAATAAGTTGCTAATTAGTATGTCTATTATTAACATATTGGCTGTTTATTAGTGCTTATATATATATATATATACATATATACATACATACATATATATATATATATATATATATATATGTGTATATATATATA
>JAUMHE010000060.1:5616582-5628312 GCA_032359235.1 Enteromius mattozi | reverse complement strand
CGGCTCGAAGACGATCGGTCTCTCATGCGAGATCCCATATGTAACGTCGAAGTGATTCGACTGAAAGGGTAACTAGTATCTGCTTACGACTCAAAAAATCTACTTAATTCAATAAAAAAACCCATTGACATGCAAACATTCTCCGTTGACACGTTTGTTCATTTTTGAAGCATAAACTTGATTTAAATTTAATTGTTTTGTTTAGTTTCTCAGAAAACAAAATGCCATAGTCATATCTCAATTAAATATGTCTTAGATATTTGTACAAAAGACAGTTGAAGATATTCCTTCTTTGCAGTACATGTAACATTCATTGTCATGTCCTTATGATTTTTTTTGTTGTTTTTTTACAACTACTGTAATCGAAAATAACAATAGGTGTGTTGTTAAAGAGTTATTCCTCCCCAAAATGAACATTTTGTCATTAATCACTTACCCCCATGTCCTTACAATCCTGTAAAAGCTTTATTTGTTTTCAGAACACAATTTAAGATATTTAGGATGAAAACCATTGACTGCCAAGTAATGAACACTGTCAAGGTCCAGAAAAGTATAAAAGACATTGTCAAAAATGTTTTGTATGTAAAGAAAATATATATATATTTTTCCAACATTCACAAGCTTCTGGTTTTCATCCAAAATATCTTAAATTGTGCTCCAAAGACAAACGAAACTTTTATGGGTTTTAACTGACATAGGGGTAAGTGATTAATGACAGAATTAAATTTTGGGATGGAGAGTATCCCTTTAAACACTGAATTGGAGACTTTGTGGTCATTGATGTAAAATGATGATGAAAGCAAACAGGTAAACAACACATTTAGTGCAAAGACTTTCAGATTTCGGATTTTTAAGTCTGACTTAAGTGTCCAAATGCATTTAGGGCTTCTGAGTATTAGGAAACAAACTGTCAACACTGAACTGATTTGCACTTCCCACAGACAGCTAAAGTGACTTTCTTCTGCAGTTAGATGTCAAATAGTCTGTCCCACAAAACTCTCAGATGAGACGAGTTCAATTCAAAGACAGCCTCTTTCACAGCCTCAGCCCGTCTGAGATAACAGAGTTCACTGTAGAGGATGTGTGTTGTGAAGACGTACAAAACTTGTCCTCCATCACTTTCTCATTCCTGTTGAGTAAGCACCCTCCGATAGGACACCGGGAGGTCACAAAACAAGCTGTGCCACAATGTGCTCCTTTCCCACATAACATAATGCAAACTATTAGAATCAGATTACACCACAGAAGACTTCTGACTGAAGTCAAGGCACTTGACAGCTGTGATTTTACTAAAATGTTAGTGTAGTTGACAGATATAATCAAGATTTTAAGTTAAAATATGCATCTGAATGCTTGAGGGAATGCAAAAATATACAAAAAAATATGGTAAGACTTTACAATTATGTTCCATTTGTTAACAACATTAGTTCATGAGTTTGTACTTATTGGTAATTAATATAATATGAAGCGTGCTGTCCAAGGAGAGGGCTCAGAGCTCGGCGGACTCCCGAGCTCTAGGGTTATTAACCCTACTGGGCGCGAGGAGCAAAACAGCTCACTGCCTGGCCTGAACCCTGCATGCTCCCCCCGGAGGAAAGATGAACGCATGGCGGAGTAGGGGTGGAGGAGGGATGCTAAGAACGAGATGCCTAGGGAAGGGGGCTTGTACTATTTATAGGAAGTATCTCTCGCTCTGATAGGATGATGAGGTGATAGGATGATTGGGAGGATAAGGAGCCAGCCGCGATTAATTACCTGTGCATGCTCCTCCCGAAATTTGTTTGCAAACATCATTTAACATGAACTAAGAATGAAAAACACTTGTAATCTCAGTTTATATTAATTGCAACATGTACTAATAAATTATTAAAATCCAAAGTTTTCAACCTGAACTCTTTTGATAATAATGTAAATGTAATGTTCCCAAATTATCTTTTTTTCAGCATTTATTTAGTATTAATATGATCCGTGTACAATCATTTAACAGCAAATACTTCAATACTTCTGTAAACTACAGAAACCGCTCCAAAGATAAATATGCATGCATAAACAAACTCAAAATAAATTTAAACAAATCGTCATTTGAAAAAGAAAGAAAATAAACCTACAACACCTTCATGTGACACTGAAGATTAAAATAATGATGCTGAAAATTCATCTTTGACATCACAGATATAAATGACTTTTTAACAAATAAATCTTCGTAATATTTTAGCAAAAAAATCTTAATTATTATAATAACTTTTGCATGGCCACCAAACTTTAGTTCTATTTAAACTTAAAATCTTTAAAGGCCATGGACAAAATGAGCTGTATGACATTTTAATGAAAGTGTTTATATATATATATATATTTCTTAAATAAATATGTTAATGTGTATACCCATCATCCCTGACAACCTATAATATATAAAAATAAAAAAATAATATAAAACAAAATCATCTGGATGTCACACCTGCACATTATGAAAAACAATCCTGATGTCAGAAATCAGGATGCAAAGCATATTCAATATTAATTTGGACACTGTAAACAACCCCATAAATTACTTTTGTCACCAACTGTGTTTAAGACAAATACATTTCAATATGAGTTTCCACAGTTGTCCAAAGGAACAAAATACAAACAGTGGCACTGTTGTTTCCCAAACACTTGCTATACGTGCAATTTATACAAACTCGTTGTTTAAACATTCATGAGCACCTTGAATGTAGCTGTGCTCGCATCGGGAAAAATAACTACATACGAGTCCACATGACCCACTTGCACAATGGAAAAGGTGAATTTGTGGCTAAAAATGTTGGGCTAACATGTAAAAAAAAGAGAGATCACAAATAAGCAGAAAAGAAACTAATTAAACATTTATGTGCTACAAATATATTCCGTATGCTTCTGTGAACTCGTACTGTATGTAAGCGGCTCTTAATTAGCCTAATGAATCTCATGACTGTAGCATGAGTCATAACACTCTCATACTTGCATGCATAAAGAATGAAAGAGATTCACAGCACGTGACCTAATTACCTGAAGTCGAATAAGGATTTCCCTACCCTGAGAGCAGATATTCATAAGTTACTAATAAAATGTAATAGTGCCCTAATTAGCATATATGCAAATCGGCGTAATTTCAATGCAAAACCTTTACTCTGCTGGCCTCGGCGTGCACCCTAACCACTCAAACTTTCTCTTTGATGTTATAAGCAAAGTCTGTCACCGATGATCCTTATTTGCATGAATCTGATACAATCCATGCCGTGCAAATTATCACACCCCCGGAGATATCAACCAGACAGAGGAAAAATTAAGCTCTAATTCTGAAGATAAGATATTTTAAGGGCCGAGAAAACGCATATGGTATGGGCTGAATGCTGAATCAGACAGTTCCGTGGTGTTGTTGGCCTGGATTAAACCTTGTTAGTCACAGAGAGGCCTGACCGCCGATTCAACTTCACGGAGCTTACTACCAAAAAAAAAAGATTCGCACAATAGAGCTCAAAGTGTTTCCGTCAGTTCTCAGATTTACTGCGGCGGAATATTCTGGAGGGCTAATTCAATGAGTAATGAACGCATTCCGGTGTCGTCGTTGCCCTGGGAGATTGTTTTGAACACTAAAATAAAATGTCATTATCAATTATTTATTGTCCTTGTGGGTATTGTCTCAATGCAAAGCACAATTAACAACTGGCTCAGTAGTTGATTCAAAAGACGGCATAAAAAACACATCAATCACATCAAAACCTAATTATTTTATTCATTCCAGCATGGTCAGAAGCCTAGCAAAATGTATAGTTTATCATCTTAAATCAGACCAGAAGGAGAAGACGACAACGAACAATAAAGCTCTAAGTACACTTATTGTACATATTTGCTCATACTATTCAAAAACACAAAAAAACTCAAACATATGTCATATTTTGTTTTATCTAAAATATATAGTCTTTCTATTCAATAGTGTAATGGATTTTTCAATTAGGCTCTTTTTTGTGGTCTATTGAGTGAATTATTTATTGGCTCCATCAACCGACTGGCTTTCTACAGTCTTTATGAGCGAGTCATTTTAATCATTCACTTAAATGATTCGTTCAAAACACTGATTCATTCAGGAAGTATATAAAAGTATCCATCTATCTATCATCTAAATTTTACTTTAAAATAATAAACTTAAATTTGAAATAATGTTACATTGTCTTTCAGTGTATGATATATTTGTAAAAATTCAAACAACATGCTTATTCTGACTACATATTAAAAATATACAAAAGAATAAGGAAGCATATTAAATTTTGTTGTGCTTTAAATGAGTAAAAAAGAATTTACTGACAAATGGAAAAATCCTAGAATAGTGGCAAAATTAAAAAAAAAATTACACATCTAATTAGTATTTGCGGTAAAAAGTAATTCATCTTTTAATGTGACAAATTGATTTTTGTTGGAAATATGCCTGACAAAATTGTTATTAATAAATTTAAGTAGAAAATATTAAACGTATTGTTCTTATGGTTATAATATATATATATCCCCACCTCAAAATTGTGATTTCTATTATTTATTTATTTATTGCTTTAGGGTGATATTTGACCCACACAGGTTTTGAGTTCCATTTTTAAATTAGGTAGATAGGCCACTAAATCTAAAAACATTAAAACTTGGCCATATAATTTATGCATAAACCCCAATGTCCCCTTCGGTTACATCTTTTCTCTTCCGAGGATGTTTTGAAAGCAGTGTGACTATTTGAAAAGTTTGGAGCTGTCCTAGTTAACGCACTGATCTTGCCTGTGGTTTGTTTTCCCAGCATGCCGTAGCTCCCCCACCGTTGTAGTACAAGGGGGCGGCAGCATGTTTGCAGGCGCAGCGATGGGTACGTTACCCCAGACGGAGTGTCTTTCTGTTCCTTCCTACATTTCTGAAATTCAGATCCACTGATGTGACCTGAAAGTTTCAGACTTTCAAAAATCGAACACTTTTTGACTAATTGGACATATGTGACCCTGGACCACAAAACCAGTCGTAAATGTAAATTTTTTGAAATTGAGATTTGTTAGGAGTAAATAAGCTTTCAATTTATGTATGTTTGGTTAGAATAGGACAATATTTGGCCGAGATACTGTACAACCATTTGAAAATCTGGAGTCTAAGGGTGCAAAAAAATCAAGTAAAAAAAAATTATATATTTACTTCAGGAAATGTACAAAATATCTTCATGGAACATGATCTTCACTTAAAATCCTAATGATTTTTGTCATAAAAAAAGTCAATCTTTTTGACCCATACAATGTATTTTTGGCTACTGCTACAAATATACCCCAGCGACTTAAGACTTCTGTGCTCTAGGGTCACATATTTTTGCTCATTGCAATTGCAATTAGTGTGTTACTATACCATTTCTAAGGTGTCTAGCTTGATTGCTTAGAAAAGTGCCATACCTCTCTTTAAATAATTATTATAGAAAGTAATAGTGATGCTATCAGATGCACATAAGTTTGTTCCTCAATCCAGTGACCCAAATAGAAATGAATAAATAAAAATCCACACATTGCTGTAGTTATAGATATAAAGGAGGCAAGTGAGAGTTGCTGGCAAAATTTCACACCTGTATCGCCGTGCATGTTTGTGTGGACAATAACTAAGCAAGACTGATTACCAGTCTGATTACTCTATGCAAATTACACTAATGTCCATGCCAAAAATACATTTTAGGGAATCAGCACGTTTCAATCCGGCACTCATTAAGAACTCCAATGTGGAAGAGAGATGAAAAAAATAAAAAACACGTGTGGAAATGGAGCACAGAATTTATGTGCATTGATCTCCAAACCCCTGGAGCCTCAGTCGTGCCCTAGCCTGATTTTCTCCTCCGGTCCGTCCTCTGGGTGCACGTGTTCGCTGGCTGAACCTCTCACCGCTGGTCTGACGCTCTCCCGTGTGCAACCTACAGGCCAGAGCATTTCCTCACGGGTGTTGAGCATCAGCGCTTTGTGTCTGATAACATCTTCGCCTGTTTGAAGGGAAAGAAAAGTTCAGCACTTTGAATAAAAGAGAACTGCTTCTGTCTTCACGCGAATGCATTCTTCAGTCAAATTAGTAACACACTGTATAACCCTAAAACTTTCTCACCTTCAAAACATGAAAACGTCCTTAAGATAGACGACCACAGCGGCAAAATAAATTAGGCAGCATGGTTGCATGTACTGAGGTGTGTGTTCAGTTATAGTCCATACTGCATATATTAGAATACTGTAGTCGTATATATTAGAACATTATAAAACAGCATGGAATAATACCTTATTGAGTGCAAATTTAAATTTTAAATGGGCCATATGATGCTGCCAAAATGTTGCTAAACATTATTTTCCACTTACTGTACATTTTTGTTTTCTCTTCTAAGCCCCGCCTCCTGAAATGGGTCGATATGTACAAAGCTAATCTTTTTGTAAAAAGCAAGGTATGATCTGATTTGCCAGCTTTCCAGTGTGTTGTGATTGGCCGAATACCGCAAGCATGTGGCAGAAATGTTACGCCCCTTACCATAACGTGATGCCGCGTCCCGGCGCTATGACAGCAAAACAATAAAATACATTAAAAATTAGGCATTTGTCATATCCAGTGGAGACATAATTACTGGTTATCATGACTTAGTACTGTCTTTTTATGCATCACGTAGCATCGCGCCTCATAAACATAACACTTGCATTAATGATCAGAGAAACAACAAACTTGACCACTGATTTCTTGTTATGTCCTCTTTTGGAAGCACAAATGAAGTAGTTTTCACAACGAAACGTAGCATCTCCAGAACATGGTGCTGGCAACAACACTACAGCGAGATCAATAGCTCCAGCTTATTTCTTTGAGTAGACATGAGTGGTGTTTGAAAAAGTCATAACTTTTATTAAGAAAATCTCTTTGGTCTTGAGACTTTAGTCTTTGCAACTTTAGGGATATTCAAATTATTAAATGTATGCCAGCTTATTGGGACTATAAAGTCCTCCCCACACCTACCCTAACCCTACCCGATACTTTACTTTCAACTTTTTGATTATTTCATTCATTTTAATTGAAAATTTAATAAAAAAAATTTGATGTGTTTAGAAATTTAAAAAGGGAGAAAATGGATTTCCAAAAGGCTGATTCGAACCTGGGTCGATTGTGTCAACAGGGAAAACACAAAATGATAATACATGAATTGTAGTCATCCAAATCAGAACATCATTATTACTAACATTATTATTAACATAAGTAAAATATAACAAATTATTTTATTAATGTAGTTTTACCTTTATTTTTATTACCTATAACATTTTAAAAAGTTGAGGAGTTAAGTAGTTGAGTCAGAAAATTTTGTTCGAAATATTCACACTTTAAAAATAATACGACCTCATGTTTATACTTTATTACTTCTATCCATCAGGATTGATTTTTTTTTTCCATCTGTAGCAAGCATTTTGATAGGAAAGGATGACAAATACAAAAAAACAAAACAAAAACCCGCATACAAAAATTTTTAAATCAGTAGTTGCCATTACTAATCATATCATGTTTTTTCAACTCAAATAAACCTTTTATGAAAATGAGTGTGACACATTTAACCCTCTGCACCACTGGAGCTGATGACAGTTCACATGTTGCCCAGTCACATTTTAGTGGGCGGAGTTAGTGTAAATAGCATCTGCCAACAAGGTGGGCTATTTGACTTAGTGTAAATAGACACTCCGAAAAAGGCATTCAGTATGTATTATATAAAATCTATTTGTTTTTTTTTTTTGTTAAGGCAGCTATATATAAACTGTAAAATTATAAATAAATCAAACAATCAATCAATCAATAAATAAAGAAAATACTATCTTTTCGTCTTTTCAATTTTGAAATCAACATGTTGAAATTAACCATTTTTATGTAATCAGTTGTGAAATTTACTATCAATTTCTGAGTGAAAATTATTTATACAACTAAATTTTCAGTGTATATGTGAAATATTTATGAAACGTTAAAAATATATTGATATATTTATTTATTGCTTATAATGTGATAAGTACAGTGTTACACTAAAACAAATGATTTATAATAATGTTATTTTCAGTTTTCACACCTGAATTCGACACAGTCCTATAGTTATAATTGAAAACCTGTCCCAAACCCACCTGTTTGATTGCAGATGTCTAATTAGAAAAACACAGATGGAGGACTGATTAACTTCAGATTTTGTGTCAAAAATGAATCCAGGTGGAGGTCAGAGATTGGAGTTTGTTCCTCATGCATGGACTGTTTTTCTTCTAAACCTGATTCAATCTGAGTCACGCAGACTGAGGCACAGCAGCAAGGCCTCATGGGCCGCTTAGTCTCTAAAACCGCTGGAGCTGCACGCACATTCAGGCCGTGCCGGTTTTGCACGGAAACCAGTAAGTGCCATCACTCAATCACCTGGTCTTGCCATCCAGCCTCACTAATTCTCTGCTCTGTCCACCATCACCTCACAATAGGAAAAAAATCCTATTTTCAGCATCATATAGAGGGGCTGCCTTTGTATGTTGTGTTGCATGTAAAGCGTGTTTGTGTCTGTGTGCCTGAGCGTGTGAGCAGTGGAAGTGAAGCGGTTCGTTTCATTAGCCATGATGTTTCATTCATGAGAGAGCTCTTCACTCTGCCTCCACACCGAAAGACTCAGAGTCACGAAACGAGCTGCACATGCAAACAGGCATGAATTCAGACACACAACACTTCGATTCATGACAGCTTTCTGTTTCTGGCTTTGGTGATGTTGTTAGACCAGCGCATCATCTGTTATTTTCCTTGACTGCTCATAGACCATATGATGAACAGCATTCATCTGCAGGAGTATTATTGCTATAAACATTTGATTTTCTATAATGACAGATACCGTTTATTCACGTGGTACAAAGCATGTAAACTGGATTTCTTAGCTACCACAATTTTCAAGTCTTTTTAGAAACAGGGAAAACACAAAAAGATAATAAATGAATTGCAGTTATCCAAATCAGAACATCATTATTATAATTAAATAGTCTAAAAAAACATAAGCAAAATATAACAAATTATTTTATTAATGTAGTTTTACCTTTTAGTCATGATGGATTTTATTTTTTGTGGTTGTGAATTTTACAATCTTAAACTTGGTAAAAATTTTAATTTTGTTACTTTGTTACAATGACACAATCTAAATATTACATTTAGTAGTGGTACAATCCTAAAAGTAAAGGTTCTTTATTGGCATTCATGTTTCCATGAAGAACCTTTAACATCTTTTCATTCCATAAAAGATTCTTAATACCAGTTCCAGATTATATACTACAGTCTTTATACTCCAAAAAATTACCATTTTAAGAACCATTTGGCACCATTTTTAAAAGTGTATATTTAAGTATAGACCTGGCAACCCTAAAAGGTGAACACATTCAACTTTTTACAGCCAACAATCTAAGTTCCAGATGTTGTTTGTCATTTGCTTCCTTCAAGCTGAGACTTAAAATGATGTGAAAGTCACCAAGAGAGAATAGGAGAAACAATTTCAGCAGTGCCACATCTGCGTAGTACGGCTAAATTGAAGAGGCTACGTGAATGCGCCATTTGATTTGATTGCTTATGTAGATAGAGCTGGCAGAACGTTCCCTCTGAGCCTGTTCGCACAGATTTGAGGCAGAAGTAAATCCTGTCTGTGTCTACTGCACTTGGAGGAAGACAGAAATGCATTACTCATACGGTACCTTATCAGCTAAAAGAGCTTGGCTATTGGTGCGCAATTAGACATGCTAATCCTTTACTTAAGAAAGAGTAGTGAAACAGCCGCCATGTTGGGTGGGTTTTAATGTTTTTGTTTGTGCAATGAAACCCAAGCCATTCACCAGAAATGTCTTTAAAAGTGATTTTTGTCGAAATATACAGGTGTTAACATTTAGAAGGCTGCACTTCGTAAAACCTGTGTTTGCGATTTCTTTTAAGTTAAAAGGCATTATGTGGTTTTGTAAAGATACTAGCTGATAGCTCAATGGTTGTTCTGTAGGTACTGTAGACAAGTATTTCTTTCATTCTGATGTAGTATATGATCATTAACTGGGCAGTAAGTTTTAGATCCCACAATGTTGACGGCAGGAATGTGTTTTAGTGTGAGACACTTGCCTGACAAATATTAGCGTGTGGTGAAGAAGACTGCTGAGAACAACAGATGTCACTGGTGGAGACGTCCTTGAAATGACACCAGGATTACAAAATTAATTTGCTCAGATTTGCCCTATTCAGGGGTGAACCAATTAGTAACACAGTTATTTAAAATGCAACTTACTGACATTTGCCCTCCTGCACTTTGACCCTGAATGTCTATTAGGCACAGTGAGTTTATGCTCTCATTAGCGGTACACATATTTTTGAAGAATTAATTTTAAGGTCGCACTATAAAACATTATACATTTGATCATAATATGTTGTTAAAATGTGTAAAAGTAACAAGCTGTCAACGTTTGGGATCTTATTCACCAACCTGAGCATTAAAATTCAATATAAATGAAACCCATTTAACTTCAACAATGTTTCATTTCAGAGTAAAAACAAACAAACAAACAAACAAAAAAACTGTGAGGTAGCACTTAATATTTAATTAATATGAAAGGATCATACAGTGTTTTCATATGGCTTTTTTTGTGGCAAAATACACTTCATGTAGAGTATATGCTTATAATATATGTTATAAACAGCATGGCTATAAAGCTTTAGGTTGATTTAAATATTGACATTTAAAATATATTTATTTTAGTACTGTCAAATGACAAATCACGATTAATCTCATTCAAAATAAAAGATACATACAGTGGAGGAAATAATTTGACCCCTCGCTGATTTTGTAAGTTTGTCCAATGACAAAGAAATGATAAGTCTCAGAACATTATCATTTTAATGGTAGGTTTATTTTAATAGTGACAGATAGCACATCAAATGAAAAATTGAAAAAATAACTTTAAATAAAAGATAGAAACTGATTTGCATTTCATTGAGTGAAAAAGTATGTGAACCCCTACCAACCATTAAGACTTCTGGCTCCCACAGAGTGGTTAGACACTCCTACTCAATTAGTCACCCTCATTAAAGACACCTGTCCACAGAATCAATCAATCAAGCAGACTCCAAACTTTCCAACATGGGAAAGACCAAAAAGCTGTCCAAGGATGTCAGAGAAACAATTGTAGACCTGCACAAGGCTGGAATGGGCTACAAAACCATTAGCAAGAAGCTGGGAGAGAAGGTGACAATTGTTGGTGCAATTGTTCGAAAATGAAAGGAGCACAAAATGACCATCAATCGACCTTGGTCTACGCAAGATCTTGGGGTGTCAATGATTCTGAGAAAGGTGAGAAATCATCCTAGAACTACACAGGAGGAGTTAGTTAATGACCTCAAAGTAGCTGGGGCCACAGTCACCAAGGAAGCCATTGGAAACACATTACACCGCGATGGATTAAAACCCTTCAGTGCTCGCAAGGTCCCCCTGCTCAAGAAGGCACATGTGCAGGCCCGTCTGAAGCTTGCCAATGAACACCTGAATGTTTCAGAGAGTGACTGGGAGAAGGTGCTGTGGTCAGATGAGACCAAAATTGAGCTCTTTAGCATTAACTCAACTCGCCGTGTTTGGAGGAAGAAAAATGCTGCCTATGACCCCCAAAACACTGTCCCCACCGTCAAGCATGGAGGTGGAAACATTTTGCTTTGGGGGTGTTTTTCTGC
>JAUMHE010000060.1:5550499-5602606 GCA_032359235.1 Enteromius mattozi | reverse complement strand
ATATTACCATTAGACTGCATATAATTTTAAATAGTGAATTATGAATAACAATGTATATACATAATATCTATACTGTCTGTCATTTTCTGCAGTTTTTGTGTGTATTTATTAGTGCTGTCAAATGATTAATCCTGTTAACCGCATATAAGTTTTGGTTTGCATAATATAGATGTGAATGTGTGTGTGTGATGAAGATATTTATTATGTATATACACATGCATGTATATATTTATATAAAAATAAGTTGTTTGTCTATTAAATATATTTATATATAATATAAAATGTATGATTATAAATATATATTATGTAAGTGTATGTATATATACATAATACATATAAACAATATATAAACTTTTATTTTGGATGCCAGCACTAAAATATATTTAAAAATAAAAAAATATATACAAAATATCTATCTCAATTTTATTATAGTAGATGTTTATAGTAATTATTCATTTGTTTGTTTTTACATTATTTATTGGCATTTATATTATTTTACCATTACAGTATTTCCCACACTTCATTTAAATTGTTTAGTTTAGAATCATTTAGCTCATCATATTATTGTTGAGTTATATAAAATCCTTTGGCTTTGTACTTCTGTTTATATCAGTGTTTGCAAAAACATAAGAAAGTGTGGTCAAATCTTTTCAGTTTTGGTTTACAGTTTGTTTTCTACATTAACAGTCAGTCAAAATATCCTAAATGATATGACAACATGCAAACAGCACTTTCCCCAACTGACACACACACACACACACACATACATATATCTTTGTATAGTTTATTTTATTTTAAAACAGATGAACAGAAAGCTTGATACATCATATGAGATGATACATACTTGAATATTAGGTAACATAACTGGTGGAACATGGACTAAAACATTTCTAATGACAACCTACAGACTCCGTGACCACTTCAAAGACATTATTTATGATAAATAGTGCCTTTCAATGCAGGTTGAATACAATTCACCAAGACAAATCATAAGTGCACTAGAGAGATTTAATTGTATCTGTGTCGCATGTGGGTCTCTTTTGAAGCAAAATCAAACGCGACAAACCCCTCAAAGTTTACGTACCATACATTTTATCAACAAAAAAACAGAAGAAGAAGAAAAAACAATTGATTTTACCATGGGTAAAAGATCCATTTCATATATACGCCAAGAAAGAACAGAAACTATTAGCAAACTAAAAGACATTTGTGAGTCAAAACACAGTTATAGTTCAAAGTATATTACACCGCACATATCGAAGATTTGCATAATTATTTAAATGCATTCTAATGTACCCTGAATCAATGCTCTCCAGATGAGTGATATAGTTTTTCGGCAAGTATAACTCCAACTGTAACAAAAAAAATGACATATTTGTCGCACACTTTGCGATAATGCTGTTGCGGCTCACTCCTTATCAAATTTCTGGCATTTGTTTTATACTACAGTACAAAGTCACGTTGTTTGGAAATGCATTGCTTGGCTTTATGAACCTCTGCATTGTCTGTATTACAGGGATCTAGATCTAGAATAAGTTTCTACTGGAGTTCTTTGCTCTTTTTTTTTTTTTTTTACCGAAAGAGAGTGTCTTGTCTGTTGCCAAAATCTAACAGCTTGTGACCCACGAAGTCGCCCTCTCCCAAACTACAAGTACTGCTCCCCTTTCTCTGCTGGAGAACTTTTAACATTTGCTCTGCAATTTAAAAGAAAAACAAAACATGTTTGAGTTACAAAGAAAACGGAAATCAGATCCACCGTTACAGATGTATTGCAATGCAACAGTCCATGCTTTGTAGGGTGTTTTCACGCACATGCTACAAAATGATACATATTTACAATTTTTCTTATGGGGTCACAAACAAAGAGGGGTTTGGGGGACCACGCACACAACAGATACGGGGTGACGATTTTTCAAACACGTTTATTGATCAGATGTTGAAAAAAAGGCACACAGATTTTAAGTATGTAGGGTGTAGAAGGGACATTTGTCCAGTCATACAGACAAGCGTCCAAATTTGGATTCTAGGTGGGAGTGAGGGACACAGATACAGAGAGTGGAGCTCGGACAGTCCTCGAATAAAGGCAGGGAGGGTTGGTCAGTCAGGGAAACTAGTCTCACTCAACAACTCATCCCTGAATTAGAGAAGAGAAGAAGACAGTCAGAGAAGAACAGCATTAGAGGAACCTCGGACAGAGACAATTGATGAGAGCCTCTAAGGTTGATTGGGTTTTAATACGTTATGTGGCACCACATAGACATTTGCTGTTTGTTAGCGTGGAAATGTTAGGAAAAATGGATGATGGAAAATGCAACTTCAGATGCCAGCAACTTCAGATCTCAGAAAGACAGATGAGTCTCGAGTTACATGACATTTGCATGCTTGTGAAATTTCGGTTAGTTAAAGACTGTTAACCTTTTACCAGGTACAAAAACTGACGCCTCATTGGTTTTGGAGACAGGAGACCAAACTTTTTACTGTCCACCAGTTCAAAACGATTTTCCTAATACAGTATAATTATGTGGGAATGAATTTATTAAATGGTTGCATACCAGTCCAACTTATTTTTGACATAGTATAAATTTTATGAGGTTTCTGTCAAAAACTGCTTTATTGGAATGATTAGAAACAATACAATAGTTCCAAAGCTTTTAATTGTCATTCAGTTCTAGTTATTTTACCTGCAGTGTTATGCTGATTGCAAACTGGTGCAATTTTGTTGTCATGTGTGATCCTGGCCAACAAAAGAATTAAGTCACTGGGTATATTTGTAACAATAGCCAAAAAATACATTGTATGGGTCAATGATTTTTCTTTCATGCTAAAATTCATTAGGATTTTAAGTAAAGATCATGTTTCATGAAGATTTCCTACCTTAAAACTTAATTTTTGATAAGTGAGATGCACTCCTAATGACAACTTTAAAGGTGATTCCAGATTTTCAAATGTTTGTATCTCTCTCCTAACCATACACCTTTCAGCTTTTAGATTATGTATAAATCAAAATTTTAAATAATTGACACTTATGACTTGTTTTGTGGTCCAAGGTCACATATATTCATTATCATAATCATAAATGCACCAGATTGTAGCACAAATAGTTCTACAGTTTGCTGTACTTTCTTAATTTTTGGAATTGGAAGTATCACACATTTAAAGAAAACAAGTTATTTCAGTGTTGTAAAATAGGGTGGATATGTGCTGGTAAAGCCATGTAAGTTTAACCTTTTTTTATTTTAAGATGATAAAAAGACATGCAGGACATCTGTGTAAATCCATATTTATGCAAATCATCAGCAATATCAGAATTGTTTTACAATGTAATCACGTACAGTTTACAGTGTTTGTGTTTCATAAATAAGGCCCATTGTCGTTCATTTTTTGGCCAAACTATTTCCTTTCAATTCAAATGGAGTTTATTATGGAATGCTCAGCATTATTTGGCTAATGTTAAATTGAGCTAATGTTGTTTACTTATGGTCTGGATATCCTGCTCACTTTGAGCCATTGTCAGGGCACATTTTTGTGAATAGGATGCAAATTATGATCAGCACTAATTTTGTGGGTGTTTTGCCTGATTTATTTCTTTCACTGAACCGAGTCCAAGTAAACAGAATTATCAGTGGCGTGATTCATTCTCTGAATTTTGAGCTGTCTTCTGACACATACTTTGGTCTAAAACCAGTGTTGGACTTTCCCTCAAAAGTGCTTTGTCTAAATAGTATGTTTACATCTTGCGCTGCACGTTTTTGACTCAAGTGAGCCAATTCTCAGTTCCCACACTGGAGCGCTGGAACTCACTGGTTCTAAATAATGTCCTCTATGGTTCTAGTGGGATTCCCTGTACTTCAGCGGACGGTGGAAGTGTCGTAACTCCTGGTCTCCTCAATGTGGTGTCAGTGTGACCGTGGCCATCAGGAATACACATCGCTGGCAAACAGAGCTCCCACCATGCAAAACAGACCAGCCAATCAGAACAGCCATGACACGTTTCTACCTACAGGCTACATTCGGATTTAAGCACTACTTGCTGAATAATGTGCAGTGCATACTGTATAATACCTGCATTTAATATATATGATGCAAAGCAGAATGCATAATACATTGTCACATGACTTCTTTGTTGCATATTGGATCATATTGAAAATAATAGATGCTTATTTTGCATTGCATTTTTTTCAATCTACAAAAGTCTTAGGGTTTGGTGTCAGATTGAATAATAAGCCATGGGATGTTAAAATCATTTTGAGCTCATTGCATTGTGGAATACTGTATTCTGTGCAATGTGCTGTCTTTTATGCTGTGCATTATGCCAAATGAAGTAGGTAATCAATGTATTCCATGCACATTTTTCACAGTATACATATTATATACTGCATAAATCATATGAGTAGTATGCTAGTCCGAACATAGCCACTGTATCCCACAACGAATCCTGTCTTTTTCTTTTTTTTTTACTTTATTTGCCTTTTAGTTTGTTGAAAGGCAAAATAAAGACTGAAACCAGTTTGTTCCTAGATTTCACTTCACATAAAAGTTGTTAATTGTACATGGAAGTTTTCCTGAAATCCATGTAAAATTAATACAAGAAAGAGTCCAGTGTAAACTTCATAGGGATTTTAGCTTTGTAAAATTGCTTTGTAAAGTCTCTTTTTTGTTGAAAATGGTATTTCCTTAATTAAAAAGCTTATTTAGGTATGCTGGGAAAACTGTACGTGTCAATAAAGTACAGAATTTCCGCATTCTTCGTGAAAATGAAAGTATAGCTAGATACATGCTTATACAGTGTCTCTGAAAATAAGTACACAAACCTCCTTGACCGTAGGCCTAGACGATGTAAATGTTTGTCTGTGTAATAGTTTAGTTTGTGTGTTTTGGACCTGGATAAAACGGTCAGTGCGAGTGAGAAGGTGTGCTCATGGTGGGAAGAGCTCTGTCTCTTGTACCCGCTGCTCTTTACATTTCTAGTGTCTCCTTTTCTGCAGTGCTTTCTTATTTTTTTGGTATTTACACGTACTCCCTGGCTGTAGAGGGTTGAGATTGCCGGTAGAACTGCTGTCCTCTTCTGTCATCGTTAACACAGGAGCAGCAGAGGAACGAGCCGCCCAACATCATCAGGATGGCAGCTGCCCAACCCACAAAGAGGGCGGGGCCAAACTCATACCTGAAAGACAGAGAGGCCACACCTTCATTTAACTAACACAAGACAATGTAATTGGGTTATTTTTATATTCAGATAACATCTCAACAAAGAACTTTTGCTGTATTCTATAGGTACTATGTATATACATATATATGTCATACCTATATATATATATATATATATATATATCATACGTTACAGTATTTGAAAAGAAATTGCTTTTTTTGTGAGTAAATTCCAAACGTAATTACAATGGAATGGCAAACTAATACTAAATAAAAACAAAACACTAGTAGAATGACCCTAGTACCCTTTTTTTTTTACCTGTGACATTTGATTGGCTTTCAGTATAGTATTAATGGGAATTATATGTTTAACTAAATATATATATATATATATATATATATATAATATAAAAAAATACCAGTTTCCATCACAAATTGAAAATCATTTAATGGTCTTACCTGGCGTTAATTGGTGTATTCGGATCAAAGAAATGGTACGAGACCTGAGTGGCATACCATGATACAGCCACCAGCGTGCACACACCTAGACATGGTAGAAATCACAGTCTTAGCACTGTCATTGACCATATCTCTGTTTGTTTATTTTCAGGCTTTACAGAATGTGCTTATGTGACCAGACTAGCCACTTCCTGTTTACTTCTGCATGTCAGATGGGTCAGAAGCGGTACAGCGACTGAGGACCAAAACAGACCTCAAGAATGTGGAGGCTAATGGAGGAATGTCAATGTATTTACCAAAACTAATTTACACTGAATGATTTACTGGACCGAGGTATGTGTGACATTGACCTAGATAAAGCAATTTACTCACTTTTACCACAGTTACAGAGCGTAGTAATGACTTTGTTTATGTTGTTGTAAACTTGTAAGCAGTTTCTTAGTAAGCTTACTGGTATGATCATCTCAAACCAATCCAGTGTATAAGAGCATTATAAAGACAAATGGTCATGTTTTCATTTGAAAATTTTACATAGGCTACTCTCACCAAGCCTGTATAAATGAAGTGTGTTTAACGTGGGTTTGAGGACTCACCTGAGAGCAGGAACAGACTCCCGCCAGAGATGGCGATCTTGCTCTTGGTGGATGGGTTATTGTCCCCCACCTTTGTGCATTTCATCCCGACCACACTCACAATGATAGCGATGAATCCCATCAGCACTGAGATCACCATCAGAGCTCGACACGTCTGAATGTGGACTGGAAAAAACAAACAAATATAACAAAGAGTTTAACTGGGAATATTCATTCATAGTCTTATAACCATTTTCTATTTTTTTTATTTAACAGTAATACAGAGTGTGTGTGTGTGTGTGTGTGTGTATATATATATATATTATTGTTAGATTAGAAAATAATCAAAATTATTAGATATTAATAGAATTAAATATTTGAAATAGTATAGATACTTCTTTAAAACTTACTTTACAGAAGAATTTGTGTTTGCATTACATTTATTTGTCCATTATCTCTAATTTTCACCTGTTTTATGCATAAAAATAATTAAAGTAGTTTATTACGTTTTTCTGCATGTAGCCTACATTTGACACATCAATTATTAGATTATTATTATCAGATTTTATTATCTGTTGTTATTATTATTATCATCAGAATCCTAACATGATATTATTAAACTGCATTTTGGTTTATAGTAATATGTTTAGAATGTATTATTAATTAGTATTTTATAATAAATAAATGTCTTTAAATCAGTTTATAGAATAATCTGTGTAATATTTTATTTTAAGTTAGGCTTAAGTTTATTTCATCCTTTGGCCTGATTTTGTTTCAAGCATAAACGTTATCTTATATAAGTATTTTTCGACTTTTTTTGCACTTGTCTAAATTTGACACTTGACAATTATTAGGCTATATAAAACTCTGAATGCTTTTAAAATGATTTTTACCTATGCGAAATGTACATTTTATATGGAGAAAATTTAATTTGGACATGTTGCAGACCCATTAAACTCTCCCAAAACCTACGGAATAAACATTTAGCATCATTCTCCATATTTTGAGCATTGTTTAGTAGTGATTTTTAGCTGCTGCAATACATTAAAATTCCATGAATAGCCCACACGGTGTTCGGTTCATACATAATGTTGTAGGAGTGACATTTTTACATGTTTCGCACAGAGGGGATTACTGTGGCTTTCCTACAAAAGGGGGATTGTTTTCAATGCCTGTGCCTCTGCTTTTGTGTGACAGCTACATGCTAACATGCCAGTTCAGCATGGATAATGACTTCAACTTCAACTCAGAATCACACAATAGCGGCAGACCACCAACCCTTTAGAACCGTCCAAGCATTGTTATGCACATCTCCTCAAAAGAAGAGTTCAGATGGCTACATATAATGGCAGTCACCTCTGTAGCCCGCCTATTTTCAGCAGAAGCTTTGAAAGTGTTGCATCAAACATGAATCGAAGCCATAAAATAAGTGTAATAGCATCTCAAAGAAATCAAGAACTGAGGAGAGATTATCACACGACTTTTGATGTTTGATTTATGTGCCGCCTTTGAAGCGAGATTTTAATGCTTTATAAGAGAGGTCTTATTTTATGGTCTTTCATCCTTGTTTTGCTTTATTTCTTGATTTGTAAGGAGAGCGTTTCGCAGAGGAACACCGTCATCTCAAGGTCCTGTTTGAATGAGGGTAGTTAGTCTCCGGGTGAAGGGTGGAGGGTCCTCCCACAATCCCTTGTCCAGTGCCAACGTTGGCAGCGCCTGGCACGGACGAAAGGAAGGCAAGCGCACGTACAATGGCAGAGAACATGCTTCAAGAGAAGCTGCATGTGAGGCTCAGCCATTGTCTATTGTTTGCACTTGTGGGCTGCTACACGTCATTCAAAACATCTCTCAATGCATTCCTCACACAAATCTCTTATTTATGACGTCATAATTATTTTTGACGCCCTCGATGAGGATTTTTCAAACATTGTTCTTACCCATGCAGATATAATATGTAGAACAAAGAACCAAAAGTTTGAAGGTCTGATTCAATTTATTATCATATGGCCATAATTTGCATACATTTTGTTTTTATTTCGTATAGTAATTTTTTCTGGTTGTCCTTTTGCCTTATAGTTAATGCTTTCTGGGTGGCTCTGCTTACTTTTCAAAATCAACCTTAACTAATAGGTTTAAATGAAGCAACAGTGAAAGTTGAGAGTCTATTAATGTTTTTATTTAAAACCATTCACAGCAATAGAATATATTTCACTTACATATTGAATTTTTTTTTGTATGATAGATAGGACGATATGTTTTATGCTTTCATTTTTAGATTGACACAACAAAACACCATCATTTTTGTCTGCATTGCATGCAGTTTTTCTCTGGGCACCATTTACAGTGCATGTTTTTTATCTTTGAATTACCGTAGCTCAAGTTCACTTCACAGAGATGTTGTTTTATCCTAAAAACTGTGTTTAGTTGTCAGCACATAATAACAGTTATTTAAGAAAAGACTCTAGAACTTTAGCAGAAAAGGGGCAAACAATGCAAGTTTGTGGGAGGCTGTCTGTACATACAGAAGCCAGAACATTGCAGTCACTATCTGACCAGATGACCTAAGGCTGGGAGGAGGGGGGGACAGTGGAATCAGATGGTCCCGTCACCCTTTGTGGGCCGAGGGTTACAGATTCCACCACCAGCAGTACAGTACTGAGTGCAGTCTTTGTGTATGAGCGGCGGATATGTGATAGAGATGCTATGAAAGCCAAATGATATTCCACAAAAACCTAACAGTAATTAGGCAGAAAGTGTCAGCCAAGGCCATGAAAGTTCTTTGGATGAATATTCCATGCATAAATCTGTCAGATCTTGTGTGGAAAGTTGTTCCTTGATGAAGCTAAGTGGCATTAATGCTAGTATTTCAGACAACATTGCTGCTGTGTTTGCATTGGCAGTTCAACAAACCCTACAGCAATAATGACTACAATTTATGGCACTCTACGAAGTAATAAGATGTTTTTAAATGGTTCTTTGTAGCGTTTTAGGTTTAGCAGAGAATATTTTACTTTATAAAGTACCATTTTGGTCTTCATAGGATTTTTGAGGTTACTAAATGAGGTTTGGAGAATACAACAGCGTTTGAGGGTGTGTTCAACTTTAGTTCTTCTGATCGACAAATTGACCTTTTTGGTTCCATTTGGAACTTTCAGTCATACAAAATCAAATGTAGTCATCTTAGTTGTCATCAAATGTTTGTGTGCACATAATCTCCTCTAAACAACGATAAAGACGACCTGTGTGTTGTGTGGGGATGTGCATTCTGAACATATCTTTGGTGTTTGCCTAAACACTGGTCTTTTCTTCTCAACACAACTGCCATTCATCACTTCAAGACAATACGCTGTTATTAAAGCAATGATGCAGAATATAAGATGGCAAACTGTTTTTTCTAAACCATGCCACATTTATATTTCGTTTTCATTTTGAAAGTGTCTCATAACTCTTCAGAACCGTTACAGTGTGTCACTGCCTGCAATGTTGTAATATTTAACCACAAATCACAAACAGATGTGGCTATGATGCTATTTGTCATGGAAGAAAAATTTAATCATCCTAAACGCGTTTTCATCAGCCACCATTCATAATTGATTTTTAGAGATGTCGTCTTCCCAGGACGGTCCCAGAAATAAACGAGAAGTGACTGATTCTGATTAGACATAACAAGTCCCCACAAAATTGACAATGACAGTGGCGCTAAATGTTGATTAATCGCCATGTAATTGCATTCCACGGCATTTCAACAGTCTGGTAGAGTCAGCATCTCAGTGAGGTTAGTGTCACATAAGACTTTCATTATAATATGTCAAAATGCACATATTTTAATTTGATCGATTAAACGAGTTGATTAAATCCATGTGCACACAGCAGCTCTGTTGATTGCGCTTTTTTGCCACCAACCTACTCTAGCCAAATAATCTTGATTTAATTATTATTTCATATAAAGTTTTTTTTAGATTTCTGTTATTCATAAATCTTGAGCAAATTTATAATATTCTTAAAGGTTCTTTATTGGCATCTATGGTTCTATGAAGAACCTTTAAAATCCATGGAACCTAGCTATTGCACAATAATGAGAGAAGGTTCTTTAGAATATTAAAATGTTATTCACACTAGAAAAAAAGAATGTTTTTTGGGGAACCCAAATGGAACCCTGTATTTTAATCAAAGATTAACTTACTTGTGTCATTCTAAGCCAACATACCTGACTTTCTTCTTCTGTGGAACACTTTGAAGAATATTTTTGATTGTACATGGAGAAACATCTTACTAAAGACCTTTTTGTCTACTCATACAGGTGACATGAACTTGAGTAAAAGATGGTCGAAATGTGAACCATCCTTTTTCCTTGTTTAGTACTTACCATCCAGCGAGAGCAAGGAGTCAAAGATCTTGCACTGCACCTGGCCCGTGCTCTGAGATGCACAGGACATCCACAGGCCTTCGTACAAGCCCACGGCCATAATGATGGCATCCCCTGCATACGAGGACTGCTTCCATTGGGGCAGCACCGTAGTGGAGATGATGCCAATCCATCCACCCAGAGCGAGAAAATAGCCCAGAAGCTGAAACCCAGAGTTTGCCATAATTGTCCGTTTTAAACTTCTGTTTCAGTATACAATTAGACTGAGTTCAGTGAAGTTCTCCAGTCAGGAAGCCACCTGCAATTCCTTCAAGAACGAGCAAAGAAATCCGCTCAGAATGAGTCGAACGAGTCGAGATGAGCAGTCAAAGTCTGTCTGATTCTCGCCAACTCTTCGGTCACTTGCTGTATCCCTTTGTAGCTCTTGTTCGCTTCAATATCTCTCATTTGGAGGCTTCCTGTGACATCCCTTGATTCTTTCTAAAAGTGAGTCCTTCAAGTCTCCTCTCTGAAGGTACCCCACTTCTGAAGGCTGTGGAAAGAGCGTTTGGGGTGCCCAGGATGCCGTCAGGATGTGGTTGAGTGCTGCTTTACTGTCTGCATAGCTGTTCTTGTCACACACCAGCGCGTCTGGATGGTGCTCAGGGGGCAGAGCAGCGGGAATGGGGGAAAAAAAAGGATGGAGAATACTTCTCAGACAAAAAAAAAAAAAAAAAAAGCCTTGACGGAGTGAATGCATTGGGGGGTGGAGTGCCAGGCTGATGATTACTCTCTGATTGGTGGTTTTAGTGAAGAGAAACGCCCACTGAAAATAGTGCAGGAGGGACTAATTAAGCCCAGATGTCACTTGTGGAGTCAATCCGCAAGAGTGGGACGTGCGATACGCCACAAAGCCCTAATTGCGTAAAATTCTCAAAATGAGCAAGTGTCTTCAAAACCTTCACAATCATGTGTGGATTAAAGTTATTGCTCCTGTGTCAGAAATGTGGCATCTGTTGGGTGAAGTTGTTTTCCCCATTTGAATGTGTTCCCCCACTGACCCTTGTGAAGCACTACAGAGGCGCATAAATCAGCGTTTAAACTGTGCTCGTTTGAAAGGAAGTGTCACCCGCACACAAAAACTCTTGCTTCTGGTGGAGATTTAGGGGTTGGCCTGTGACAGCTAAGAGGATCTCCATGGGAACCCGCTCGGTTTAATCACCGAATGAGGGAAACACACAGCGGGTCTTGCTCCATGGAATGGAGGCACCTTTTGGGTCTGATCACGGAGCAGTTGAACAGATTGTGAAGAACTTTCAGTGACAAAAGTAGAAACTGATTTCATTTATTTTTGTAGAGAAATTGTGAGAGACTTGCCAATGCTACCATGCCACCATGATGCCAGGCGTTGATATGATGTTGCTATTACACACATTACATATTATTTTCATATATATATATATATATATATATATAAGACCAACAGTATTCCTTCAACTGTTACTTCAGCTACCCAACTACAATTTTGCTGATTTATTACAGGTTAGTATGGAAGTCAGTTTCTGCTACTTAATAAAAAATATAAAAATGTAATCACGACTTTTTACCTCAGAACTGCGGGATATAAACTCTCACAGGCCAAACAGGCTTCCATAGGTTAGCATGCACAAGCATGAGGCTGCTGTTTTAGTGCTTAATTTATACTGTTTTATATGCATTATATCCAACTTCACCTGCATACATACAGTATAGTTAAGTAAAGTGATATATGCTATATCTCAACTGTCTGATTTTCATTTTGTCGAAAAATGTTACTATGTTATCACTAAGTGACGTTGCAAAACCAATTTCAGGAGGAAGCGCGTATGATTAATCAGACACAGCTGGTGCCGTATTACCAACCATTACATAACAACTCACAAGGGGTCCGAGCCGGACGTCGAGCTCTACCCTCGCTAGGGTTCATACTTCTAGGGCTCGGAGTCCGCCGGGCTCCCGGCTCGCCCCCAGGACAGCACGCCAAATACGCTACTATTATTATCGCGATTATAAGGAAGCGCGAACTACTGAATCTCTTTATAAAGCTATTTATTTACAAATACTTTATGCTCATACTATTTGTGTAGGGTGATATATAATGTGTGGTAAATTTCAACAGCTTGACTGCTTGTATAATTGATAAATGTAAACTATATTATCACCTAGATCTCAAAATCTGACTACAAGGCATAAAGACAAGGGTTAGTTCATCCAAAATGAAATTCTGTTACTCACCATTGTGTCGTGCCTGTAAGAACAATTTTTCGATGAATTCCAAGAACTTTCTGGCCTTGCATAGACAGCAGGTTATAGTCCATTTGAGATCAGTGGTTCAACTGTGCTTTTATGAAGCTACGAGAATACCTTTTGTGCATCTAAATTTCGACAGAGAGGATGACTTGAAACTTTTTGTCTAGCCTTTTGTATTCGAGCTAAAATATACAGATATATTACTATCTTTCTGGGCCTTGAATGTGGTAGTTGTGTTGCTGTCTATGGAAGGAAAGAAAGCTCTCGGATTTCATCAAAAATATCTTATTTTGTGTTCAGAAGATGAACGAAGGTCTTACAGGTTTGAAACAACATGAGGAATTTTCAGAATTTTTTGGGGGGTGAACTTTTTTCTCTTTAAGATTATGAACATTAGCATCAAGATTATCTGTAAATCTGCTTTGAAACAATGTTAATTATGAAAAGATTTTTACAGATTGCTGACTGGCCCAAGTGAAGAGTCCCCTGTCAGTTTTGGATCCATTTAAAAGAATACTTCTGCTCAGAAAGTCACATGATTTGAGTTACACACCAAAGTTTAATACTCAAGGTTAGTGGTTTCTATCAAATTCCTTACACTATATATGAGGAATAGCAATAGTAATGCTTGCCTTATCAAAAACCACAAGTAATAAAGTGCATTGAGGAAAGAGAAAGAACACAATGCACTGACCTACATATTTTGCAAGCATAGAGCTACAACAACAAAAACATCACCAAAAAATCTCCAGACCTCAAACTGCAATCAACTTTTGGACCATTTTAAATTAGATAATTAATCTGGCGTCTAAGAATTTGTAGATGGCCATTACACAAGAGCTGTGAACAGGGACTTATGAAAAACAAGTCATTATTTCATTGACCTCGAAGAGGTGGAGCAGTTCTGTGTTTTCCAAAACGTCTCATTAGGTTTTTCTTTGAAGCATCCTCTCGAAACAGGATTAGCCTCCACGGTCCATCCCGACACAGAGTCAAGGGTCGAATACGCACTCAGGGGCCCCTGGGATTGGTGTTATTACAGGGAGAGGGGTTAATTATCTAGATAGCAATGAACCTTCTTTTTTTTCCAGAGACCACAAGACTATCCATTCCTTCTTTCCATTCATCCACAACCCCATTCCTCAATACAAGTCACACACATGCACAAAGATGAATTCATAATCCCAGCCCCCATCCCATGCACCGATCACCCTAGGGTTGCTGTTTACATTCGAGTGGGACTCACTGAACTATGTAGCTCAGACAAACCCTTTTACAAACAGCTCATCAGCCCATCTCTCTGCATGGATTAAAATACCATGTAACCATGCTTGTATGCGCTTGCACAAAACCCACCGGGGGTAACAAGACAGATCCAGTGTTCACAGGGGTCAGCGTGGGAGATAAATAGACTGATAGATGGGGTAAATTAACTTGAACTGCATACGTCCTTCATATTGTATCAGTTTCTTTCAGACACTGGTAATGTCAAATGTGTGTCAAATGGCATCATGGAAAAAATTACACTTTATTTTAGTTATTTATTTATTTAATTTTATTTAATTTTAATGATTTTTTTTCTTCGTCCTGGTCTGTTTTACAAATGTATCAAGAAATCTTGATTTCAAGGACAATTACCAGTGTTTATTTTTCTATGCAGAGCAAACTGAGAAGTTTCCAGAAGATTTGGGTATATGGGTATAGAAATTGAGTTATGCGTGTGTTTAAGTAGGCTTTATTTTGCGAGTTAATTGTGTATAGCAAAGTTATACATGGCTCAAGCATTTATTTATTTATTTTCCCTCTAAAAAAAAAATAATGCTGGAATATAAGTTACTGTCTACATAAGGGCTGTCCAAACTCGGTCCTGGAGGGTCCGTGTCCGGCAGAGTTTAGCTCCAACTTGCCTCAACACACCTGCATGGAAGTTTCTAACATGTCTAGAAAGAGCTTGATTAGCTGCTTCAGGTGTGTTTAATTAGGGTTGGAGCTAAACTCTGCACGATACCAGCCCTTCAGGACTGAGTTTGGACAGCCCTGGTCTATATAGATATCCAGACTGAAGGCAAGATGTTCGAAGAGCTCCATCCAGAATATTTCACTGTTTACGATTGGAGCGCTCGAAAACAGCATTTAAAATAACATGGAGTACAACACCAAGCTCATGCACTCAACAGTATGGCAGGTAAGTTTCTTATCTTTTCCAAAGACTGATAAAATTGTAGCTATTCAACATTTACACACTAAGCTAAATTTCAAAAAGCAGTATGGATAAAGATGGGAGTAGAGGAGACAAAAAACTGTTTAACCAAAGTGGATTGTAGTGAAAGTGCCCCTCCTTCACAGGCCCAAACTTCAGCGGCTTAGGAGCTCTCTGGGAAACTTTGACCAGTGAAAAGACCATCTGGTCAAGTTCACTGCTGGCTAATTAGCAATGAGACATTCAAAGGTTTTTTTGTTTTTTTATACCTCTGTAGACTCCAGACTTGTGTAAAAAGAAAGTTACTTGCAGTTCAGGCAAAATGGAGAGAATGAGACAGAGAAGATACCCACACATATGATAGATTGCAAGTGTTGTTTCATGTTATATATTAACAAAACTGACTATAGAATTTGTGTTATTTTGCAACAATATAGAATGACGTGTTTGTTTTGTTGCATTAAGGTTGAAATGTACAATATTACAATCAACTGCCAAGCTACTTTATTGCCAGTATGGGGAAATATACAGTGTTTAAACCTTGTACAGTGTCCATATTAGCCTTTACATTACATACAGATTTTGTCTTGTCATATATGTTGGAAATTGTTAGCTCTTTGTAGGAACTAAAAAAGTAAATGCACCGATACTCAAGTTACCCAGCATGCTTTGTGACTGGATTGAATTTGATCTGACCGTAAAAGTGTATTCAGAGTGTAATGCAATACATGTGTTTGTTTCTATGATGTTTTTTTTTTTTTTTTTAATTACGATTTAAATTACTATTTATTTATATGATGTATTTTTAAATGTGTCCCGAAACTAATTTTAACAATAAAAACTGGAATACAAAATATGAACAGATCTTAAAACCCTAGGCATGGACTTTTGTAAATGGTTACAGGGAAAAATTGAATATCATACACTAAACGACTAACTGAATACAGCAAACTCACACAGAAACATTGCTAGTAGATGCATGACAAATTGTAACAATATGTGATCTAAAAAACTCAAAGTGTCAATGACTCCACACTGTTCAAATCTGGGGAAAGGTATCAAAATTTGTAAGCTATTTATGCTAAAAAAAGACCCTAAAAATACTGCATATAACAGAAAGGTTGTTTCATTTTGTACAGACAGTCTGTAAATCACATGACTTAGTGTTCTACACAGGAAACTGCTTAATGAGATTGATGAACTAAACTAAATTAGGGCGTTATAAAATTGTAAAGTGTACTCAGCCGATGTTATGTTCATGTGGTTAGAAGAGTGGGAATGTTGCGATGTGATCTAATTTGCAAATCTAATTTAATATTGCACAAAGAGGAACACAGTATGCCAGGCGTAGTGTTGAGCTGAAGTAATACTTTGACATTGAGCTGTCACTATATAGACAAAAGTGGTCCTGAGAGTATTTCCTATTCCAAAAGGCAAGCTGTCAAGCCAGCTCGTAGAAATTTGAAGACGTCAGTTTGATTAAAGGTAGTAAAATTGGCCAAAATCAAAAGCAGGGAGGAAAATGTGTAAATGGAAACTGCTGTACTGGAAACAATTGTCAATGAAGCTTTAACAATGTTATTGAAAAGAAGTAAGAGAGTTTCGAACATGATCAAAGAGTCCGTTTCATGTGACAATGCCTTTTCTCATCAATCGTTCTGAAGCCCATATGTGGCTGTTTGACCCCGTTCCAGATTTGCTGTTGCCGTATGCTGAGCACGAAATCCGTCCTTGCATTAAGGAAGGTGGTCAGATCCTGTCCGTTTTTCCACTCCTCTTTTTCAAGGCCCTTAAGCTGAGCTTAAAAATCAGCTGACATGATCAAAGATACCAAGTCATATTCCAGCTAACGAGACCCGAGTGTTCCCGATGCATGGAGGAGACCTCCCAGAGGACGGGGACCTACGCCATGCGCTCCGACATGGGAAAGGACCGACTTTTGTGGCCCGAGCCCCATTACTGTTCCCATAATTGCTTTTTTCATTGTTGTCGCCCACTCTTCCTTCTTGTGCCTTTATTGCAGACATACAACTAAGGGAAGCCTCTTGCATTCATCCCACTCGGACAGAGGGATCTTTTCTTTCACCCCCCTTCCATAATGTACATTTGGAGGGTTCGTGTTGAGCGTGCTTCTCAGGACATCAGAATGCACTCAACGGTAGCGACGTCTAGAAAGGAACGAGAACAACAGGGGTCCCTCTTATTTGGCTATGCACTTATCTAGGTCTGGATGGGCTCTTTGTTGCCAACGGCCCCTGAATTGCCTCTTCCACCTGACCGACAGAAAAACATCAGGCTGGAGTGGTGCCTATAGAAAGTTCTGCTCGAGAGTTTCCACCTGGGCTGGAGGGAAGGAGAGGGTGGCCAACATCAACATGCCCTCGAAGGGGGCCAAGCCCCGGGGCAGAGCAGCTGAGTTGGACGCAGGGGCTTGAAAATGGGGGATTAGAAGGGAATGTGTTGGGCTAATCCACCATTATGCGGCGGCCCTCAGGTCTTTAGTGACCTCAAAGAGTATAAGGGCATTCTGCTCAGAGAAAACCACAATACTGTCCGAGCAATATCTAATGCAGCAGCATGATTTCATTTCTGCCTCTAAATCAGGACAAGTGAAGCTAGACCTTGCTATGGCCTGTTGCATCCATGACAACTCAATATCTTTAATTGACAGATCTGCAACTGGGAAAGATGACCCACAAGAAACTGCTAATTCTGCCCTACACACTCGTAACGGTTCCATTAACTCTTTCCCAGCCATTGTGGGAATTTTCTAGCTTTCTGTGTTACTGTTATGGCCGAAACAGAAAGTGATCACATATGTAAGTACTGTAGATGCATAAAATAACGTGATTAACAAACATTCAACAGCATCTTACAATCTGCCCAACATTACCAAACGAAACGATGATCAATAGCATCATTCTAAATCTAAACCAGATGTAGTTTTTGACAACAATGTGATTCTCTCTTTTTGATCAAAACGTTGCTTTTTTTCATGAAACATACTTTCTTTTGACTAGGGGTGATAAGAAAAAAAAAATTGTAGTACAAAAACAGAACATCAATGGTATTACAAAATATAATATTGCTTGTTTTTTCTAAAGAAAAATAGTTTGACAGTGACACAAGCAGGAAAAGTTACAGGGGACGTCGGGATCTCGCCTCCCCTGAGCCCATTGAATTTTAACAGACCACCTAAAATGTGTGGGGGAAATGGGAGTAAATGGGGGAAAGTCACATGAGAAGATGCAATGGCTCATACATTCTTTTTCTGATAATATAAGTAACATGTGAGTGGGATATGGATTTACATTTGATTAAAAAAAATAAATAATTGATATTCATTTAACAAAATAATCTGGGGGCCATGAAAATGTTGTGAAAATGACAACTTAACTAGCAACTTAACAAATAAATAATGCGAAAGAGATAAAAAACCTTTACCATACATGGGATCTTTTACTTGAACAAAAGGTTTATTCATGGAAAACTTGTCATTTACAAAAATGTTCTTCTACTGTAAGAACTGCTCTTTGGGGAATCAAAATAGTTCATCTATGGCATCTCTGTGAAACCCACATTTTGACCTTTGTTATGCTTTGAAAATCTAAGGTAACTTGCTTTACCTCAATTACCGTTTTGCTAATTAATTTCCTGCTGCTTTACAGATGCAACCTCAAAAGACACCATGAAGTTCTTCTCTTATAACAGGTCACTTCTTGTCATAAACCTGCACCTCCTACTGTTAGAAGTCAAGTCATTCCTCCTCCAGCCAGTAAGGATGAGCTTCATGGTTCCCTCAAGCACGATCGCGCTGACTTGGAGCCTGTCCCAGCCCGGCACTGGAATGATCCAAGTCTTAGGGGAAATAAGACGACAGTTCATTGCAGTAACCACTGAAGTCATCATTCAGGCATCCATCAAAATATACCAACAATGCCACCTTCAGTCTCCATTTAGACAAGATTTGGTTAAGCTTTTAAGTAACTTCGTTAAAGAAATAGAAACACTTTCATGTGTATTTATGACGTGATCTTTCAGGGTTTAGGGCTTTTGCAGATGAATATTTCAGCTATTGTTAACTCTATCTGTAAATTTGCAGAAGCCCTATAGGCCTTTTTTGACTTGTTTTGTAGTGAACTTAACTTAATTTTCTTGTGGTTACTACATAACAACAGTTGTTTACTATTTTGATTTTCTCTTGATGTCATCAAAGATGTTTAACTTTTTCTATTTTTTTCTCGGTCGGAAGATTTAAAAAAGCCATTACATACTGCTATATTGTGGATGTGCAAATATTTTTTATTTTTTTTTACTAGCCAGTTAAATGGTTTGTGAGAAATTTGTCAAGCTTACAAGAAAAAAAAAAAAGATTGGAACTGGTCTGTTAAGGATAATACTGGATACTGTGGTTATTTTTTTTTTTTTACTATTAATATTTTTTGTGTGGCAGGTTATGTACTATGTTGTGTCTTTTTGCATTTGTTTGTAATGATACAAACTACTACAACATTAGTGTTTGTGCAGTTTATAAAATATTAAAAAAAAAATTATTTATCAACATATATTTAACTGACTTTAATTAACTTTAACTTGACTGTTAGAATTTAATAAAGAAATTGTAAGGAAGAACATGCAGTCTGATATAAATAAACACTGTCAACATTTATTTTTCAGTACTTGAATTTTTTTTTTTATTTCGTTACTTTGAATATTAGCAACTCCCTGAAATTTACCTGTCCAGCAGGATATAGTTAAGTCACTGGCTCAAATAACTCCTTTAAAGCTTGCCAATGTGTTTAGATTCACTCGTACCTGATTAACACTCTGCCAGAAATATTAGGAAAGTGTTGTGATTATAATGAAAAGGATCAAATTCGTGTCTAACATTTTGTCCTGTTGCTCTAGCCTCATGGAAACTTTGGCTGATTCCATGTCAGGTCCTGTTAGCCTGCTGTTTTTCAGCCACCTTTTCAAGCCGTAGAGTTGGAATTAATTTCGTCAGGACACGTCCTGCTGCGTCCGGCTAAATCCTGCCCTGGGAGAGACGTGCTGAGGCTGTCTCTGTGGAAACCACTAATGGATACTTTCAACCTCCTCACTTTCAACGTTTCTTCAGTGAACAGAGAGAAAACAAGAGGAATGGTAGATATTTAGCCTCTTCTTTCAAAGGGCACATCATTGACTTCTCGGAACTGGTCATGTTTCTTTCACTTTTACTCCTGTCTTTACAGGAAGGAGCAGTTCTCAGCAGATTATTGTGTCACGAGACCTAGTTTTGACATTTACAGCAGTGCTCTATGTCTCACCTTACTGTAAAAATATAAGAAGCCAGCACTGACCTAATAACTTTTTTTTTTTTTTTTTTTTTTTATTGACAGGATGTCCCTGAATCTGAAGTGATTGCCCACTCAATTCAAATATATTTATTTGCATGTGCTCTTTATATGATTCATATCGTGCATAAGCAAATAGGATGCAAAAACAAAACTGACTTTTGTGTGTAAGGTGCAATCATTATTACATTTAATTTATGTTAAAAATAAATAAAAATAATTTAAATGCTATTTCTTTTTAGCACTTGATACGCACTTGGTGTCATAGAGTAGAGATAGTATTGTTATTATACTACAGGGTCATTTTTAAAAAATTCTTTAGAAAACAGATTTGGGGCTGAGTACCAAAACAAACTTGTAGCCAATCAGCAGTAAGGGGCGTGTCTATTAATCAGGTGGAGGAGAATGCGTGTACTGAAGAGCCAAACCGAGCAACAGAAAGATAAAATCAAAAGGAAAATGTCATTTTCATTAACTATAATAACCTTTTTTTTACTGTGAATATTTGTTTTGGCGTAATAATAGAATGCAGAGCCTCTTCAGTCATTTAGTCTGATTAAATCCTGCTTCTGTGTGTCTTAGGTCTATATATATATATATATATATATATATACGTGTACATATTTAAATATATATGTGTGTGTGCGTAATATATATATATATATATATATGTATATGTATATTTATGTGTATATATATATATGTATGTGTGTGTGTACACACATAATGATAATAATAATAATAATAATAATAATTAACCTTCCTAAAAGCTAAAAAGAATGCATCCAGTCCTACCAGCCTAATTATGAACATTTTCCGAAACACGAGGGCTGCATTTCCCAAAAGTATTGTAAGCCTAAGTAGATCGTAGCTCCATTGTCACCAATAGATGACTACGATCAACTCGGGCTCACAGTGCTTTTGGGAAACGCAGCCCAGATTGTTCAGGCAACACAATACATACTTGATGCTAAAAATATGTAGTCCCGCACATCCCTGTTAGTGAATAACAAACAGGTTGTTTAGTGGATTTGTCCTTCTGTGTCCCGCAAGGCTCAGGGGCGACTGCCATTACAAACATCTGATAATAGAGTAAGACAAAAGATCTATTATGAACACAACAGAGCATGTATCATACCGCTTGGTACGGACTGCAGATTACTTCTGAGTGAAAAGGCATATATACATGTAATACTGTATTGGATGCCAGTCACAGTGTTAAGGCTTTGCTTTTCTTTTCTTTTCTGTCTGAACAATAGCCAGCCACATACACCACAATCCCTGAAGCAGACAATGCGTTCTGTGTCTCCCAGAGTTTGTATGACACGGCGGGCAGCCCCACACAAAGACTGCATACAGCGGAGACACACGCCTGAGAAAAGGACTGTAAATGCGCTCGTGTAGCCATCAAACATGTCTGAATGCAAACAAACTTCATGTGATAGTTTCTTCATGAACATCTCTGCATAAATAAATTGTGTATTTCATTGGAAAGTGATGTACGTCACAGTTTGAACTGACTATCAGCGATGCTAGTTAACCCCAACCATTATTCACACAAGGCAGTGTCCTCATGTAAGGGGTCAGATGGACACATGTGGGGTGTGCAGATGACAAAAGAAAACATGCAACACTACAAAAAGTGCTTCTAAAGACATTAACATGGGAGTCTGAATTATTTTGCATTTGTTTTACATCTCATCAGCTCAAACAAAAGACAATGGATGTGTGGTAACAGTAAAGGACTGAACCAAGTCATCAAACACCAGCAATCACAACACCGTAAACTCATAAAGTATGTAAGATCAGAAATATGTAAGATCATAACATGTATGTATGAAGTCTGAAGTATGTGGTCATTGCTAATGGCTTTTTGCCACTTTCAGGGCTTCCTCTGGTGTCGCTGCCAACAAACTGACCAACAAGACCTTTTTTTTATGTTCACGAGTCGCTTGTTTGTCCTGAACAGTTAAACTGCCTGCTGTTCTTTCAGGTCCCTCAAATTATTATTTTTTCCCCTCCCTCAGCATCTTTTGTAGTAGTTGCGTATCCTTTCCAACATTGAATTTGAGATCCATCTTTTCACACCGAGGACAACTGAGGCGTTCATACGCAACTACTACAAAAGATTTAAATGCTGACATTCATATATATAATTCTAACTTTAACTGGTTTTGATGCTTGGTGGCAGAGTGAGAAGACTAACTTGGACCAGCAAAAGCAGCTACCGTGTTACAAAGCCCATCTTGATCACCTTACGTCCTGTTTTCCAGAAACCTTGACCAAAGACCCTAACAGCTTGCCTATGCCTATACGTCATACGTTGTACGTGGAGTCAGAAGTGAGCCAAGAAGCCGGAACTCGATGCTCTCGCAGGAAAAAAAAACAAGTCAGGACATGTAATAACCCCCCAAAGGCGTATAGATTAGTTTACTTGCGCATATATCCATTTTTTTTTTTTTTGATTTTTATTAAATAATGGCCGCTATCCACAAGCATTAACAAGCTTGGAAGAACCATGATAATTTTTTTTGTCTGAAAGAAGACAAGAGTAAAATATGCTGTAATTTTCATTTTTGGGTGAACTATTCCTTTAATGTTAGAGCATAAAAAACTAAGGTGTAATTGATAAAGAGGCCGGTTGAGTAACATTTTGACTATAAGAGTCATTGTCCCCATCAGTCCCTGGCATTCTGCTCATGGCTAGTTCTGCCCACTCCTCAGCAGTGGGAGGTACACAAGAGGAACTGTTTGTGCCGCTAACACGGGGAGGTAAAGACGCACAAGGGGTCTCATTACAACTGCCACAGGTCACCTTTCACGTTCACCTCCACTATTCAACTGCCAGTACTCTCCAGGTGGACTATTCAATGCCTCTTTGCAAGCTGTGCCCTAATAAGTAAGAGTAAAACACATCAGAATGAACTGAAACAGTTGCTCTTATGCTGTAAAACTTTGTGTCTTTATAAACTCTTTAGATGCAAATGTTAACTTCAAAAACACGGACATGGTGTAAATCTTATCATTTGCTCAAAGATTATGGGTAAACCACCAAAACAGTGGGATATGGTTTGCTAGCCAATTCCTTACCACAAAATGTGGATATTATTTACTGGTTAGCTTGGAAATGCTAAGTATTGTATGTAAAACAGCTGTTGCAATATACTGTATGTGCAAAAAAAAGCAGTTCAAAATATCCTAGAAAGTTTAGTCACCATTAGTTTAACGTGATTTAACACAGCAGTTAATAATTGACAAAAGTGACATCTTCACTCTAGAAAGTATTTTTCTAGGCAAAAATATGGATATGAGTCAAGCTCTTCAATATTTTGAATGTTTTCCCCAAAGAGAAAGGCTGTCAATTTGAGATGCTAAAAGGTAATAACTTCAAAATTACCAGACTTTGACGATGGATGATGACGATGTTTATTTATTTATTGCCATAACCTATGTGTTCATCATTTTAACAAGTTAATAGTGAGTGGTTATTTTTGTCAACTCTCTTGCAGTAGGTGTCAATATAACAGTAGTAATGTTTTTAATTTAGACTTTGTTAGATATAAACATTCTCTTTTTGATGTCTTGTTTAATGAATGATGATATTACAGTTAAATCGCCAGCCTGATGAAAAAATACTATAGTGTTTTTGAACATGCTATAGTAAAGTACTTACATTTGTTGTGGTAATTCTGGAGTTGCTGTGGTAATATAACGACATAATATAGTAATTTAAACAAATGACCCAAGTTTTCTACAAATATGGTATATTATACTGTAATACTGCAGTTTACTGTAGAAAAACTAATGTACACTACAATATTAATCAGTTCATTACAGTAATACTACAGTATGCTATAGCATTCATTAACAAAGTGTCGTAAATAGTATAATATATACAGTATAATACACTTCACTAAATTACTATAGTATGTTCTTCCAAGATATGTTTTTCCTCAGTCACTGAATAAAAGTAATCTGAATAATCTATTTGCAGCAGTAACTGACTATCAAGCAGATGGAAGAAAAGACTCTTGAAGGAGTAATTGTATGTCCGAAAAACTGCCCTGAATATAACTGGCAATGCAGTTGTCCAGAAAATTGCAGAAGGCCAAACAAAATACTTAAAATAGAGGACAAAGTGAAAGAAATAAGCACTGTGAAATAACCAATGTGGCATGTCAGAATGACTATTTTATATAAGAAGGCCTCAAACAACTACAGCTTGTGTTGCTGGGAACAACATACTTGGAGTCATTTCAGAACAAGCATGCTTCCATCTAGTGCTGTGCTATGGTAATGCATATTTATGAACTCACTTGCGTTTGCTAAATCACTTTAATATCCTATGTGGAAAGCTGAATTTGTGGATGAGTAAGCCAACGGTAAAAGTGATTTCACAAGCACAGCAAGTTCCTGGATCAATATCCTTGTTGATCCGGGAACAGCATTCCAATCAACCAATCAGATTTTTTTTTTTCTTTTTTTTTTAGGAAATACCTGTTGTAGAATTACGATCAGGATTAGGTGCTTCGACACCCTTGTAGATCAGCTATTATTTCCCGCTGGTTTTAGTAATACATTATGAGTAGGGTTAGGTTTAGGGACAGGGATTGGGTTAAATCTGTATCTGTAATCTGTATTAAATCGACTATTTTTGATTTTTGAATATTTCTTACTTGGCAAAATTACCAAGGCATCCCACAGAATCTCAGCATTGTGCCTGTGAGTTTTTGAACCACTCAATGGAAATGTACTGCACCGTTATAACTTAAAAAAGATGTCGCTTTTATTCAGTAATATTGCGGGAGTGCAAAATGGCAAATGTACTGTAATCTCTGAAAGCTGCCAGAGTCTTTTAAGGAGTATGAAATGTTACTGCTGTATTTTGGCTCCTGAGAAAAGGTTTAATTATAATTCAGGTAAAACAGAAAATACAAGTTAACTTGATTGTCAAGTCTGGACTCCTGTGACATGATTTCAAATTCATGAGTCTTTAAAAAAATGTACAAAAACACAAACCCATCAGTACTCCTCTATCGATGATTTAAAAAAACAAAAACTCAAACACAGAACCTCTTCTTCATGAGGCTCATAACTCCTCCTTGTGGATTTCAGCTGTAGAGTCTTTAGGATCTGTGCTCTTTGGCTTTGCAGTATTTTTTACAGTTGCTTTGCCTGTTTTCTTCTTTTCATCTGTTGTTACAGGTTTAGACTTGTTAGCTGTTTTTGATTTCTTTTTCTCTGCTGTAGTGGTTTTTGTGTTGTCTGACACTTTGCTCTTTGTTTTGTCTGTTTTAACTTTTGTTTGGGTTTCTTTTTTCTTTGTAGATGCTTTGGCCTTTGGTTTTTCGCTTTTCTTCACCACTTTGCTGGGTTGTTCTGTAGATGTGCTTGTCTTTACTGTTTGTTTTTCTGCCGTTTTAGCAGAAACCGTTCCTTCAGGTTCAGAGGGTTTCGTGTTACTGTCCATTTCTTTTTTCTGGGCATCCTCTTCAACTGGGCTGGAAAGCTTTTTCAGAAGTTCTTCAACTTCTAAACGCTCCTGTGGACACAACACAATGCAACAAGGTTAGACAAAAACGAAACTATTAACAATTACATCTTAATACAAAACAGGCCCGTGTTATTTTAGTATTATTTATATGGTAATGTGTTGGATAGAAGCAACAGGATGCCAGGATGCAATTTATTGATTTTCAATTTCAGTTCCTCCCTCTCCTACTGTACATCTGACTTTCTCTGTTAGGCTTGACAGTCACAACTCATTTTAAGCACTGGTGTTCCACAGGGCTGTGTGCTAAGACCAATCATGTGCATGTAAATCTTAATCTATAATCAAGTTTGCAGATGGCACCATGGTGGTGTAGGCCTTATCAGCAGTGATGACGAGAGTGATGAAGAGTTTCAGCACCTGGTAGGGTGGTGTGCCAACAACAATCTGGCAGTCGACACCCAGAAGACCAAGAGCTGATTATGGACCACCGGTGGTCTAGGACAGATGACACACACTCTCATCTACTTCGATGGAGCCAAAGTGGAGCATATGAGTAGCTTTAGGTTCTTTAGTCTCCATAACTCTAAAGATACCCTAAGCACCTACACTATTATTAAAAAGGCATGACAGTGCATTTATTTCCTTAGGACTATAAGGAAAGCTCACCTATCCCCTCACATTGAACTTTTACCCTTTCTCTATTGACAGCATCCTAACAAACTGCATCACAGTGTTGTACAGTGACTGCACAGTCTCAGGTCAGAAAGCCCTCTAGCAGGTGGTGAAAACTCACCAATACATCACTGGTGTTCAGAGACATTCACTACAAACGCTGAACATCCCCCCATGGCATGTTTACAATGTGTATTATTATACTTCCTGTCTTTGCACATTTCTTTGTATTTTTTACCTCATGATTCCGTTTGCATTGTATATCATACATATGTTGTCATATACAGTTTTAGTATTTCAATACTTATTCTGTAAAGTGCATCTATTGTGTTTATACCTCCTCATTTGCACCTTGTAGGCTATTTACAACAACTACTACTACAGCTGGTCTCTGCTTCTGTATCTCAAACTTTGCACTCAAACAACTTTTTGTATTTTCACACCTTTCTGTACATTACACTATATTTATAAACATAGGCCTATTGCTATTTACACTTCTGGTTAGATGCTAAATTGCATTTTATTGTTTCTGTAATTGTACTCTGCACAATGAAAATAAAATAGAATCTAATTGTATTTTTTTAATATTTGGAATTCATTTAAATTTGTTATGTTCTTTTGTCAGTTTTTAATATTTCTATTTAGCTTTTATTATTTATTTAGTTTTAATATATTTGTACTTCCACTTATTCCATTTCACTTAGTTGCAAAGGCCACATTTCTAAGATTTAAAGTTTGTTTTTTTTCAATATTTATCTAATCTAATTTTTAATAGTTTGAGCTAACAATAACAACACTTTAAAACATCCCATGAAAGTTTTAGCTCTCCAGTTCAAATCTATGTACATTAATTCCTATTTTATCGCCTTATTTCACCATTCACAAAACAGCACTGAAAGTCATACTTGCCTTCTCATTGTGCTGAGGATCCAGAGTGAACTGAAACACTACAGCACACCTCTGGCCTTTGGTTACTGCAGTCACTCCGTGAAGGTTCTCCTGTCCAGCTCTGAATCCCACGACTCTGCCACACTGAGGCTTCACCACTGCCTGAAGGGACGTTCGAGTAAAATAACACCCATCTTAGAAAATGCATGCCACAACAACACATTTTAACAACACAATTAATAGAACATGCTGTCGCATGAACAGTGACCAAGTCTAACATGAATCCACTTTAAAATTAGTTTTTCAAGCTACAATATACTCATCATTTACACTAGATAAATTACATTTGACTCTACATGCAGGAAACAAAATCACAGTGATAAACAGCAGAATTCTTCAACATATTTATTTAGTTAGAAATTTAATTGGTTGAATTAGTTCATTGAAATTAACTGTGTGAACAAACAGTTTCTAAAATGAATTCTTCATTTCTAAAATGAATCAGATTTCCCACTGACAGATTCCAAGCCATGTTAATAGTGTCATTTGTTGTACTAGTTGCTCACTAGTTTGAATAAAAATAATGTGAAACTTTCAGAAATCTTACAGAGACAGTTTTGGCATCCGACTCAGTGAAGATAAAATCTCCTCCTTCAAAGTCATCATTGAGGTACAAAATGGCACTGCAAAGCAAAACAGAATGCATTAGTGAAAACACTATAAACTACATAACCACGATGCATCAACTGTTCCTCAAGCAGCAAACCTGTAGCCTTGATCGCTGTATGCTGACAGCTCTTTAAAACAGCTGTTGAGCTCAGAGATAAGCAGACAGTCTGTGCCCTCTTCTTGTTTCTCTGGTTTGAAAGAGACAACACATGCTTGCTTAAGAACTAAATAGGTCTGTGTTCAAGATGCAAAAATAACATGCATTTCTGTAAAAATGTCAGTTTACCGCTGGCAGATCGGCAGACCAGGTTTGAGCTGGAGAAATATAGGGGTGATTCCAGACCAAAGTAGGATTCCAGACCCTTCCGAATCTTCTCACTGAGGTCAGAAAACAATCGTGCACTCTTCAAGGGAACCAGACCCTCCTGGACAAAATATGAGAAAAACAATAAATTACACAATGTACCTGAAAGAAAGCATAAGAACAAGGAATATCACTTTTGTATGTGCAAAACAGAGACTTCAGAATCTACCTCAAACATAAATTACTTCATAAACTTGAAAAAAAAAAAAAAGGTTCCAAAAGGTTGTTTTCACAGCAACGCCAATATAGAAGATCACATTTTCGATTACCTAAAGAAACTTTCAGTAAACAGTTCTTGAAAGAAAGAACCCATGGATGTTAAAGATTCTTCATGTTGCTTTTTATTTTCAATCACATACTGCCTTTCAGAGGTTTGGGGTGAATACAATTTTTTTAAGTATACTTTTGTTCAACAATGACATGTTCACTTAATTTAAAGTGACAGAAAAGATATGTTGCAACAGATTTCTGAAGGTTTGTGTGACACTGAAGACTAGAGTAACGATGCTGAAAATTCAGGTTTGATCACAGGAATAAATAGCATTTTAAAATGTATTCAAATAGAAAACAGCTATTTTAAACTGGAAAAATATTTGACAATATTACATCTTTTTATTGTATTTTTGATCAAATAAATGATTATGACAAGGACAAGGATTATGACAATAGTGTAGCCACCAAGCCCAACAAAACCAAACTAAACGACTCACAAAGTGTTGAATGTTGCTTTAACTGGTTAGAACATGGTGCATATGGAACATGGAATCTTTATCTTTATTCATGAATTCATTGAATTTAAGAAGATTTAAGCAGGCCTCACCTGCAGAGCTTTGAGAACCGTAATATCCTGAAACATCTCACTTGCTGAATGGGGGGAGGGTGTTGCTTTAAAACCATCCTGAATAGCCGCTGCCTGCAAGATTCAAGTAATAAACAAGAGAAATCTTTAATTGACTGCAGAAAAAAACTTTTCGTTCACTCTCTTGGGAAATGAAATGAAATGAGAAACATACACTGAAGAGGCCATGAAGTTCCTGACACTCATCGGATGTGGTTACACTATCCAGGACGACCCTCTGTGAACCGTTTAGGGCTGAGGATGTCAAGGTTATCGCAATGTCATCAAACGGACGTTTGCTGGCAGTTTCTGGAGTAGAGGCTGGATTGATATCTGAAAAACACCAGTTGGAGTCTCAGTCATGTGACTTGTCTATAACTACACATATGTTAGATTCTATTTTAAATCTTACCGTCTTTCACAAACTTGGTCAGGTCTGAGGATTCTTTACTCTTTTCCTCCACAAGTGTCTCAATCTCCTTCATCAGGTTACTGATCTCCTCTGTAATCCTCGCGGCTGTTTCTTTGTCTGCCCTGCGTGCACAAGAGGAAACAGTCAGTTTAACGTGTTAATATATCAGATGCAACAACAACAATGGTGTACTTACTTTTGTTTGTCTCTTAGTTTCTTGGGCATGATGTCTTCAGGGGTCCATGTGTCCTGAGACAGAATGAGGTAAAGACTTTATTATAAATTATAATTGATCACAAATATGAGAAACACTGCACCGGGCACACACTTACTGGATCAACAAACGTTTTACCAAACATCTCAAAGCCAAAGTAAAGAAGCTCTTTTTCCAGCAAAGACCTCTTAATATGCTGCTTAACAACCTGCAACAAGACAAAAAAATATATATATGTTTTGTTCCAGTTTAATCTGAAGTTGTCATTAACTGAATCTATGTGCTGAAGGTCAGAAGCATGCTTGTGCATCAGTGGCATGTGTGTGGCACCTCTCTGGCTGTAATGTTGACAGCTTTGTCTTCTCCCAGAACAGCGGAGTAGTACGCCAGGTTCTGAGCCATGACTGCATCCTCAGGGTGGAAGAGCAGGTATGTTTTAGTACACTCAATGGCCTGCTCGTATTTCTCACCTGGGAGAGAAATAGATTGAAGTTTTAAAACTGAACTCAGATGTAAATAATACATGATGCATTTAAAACATTTTGCAATGCACAAAAACCTTACTTCATAAGCAACACTGCAATGTATCAAACTGCTGTGCACACTATTAGGAAGGGTATACTGTATATACAATGCATTAACGATTAATGCTAAATCCGGCAGTGTTATTTTAACATTATTTATATACTACTAGTTAATTTATTAATCTTTTGAATTAACTTTTTTATACTTATTTCTTATATTTTTCAGTGTTACTCATTCTTTAATTTTATTACTTATTTTAGTTGCAAAGTCAAGATTTCTATTTTTTCTAATAAAACTTTAAGCTTTTAAATTAAAATTTATGCTTTTTTAAATCTAAAATGTTATATAATTAGATAAATATTTTAGTTATCAAAATCAGTTATTATAGTTGACTAAAACTAAAACCATTTTGTTTTATTTAAGCTAGTTTCCATGCAGTTTTTCAGATTTTTTATTTTCTTTTAAATGTAGCTACTACAATACTATAAATAAAGCTAAAATAGTAATAAAAAAACTGCTCACTTTTTATTTTAAGGTCCAATTCTCACTAGTAACAAACCATTAACTATAATTTTTTTTCCTCAATAAACTTCTAATTTGCTGCTTATAAATAGTAAGTGAGGCAGTTGTTAACTTTATGTATTGGGTAGAATAAGATCATGCAGAATGTGTGCTTTATAAGCACTAATAAACAGCTAATATTCTAGTAATATGCATGCTAATAAGAAACTAGTTAATAGTGACAACTATTGTCTAACTAGTGTTACGGAAAAACTATATAGAAATAAAACAATACTGGATTTAGTTAACAATAACAACATTGAAATCTGGTGCTAAGTATGATTCTTCTGATGAAGAGTATATCGTACTGTTATAATATGAGAACTGAAGGTAGTTAAAATGCGATGGGAGGAAATCTTCAAAAGGCTTCTCTCTTCCAGCAGTGGATGCCAGATCCACAGCGCAGTTCTGTTTGCAGTTCAGAGCATGAAGGTAATGATCTGTGATCAAAGCAAATATAGACATGACTACTTCAGAAAATCCATATTTATGAAACATTTAGTGTACCAAGAAAAAGAGCATTTAAATGAGACATCAAACGCAACGAGATCAAATTAAATTGAAAGATTAAAGATAATCTGCTGTTATTAAGTCAAAATCAAAAGCATCGGAATACCACATGCCTGTCATAGACTGAAAGAGATCTGCGTTGTACTCCATGTAGTTGTCATAATCGAACGTTCCCTCGCAGAGAACTCTGCATTCTTCATAAGCTGTGAAGTATTCTTCGACAGCGGCCTCAAAGTGCTCGATGGCTGGGGCAAAACGTTCTGCACTGTAATGAATCTTGCCCTCTAAAAATTCAGCCTGAAAATTATATTACAGCTTTCAATAAACATTTTATAAGGCAATAAGGTTGCCTATCTATCGGGATATATATAGGGATATTCACTTTATATACTGTAGGGATATTCAGATTAATATACATTGCTCGTACCATGTGCGGTCTCTCCTCCAGGTCCTTGAAATCCGTCTCTTGCACCCCAGCCATCATCCCGTAGTACTCTAAATTCTGTTTCATCTCTATGTGGTCGGGGTTGGCCATGAAAAATGTATTTGCTGCTGCCACTGCCTTGTCAAGCTTGTTTATCTGTAAGCACAAAAAGAAACAAAAATATTCAGATATAAGTTATGCTTCAGAGACAATATAGCTAAACTTTATTTATTTATATATATATATGTGTGTGTGTGTATACATATATGTACATACATAGGATATACAGTAAATGTATACACGCACACACACACATTTTTATAATATATGTATATATCTATATGTTTTTTTTTTAACCAAATAAATGCCTTAGCAAGCATTAGACTTTTTAAAATATACATTTTATTTATACCACATAATATCACATATATAATGGTGCTGTCAAGTAGTAATGCTGAAATGTATGATGATTTTGCTGTTCAGCTCATTCAAATTACGCAGATAATATCATACAGTATGATTTTTTAATGCAGACAAAATGTTTTTTTCATTAAGCCTGGTGGTCTCAGGCTGGTGCACCCGACTGTATATCTCATTTAAACCACCATTTTAAAAGGCTGTGGTATTTTAGAGCCCCTCAAAGCAGTTCTGGAAGCATCTAATAAAACTCTGCAAGGCTCCACCTAAAGACGTGGCACAGTGATGTGAGTTTGGGGGGGTGGGGGCGTTGGGGAAACGTGGAAGAGCTTCTCAAACTTAACCATTCAATGACATCTACATAAATATGGTGTACAAAATTCACTTCTGCTCGGATGCATATTTATGCACTGATACACAGCATTTGATGACAAGATTTTCTTCGTTTACAAAAAGGTTATTCTAAATAGCATTCTTCTAATGAGATGCACTGATTTCCCCCCATTTGTTTACTTTTTTCTGCGTTTTTATAACAAGTCTTTAATGCATTTTGCAAGCTTCTTTTTTTACCTTAAAGTAAGCCACTTGCAGGTAATTGTAAGGCGTCCGTTTCCTAAACTCCAGCTCTACAGCCTCACTAACTTTATGAAGTGTCGGTGGTCCAACTTTCTCGCTTTCACATGCATTCACACAATCGGCCCGCTTGAGAATCTTCTGGAAAAACGCTAAATCCTCCACGGCCCCGGTTCCTGGGATCGGGACACCCACACCTGGGAAAGGTTCCCCGAAAGCGGTGTGATTCGCGCAGGATAAGCGGCAGTGCGTCTGGATTTTACGCAGCGCTGCTTTATTCCGCAAAGCTCTTTCCATGTTCAGGATCACAGCCAGCCAGTCCTGCTTATAATAAGCCTCCACTGCATTATCAAAAAGCAGGTCGTATGGCTCAAATATTCCACTGATTTGAGTGTCACACAAGGTGAAACGAGCAGTGAAGAGGATTGAGATCAGAGACAGGGAGATCCACATCTTGGAGACTGTAGGCCTGTGAGGTAGAAGTCGGTTTTGAAGAGTCTCCCAAAGTCTATGAAGAGGGTGGAGCTCCAGGACTGTGAAAGCCAGCCCTGTGTAAGAACTGAGACCTTTAGGGTAACTCTGTGAATCTGGGTCGAGTCACAAATTAGTCAAGTCAATATGTATATATATATATTTTTTTTGGTCAAAAAATCATTAAAAAGCATAGTTTAACATATCAGCACTTTGTGTACATTCACTCAAGAATAGTCTACATAAAATACAGTATTACTGATAGTGATGTAGCATATTTTAATGCAATTATCTTTATCGAGTTATTTTTAAAATTGTAATGTTCAGTTTCACAATAAATAAATAAAATCTATTTTTTTGTTTACTAAACATTTAAATGTTTCCCTTAGTATTACGGGGGAAAGACCTACAAACTGGTTGAAATTTTATTTTTTTGTTTAAATAACAGGTTTGTGCTGAATTATTAGTTATTTTTTGGTGTAAATAATAAAAAAAAGATATATAAAATAATGTGAAGGAAACGTCTGTTATATAACTAGTGATAAACTTGTACAGACATGCACCTTTTTCGTTTTATAATTTAAAACTTAGACCTTTCATAACTGCAGAAAACCCACGTTACAACATTATCTGCAGTCTACATAACGCGACACTATAATATTCGCGAAGGCTAACGCTAAACATGCACGATCGCTTTGCATTTTAATTATCGATATATTGAATATAAATATGCCTTGTAATATTAAAAAATATTATCCTAGAAACACGTACAGTAGTTTTACCCCTGATTAAATGTATGGAGAAATTGTTAGATTACAAAATATAGATATTTTTATACGGGCAATTAGTAGGGCAACTACTCGACGGACCCTAGGAACGCCTCCTTCGTGTTGTGCCAGACTTTTCTTTGACGCCGGTGAGAAGTGTCGTGTAAATTTGCTGATCGCTACGGGACATTTAATAATTACAGAATGGACAAAACGGTCAGTCTGTCACAACAACTGAACAAAACCACCACGGGTAAGACAAATTATTTTAATGGCAAACTCAGTATAAATAAGTCATATGTTGGTTGTTTTATCACCTAACGTTAGTGAAAGATTCAGTTGGTCGAGTTACGTTTATCATTAGTTAATCATAGTTCTGTTTAAAACAGTGGTTGGATGTTTTAGCTCTAAAGTATTATTAATGACAAACAAAACATATGCTTGTTATAAGTTGACAGAACTTTCGTAATGTTATGAAATATCCCCTTACTGGATTATTGGTTATTACGTCATGCCATGATATAAGATAACTTACCAATACTCACAAATTTGACATATTATCTGAGGAAAAGCACCTCCAGAGGCGCTTAACGTACTTTCACTCTTGAGAGCTTATCCAACCAGTTACCTAACGCTTAGAAAATTCACCATAGTAAATTAAGTTAGCCGTATCTTGGTGAATTAGTGTGGAAACTCAGATCAATTTAGTGCAGAAAGCTTTAAAAACCACTCAGGTGTTTTGCTTAATTTCTCTTTTTATGGCAGTGCCACCTAAATAAAAATATATTATTAGTTATTGTAATAAAAAAAAAAAAAAACTGATGTGGATGCTGAAATGCAGGATATACTATAGTGATATAGTACATGTAGTACCTTGGGTTAAAACCAGCGATCTATAATATAATACATATAGATCAGTGGTTAAAACCTTTTTTAACAGCTGTGGTGTTAGTTAATGTAGTTTAGACGCCCCATACTCATCTTCCCATTCTACATCTGAGGATTTGATCACCCCAAATGCAGAGACGGCACAACTGTTGACTTTCTTTTTCTGTATAATAAACAAAACCATTTTAAGAAATAAGCATGATTTAACATGTACTTCGGAGTGGAAACTTCATCGGAGCAGTCTGTAGGTTTCTTTTTGTTTTTTTATAAATATGTATAAAATATAGTATTTTGGCAGAAACTCTTAACCATATGCTTTGTATAAGCTCTGTGCTTTGTCAACACTGTATTATAGTTACCTTGGTGGAGACCAGTAGTAACCCAAGTGGAATGGCACTAGTAAGTCCCTACCAGACTAACCGGGTTGGGGATCCCATGGATCTAGTTGCTCTGGCACAGCATGTACAGAAGGTAAGAGATCGCTCTCTATCACTTTTGTGGTATATATATATTAATCAATCATTGATTTTGTTTTTTTGTGGGAATTTTAGGGAGATGAATTCATCAGAGCCAATGCTTGCAACAAACTTACAGTGATCGCAGACCAGATAAGATACCTTCAGGAGCAAGCAAGAAAGGTGAGATTGAACTGTCAATCTAATGACTATTTTGTTAGTACCATAATAGCAGTACCGTACATATTCCTGGTCTTAAAGGACCATGAAATAGTTTTTTTATCTTTAAAAAATTACTCAACCTCAGGCTTTTCAATATGTAGATAAAGTTGTTTCTTCATCAGCAGATTTGGAGAAATGTAGCATTACTTCACTTGCTCAACACTGGATTTTCTGCAGTGAATGGGTGCCATTAATAACATCACAATCATCCATCTGACTACAGTTTTTAAGTTAAAAATGTCTGAATGTTAGATTTGTTTCTTACGAACATGCAGCTTTTCACTTAATCTATGTTAATTGATGGATTGGAGTCATGTGGATTATTGGGATGTTTTGATAAGCTGTTTGGACTTTGCTTGGAATGCTACCTTCCTCAAAATCTGTTCTCATGGACTAACAAACAACTACATCGTGAATTGCCTGACGGAGAGTAAGGGTGTTCCTTTTAATGTTTAAATATCTGTGTCAATAATCTGCTATGTGACAAATAAATAATGATTAATCACACCTCAGGTTTTAGAAGATGCCAAGAAAGATGCTGAGCTTCACCATGCTGCCTGCAATGTTGTGAAGAAACCAGGAAACATGTATTATCTTTATATGCGTGAATCCGGACAGCGGTACTTTTCGATTCTGTCTCCACAGGTCAGTTGATTGCCTCATTTTGAGTGTCTGGGTCTTATCAGCTTACATGAGTGAGAAGTGAGATCAGTCTGAATTGGTTGGTGCCAGCTAGTAGCAGGGTGACCATAAGGGGCCATTTTTACAGGACACATCCTTGTCCTTGATTTTTATATTGCCTAAAGGCCTCCAGGTTTTGGCTGTTCGCACTGTGTAGATTGATCATTGAATGACATTCGCGATTGCTAAAGAAAGCAGAGCAGACGGCTCCTTATGCTTTCAAGTTACTTGTGTAAGGATGAAAGAACCTCAGATACTTTGATTTCCTGAGAAGTAGAAAATACAAACATATGGTTATCTTAGAGACACCCTACAGAGTGAAGGTACAGGAAACTTCCTTCCCTTCTGCCCATTTGTTTCTTATTAAATCCAATCACCCATCCTTCCTTCTACGCTCAAAATGATTAAATCAAAAATGCCAATGCAAGTGAACCAACGGTCATGTCTGGGATCATTTGAAATGGTCTCATTACAGAAGTAAACTAAAGGATTTGAAGATTTTAGAGAGATTTTGCTTACTGCAGTGGGTGTGCCTTCTCACAGGGTCTTTCATGCAAATCACCTTCTGTTCCCATTGAGGTGTAAATTACCCAGGTCTTGGACCTGTGTGAGACCTTTGTATATTCCTCCATTCGGGGGATGTTTTATCTTGTTTTTGTATTTAAAGGATTGCAGCAAAAGGGTCAGGACCTTTTGTAGCTGGAATGAACCTGTGATATGAGTTCATCTTTGAGATTTTGATGTCTTGTGTTGATTTGATATCTTTTGAATTGGCATAATACATATTTACCTGATTGATAATAAATTTACATTTCAGTTTGACTTACTCTTAAATTATTACTCTAAAGTAAATTAAGCAAAGGCGTATTTTACCACAAAAATGTCAGATTTGAATTTAACAAATTAAAAAGAACTTTGCGCCCTGAAAAGACCGAATACACAGGAAACCTTCATCCACTGTGGTACCATCTTTGTGCCAATTCATGGACCTTACACTCCCGTGATACTTTGTTGTCATACAATGATCGATGTGCAACGAACAAACAAACAAATGCGCATATTTGCATTGCATTAATCATTTTTTCTTGAGATCTTGCCACCACGATTGGTCGATTATGTACAATACCTGCATGTTATTGGTCAAAGTACTTTGGATGTTTTAGGCAATTTCAAAATCCTGGCCAGGATGTGTTTCATATAAATGGCACATGGCCACCCTAATTAGTAATGATAGTAGAACCAAATGTTTATTATGTGATCAAATATTATGCATGGCATTTAACAGCTAATTAAATATATGTTTCAATCTCTTACAGGAATGGGGTCCTAGTTGTCCTCACAAGTTCCTTGGTGGATACAAACTCCAACATGACATGTCTTGGACACCACAAGAGGAAGTTGAAAAGCGGGATTCTGAAATTGGCATCCTAGACAAACTGTTGAACAGACAAACTGCTCTTCCAGCCTGTAGCGAGCCCAACTTTGAAGGTCTTTCACAGTGAAAGGTCACAGCTAACTCACGGATTGTCTTCTCTGCTCATTGCCTTAAAAGCTACTAATTGTTTTTTAATATAAAGAGTAAACTGAATTCAAATCAGTTCTGCAGACTGGAAACTTTCCCTTGTCACTTCTACTGAACCTGTAAATATATAATTCAATCATGCATTTAATGTGTCTTTGTGGTCATATGTTCTGTTTTTAAATGTCGCTGACCAATGTATCTTAATTTCAGAGCTACAGATATTTTTGGGCATTTTGTGTACATTAAATCAGTTATTCAGTTATAGTTGATTTTTTTCTTTTAATAAATCAGTAGAAAAGCACTACTTGCTCTACATGAAACAACATAACATATGTACTCATCATATGTATATATATATATTTTATTAAACATGATAGTCTGAGATTTTCTATCCAAAAATAAATGGTGTTATATCAAAAAAGGAATTAATAAAAATGAATTGGTTAAAATCAACTATGTAAATTAACATCTGCAAAACACCAATTTAGCCATCTGTTACTGTTGAGCTACATTTATCAGTAATGTTTTGGAGGTAAGAGTTCACAAAAGGTAACAACTCCCAGTTGTCCGTTGCGATGCTGACCCGAGCGGCGTCCTCAGCCTGTGTAATCTTCAGAAGGATATGGCACTTGGGTGGAAGAAAGAACAAGACTTTCCATGACCTTTCGCTTTGCTGATCTGTAATAAGGTAACCTTGAAAATGTGTCTTGATCAGCTCAGCAAGAGTTTCATCTTCAGGTTTAAAACAGAACAGACTAATAGCAGATTTGTCAGGATTCCCAGAGGCTGCGGCCTCCCAGATGTGTTCGAAGACTTGTTCTTTGCATTCACAGGATGAGTTTGGTGGTAAAGGCAGAGGAAGGAATATCTCAGGGAATGAAATGCTCACATCAGGCAGTCGGCTGTGCCAAGAGCGTCCGTCTTGTGTGGTAAACACAGCACTGATGCATAAACTAGTAGGGTAGGGTTGAAAGGGCTTGAGCTTGACTTTGACCTCAGGTGGCTTTCTATCTCTGAACACACATGGTACATGTATGTCACTTACCTTCGCGTAGTTTAAATCTTTCAGCTCAAAATGCAGACAGATTGTAAAGACTTTATCGAATAAAGGATCTGTGTCTTTTGCATGAGTCAGATTGTACCTCAAGGTGACCTCAGAGCCGAATTCAGGTGTCTGAAACTGTCCTTGATAAACCTCCAACCAATTCTTAACCTCTCCCGTTGCCTCCAATGACCCTGAAGAGCTTTCAGAAGAGCTTTTTGAGGCTTTTTCTTGCACCTTGATGAGTTGTAAAACATGTCGGTTAGTTTTATGAACAGTCAGGTTACTGGCGATCCCCTCACTCTCAGCCATAATTGCAGAATGTGACCGCTCTTTAGCACGTCCGCCATCAAGTCCTTTGGCGAGAACCCCTGTAAGCTTTTCCCATGAAAGGTTGGTAAGCAATGTGTAGTAGAAGCGAGCATGATCCTTAATGTCAGTATCGTCATAATGTATCGATATGTACTGCAAAAGATCAGCCAACTCGATAAAAACTTGATCGATGGAGGGGTGCTTCAAAAGATTGCGACACACAGCGAGAACTGCGTTTCCAACTTGCCAGTTGCCTCTTTCACACAGGTTGGAGTTGATGAGGACATTGAGAAGAAGGTATATGGTGTTTCTCTGGGTAATCTGACCTTCTTTAGCCACTCTTTTCAAGACTTTCAAGTGCCAACTCAAATTATGAATCGTCAGCTGCAATGGAGGCATTTCCATAATGCATTTCTGAAGCCCTCTAAGCAACTTGACCGACCAGACTGGGTCATCCAGATGCTCCTGAATGCGATCCGCGAGGCCAATCAAATTGGGAGCGAGTCGCGAATGTTTGGAATACATGTCGCATAATTTGTCGATCAGCTTCTCAGAGAGTTCTCCCGTGCCATTGAAGTGCATGAGAAAAATAAACAACGCTCTGAAAGTGGTCACCACCACTTCTCTTCTACTGTCATTGTCTACGATTTTCAAAAGAGCCATTATGTGATCAAACAGGTAGCCGATTCCTTTGTCCGCTTCACCCTCATCAGCTTCGAGGTGCACCAAACAAAGAAGGTTTAGCCTGCAGAGCATAGTTGCACTATCATTGAAAACCGTTGGTTGAAGAGACGCTGCCAGACGTGGCGTAACCAGAACGGGTAAGCTCTCTTCTACGCTGCTGGATATGGGCCGGTTCTCAGGGAAGTGCAGGATGCATTCCATGTAGAAGAGCTTTTCGGGAATTCTTAAGAGCGGATGCTGGGCTGTCCCCACGAGACGCTTGAGTAAGAAGTTCTCGTCCTCTGCGGTGAAAAGGCTATCTGTGAACATGTCCTTCATAAAGAGTGTTGCATGCATGAGGGAAACATCTGCTGTTCCGAAGAGTCGCAGAAGCTGCGATTTGAATAACGTCGGAGAGAGTCCCGGGACCATGGCCACAACTTCTACAAGCTCCCTAAGTAGGGCAGACTGGGAAATAGGCGTTAGCAGGTAAGACTCCTCCAAGAGCGAAGACATTATAGATTTGAGTTCTTTACAATCCAGTCCTTGTGGCAAACGTGGGACTTGCACCAGCATGTTTATTGGCAACAAGGCCAATGCTAACTGATTGCATTTCCATGCAAACCCTTCATTTCCTCCTAAGATACTCTTAAACTCTAGGTCAGTAACATCTTTTTGGTTCGTCAAGATCCTTATGGCGTTCTTCAGCCCGAGTGTGTAAAGCAAACAGTAGGACTGATGCAGAACTGTGGTTTCTTGCTGTTTTAGAAGATACAGGGCCTCTAACTTTTGAGAAAGAAGACCAGGGCTACAGGTTTCCATTTCTCGTAGGCATTCGCAAGCAGTGGCCCTTATTGGCTGCTGGGATAGACCACATCTGTAGTCATTGGTGTCCTGGATTGTCTGAAATAGCAGGTCAAGCCAGTCTTCAGCCGTCTTTGTGTGGGTAGCCAAGCAGGATGTGCATATTATCACATTGGTGATGGCCAGCATGACATTGCATTTGAGCACGATGGATTTCTGAGGCGTGTGAGAGAAGACTGACAGGAGTTCAAGGGCCGTTTCCTCTCCCACAGAGGTAGAAGGGCAGAGAATGATTGGATGCTCCAGTAGTACAGACACAAGGAGTATCTTATAAGAAAAAAATATATATACAGTATTACACACAATCAAGTTAATTACAGGGAACATGCATTTTAACAAAGCTTTATGGTAATTAAAAGGTCTAGTTACTACAAAAGCTGTAAATATTGTGGAACCGGTTTTTAATAATGAACTAAAACTACTTTCATTGCTTGAAATAAATATTACTTAAAAACAATAAATACATATTTCAGCTAAAACTAAATTTCGAATTTATTTATTTGAACATGATTTATCAAATAACTAAAACTGCACACACACACATATATATATATATATATATATATATATATATAATACGAAGTTCAACATATGTATTTATGTATATATTTGTATATTTCTACTATTTCAACGTCTGTGTACACGCATAGACTATTTTAATTACAATACCAGTTATAAAATATGAAGTACGTTCGTTCGTTACCTTGAGTTGATCATTGGCCTTGTCATTCCTCAGTTCGTGTAGGAGTTCAGCCAAGAAGCTCTCAGTGGTGGTGGTGGCCAAAAACTGAGATGGACTCAGCAGAAAGGCAGATATTCTCTGATCCCAGACATCCGCAATAGTCATTCTGCAAATAAACTGTGAGAAGAATGCATGTGCATTGATTTAATAATGCACCCGAACACTAACATAAAAAGTGCATTCTTTAATGTAAAGACTTACCTATTAGATCACACTTAAAAACATAAATAAAGCAGTAACGTCCAACTATTGACGTCTCTGGAAATCATGTGTTCTGAAGCTGTCATATGATAAACCGCGTAGTGACATCAGCACACTTTAAAATAAAAGTCGCCGATATTTAAATATCTCACAATAATTTGATTGTTTTCATTATCTCATTGCATAGTGAATATTTGTGGATTCCTAAAACAATTTAATTTTAATATTTTACTCATATAATTTACACTTACATTTTTGAGCGGAAACAGTGTGCTTTTATTTTGAAACGGTGACGTTATCTTGTTTTTTGATGAGCACTTTACTGCCATCGTGTGGTGAGTTAAATATTTAGAGAAGTAGGTCAAAAAGCAACCTGAATTAGAAAATTAAATAAATATTTAGAAAGAATAAAATCATACCCTCTACAATGAATAATAAGCCCTTGGTTTATAAGATAAGATATAATATCTTGACAGCTATTAGAGTTTATTGCTGTCATTACGAACACTGCTGCTATTGCAACTTTAGAATAGAAATTATATCGACACAAACGTAATTAAAATATATTTTAAGTATGTTTAGTATTAAACACATTCAAAGGGAAATATTTTAATACATGATTTTAGATATCAGTCATGTCATTATAAATGTTAATATTTTATTTACACAATTATCAATATTTTATTTACATAATTATTTTATTTACATGATTAAAAGTTACATTAAAACAAATTAGCCTGCTATTTTTATGTGCATCCTGCTTTACCAAAAATCTTTTCTCCCTTATTGTTAATAAAATTTTATTTTACGTTTTGCAAAAATCCTAAGTTCTTGCTCTAATGAAGAGTGATGGAGTGACGCAGCGTCGCGCCCCTGCTCTTCAGTTCTGGAAACCCCGAGCGCGCGGAGCTGCCAACGCCCGGCGCAGAGAAACAAACAGAAAGGATACGGTGAGTGCCAATGACGCTTAAAATATTAACTCGGTTTTCCTTCTTATAATCAATATCAGCGCTTGACCTAGTGCGACATCAAGTTATGAATGTGTACGGTATGAGTATATATATTTTGAATGGGTATTTAACGAATTAAACGTGTTAAATGGCACTGGACGGCAGTTAGCACAGGCGGCTAGCTGAGGCTGAGGAGAACCGGTCAGATTTTACCATAAGCGCTGTTACAATTATTATCTTGCTATTGTATCACATATGTGTAAGGCCTGTGTTAAGATAATAATTAATTTTAGGTTTTGAGGGTGTTAAATACAAATGCTATTTCTGGCTGTCATCCTTTGCAGTACGTTAGCCTGTTGACGACGGATAACTGTCATCATTTATTTATATTTTCATGTTAGCATATTACAGCTAATTTGTCTTTAATGCAAATTGAATTATTGTGTTTGCTATGAAGAAACTGTGCTTGAATGCTCATTAAAAATGTTGTTTTGGTGGCCTTCAGTGGTATAGCATCATTGGAAATTCAGAAATGCTGCAATTTTTATATAATTATGTGGCATTGAATCGGAGTTCGTATAGTTTAGTATTGATTACACTGACAGGCCTGTTATTGATCTCAACATTTTATACATATATATGTGTTTGTGTATGTATACACACACACACAAAATCAGTGCAATACTGCAATATCACGACCCTATATTCATTAAGGTTCATGTTATTGCTCTAATTGCATAAATAATCGCGGTTCTATTGGGTTGGAAGTTACTAGTTGACCATTGTTTACTGTTGATTTGTTCAGGGATGCCTCTGTCTCTCTCTAACACGTGCATTAATTCTATTCTAGTCCATGTGCTTTTTAAAGCAGTTATTGACTTTCAGGTTTAGGTTGTAAAAAATAATGGTAATGATATTTGCATCCATGGTACTGTTTTTGTTTGATTTCTTCTTGTAAACTGATTGAAGTACCAGTGAATGAAGCATTACACGTCTAATTTTTACTTGCATCATTATGTATTTTGCAACAAGTTCTCTTTTACTTCTGGTCATTGAGGAAATGCTTTTCCTGCCACAAATGAATCGTTAAACTATCACAGGAAGAAGGCAGGACTTGCATGAGAAGAATGAACGAATCCAGCTAGAACTAATCTCCTTGTGTTTTATAGAAGAAATAGGCAGTTCTCTTATTTATTTATTTTTTAACTCTAATTCTTACTGGTTCATTAATGTTCTGCTGATTAGTAGCACAATTTGGTTGGTGTCGAATGAATAGCAACAGCTTTCAAAGTAATTTATTTAACGTGTAGGGTGGATCATTACTTATGTTTTTACATAACAGCCGTTTTTCTCAAGTGTGAAATGTGTAGCTAGAATTAGACAGGATAGCAAAACAGTTTGGCTCACATTTACATTATTAATGTTAACAACAACAAAATAATTATAGTACATTTCACAAAACTTGTATTTACTGTATAGTCAGATGCTGAAATAAAATGATTCTACGTTATTTCAGTGTATTTTTCACATTGTGCATGCATAATGTATGGTGGAAACAGGCTTATTAAGGGGAATTATTACTGTGTTAATGACACTGTAGCTGTCTATAACAAGCTTTTCTGGGTCATTCAATATATGCCTGCAGTAGGTTTATCAATTTTATGTGTATATCATAATATAAATGGCTGATAATGTGTAGTCAAATATTTTCCACCTCAAAAAGCAGGGTGGATTTGGGGGAAAAATAAGAATTAGAGGTGAGACTGATTCATACAGGCTTGTCCAAATCCTGGTTTTAAAGAGCACGGATTTACTTGTCTAGGTTTGCACATGAATGAGGATTATAATTGCTTTACACAGTCTAGAGCCTTAAGGAAACTGAAGTTTGGCCTGAATACAGTTATTTCCAGTACACCACTTTTTGTTTGTGGGTTTTTCACTGACTGTAAAATGAGGTCAGGCCTTGCATCCGCAGATTGCAGTGTGCGAGGGGAAGGAAACAGCCGGGATGGGCTTCCATCTCCTCGTCCTGACCATCTGTGAGCTTGAAGGCTCACCCGCTTACTGCTGCATATCTGCAGAGGCTTAGCTGCTGCTCAGGCACGGCGCAAACAGCAGGAAATGGTTCTCTCAGTCTCATGCTTCGGCCCCCTGCTTCCCCTCTGCACACCAGAGGAAAGGGCTGCTGCTCTACTATTCTTTTCTGCCCTCGTGTGTCCTCGCCACACGCTTGATGTCTGTGTTGTGTGGATAGTGGTTTAGCATACTGACCTGCTGTACGATGTTCAGAAACTGGTGACGTTATGCTTGAGTTTAAAGCTGCAGTGACCCACAATCAGAACAGAGGAGGGGCCTTCAGATAGGGGTAATTTGAATGTTTTAAATGTGAAATATATCAGGTCACATTTTTATATTATGTGGTCTTACTATGTACTTGCAAAAAAATCGTGTTGCAAAACACTTCTGCTGCTAGTGAAGTGGGATATGGGTAAGGTTAGAGACAGTTTTGGTGGTATAGGTAGGTTTAAGAGTGGGTTAAGGTGTAAGGGATGGGTCAGTAGTGTAAATATAAATGTAATTGCAAAAATTAATTACAGGTGTAACTACATAAAGGTATTTTAAAAAATATTAGTTCAATGTAAAAACATGCACAATAAGTGCATTCATTGTAGGATGAAAATTCAATTTAAATAGGGGTTAAAATGTGTGTCCTTGCGCTTCCTTCATTGAGGAAACCAGAATTTCTGTATTCGGTTCCGATACCAGTGAAAATTCACGGTTCTCGGAACACATTACGATACAAAAGCATTCAAAAACACACAATTTTTATTAATAAAGTCAAACAAAAATAAAATGGACAAAAATCCATACCATTCTTTACCTATTTTAACTAGTGTTTCAAGTTTTTTCACAAATAATAAAAGTATGAAAAACAGAAAACAAGTTTTACCCAAATTTGATTTTTCTTTTAATTAAAGATAAATATTGTGTGATTATTTCTTAAATAAACTTGTATTATTTTTTTTAAACATTGGTGATCGTAGTAGCCTATCAAATACATTATTCTAAATAATATTAATATGTTTCTGGCACAATGTCTAAACCAAACTTTTATTTTGACAGGTTGCCGTCGATACCTTTACATTTCTGTGTGTAAATGATATGCTGGTTTACTCAAGTGAAACGGTAAAAACGGTAAAAAAGGCCGTACGCATCAAGAACCGGGTTGACTGGGTGTGCGGTACCACCGGTACTTAAAAATACTGGTACCGTGACATTTACATTTTTTTAGTACCGACTTGGTACCGAAGTACCGGGTCTTTTGACAACACTAGTTGTTGTGATATAATTTTATTGTGTTTTATTCAAAATTGCTTTACATTGTGTATATAATATTTGCATAAATGTAATTGCAGACTGTGTTGTACTTGCTTGTATAACTGACTTTTGTCCAATTTTATTTTTGTTTTAGAGGCCAATTTGTTAATTTGACATATAAGATGTAATATATAAGTACAACAATTTTGTTTACATGGTTATATAAGTGTTTTTTTTGTTTTTTACAAATTTTATTACCGTATAGCCTATATTTTAATATTTTAGTGAAGATACGATTTGTGCCACATTCCTATTTCAATTCCCTAATTTCCATTGTATGACCGTTGAAAATGGTCAAATTCTAAATACAAAAATTCATTTTAAGATTTGAGTATTTTGGACCTTAAATGGGTTACATTCTCTGTTAATCAACTACTGTTGCATAATGTGCAGATTGCACAAGTGTGATATTTTAGCATTTTATGTTTAATTATTTGAGGAAACATTTGAGTTATCTTAGAACACGGTCAAACTTTCACACTAACATGTCAAAAACAGTTATGAGAGAATATAAATAGTTGAGCACTTGAGGTTGGATTTAGGTTGTCCTTAAGTGTAGTTTTGCATGAGCAGAATATGAGTGGTAAATCACATTATGTAATGTTTGGCTGTCTGCCACATCACAGTGTACTGCTTTTGCTGATGCTCTTCTAGTATGTGTACTTCTGATTGTCTAACAGATTTTAAACCCAAACTGGCTGTCAGTATAAAAAGCACTGAATTGCTTCCCCACATCTTCCCAAGCTATGTCTCGCTTACAGTTTTTTGGCTTTTTTACAAAAAAGTTACTGAAATAAATGACAGCAAGTGCCTTGTTCATGTTAAAAAGAGTGAACTCTGCTCATCTGTATGTGTGTAAGAATATATTGTTGGTATTGTAGCTACAGTCTGAGTGGAAAATTATCTTGAAATTTATGCACCTAGTCTTCAATCAGGACACGATAGAAGACAAAATGGTTAACCTTTTAAATATGTGTGATATTTTATTTAATTTTTTTTCAGTCTAGCAGACAGTATGCATTTTGCTTAAATCTGACTAGTTTCAGAATTCAGTTTAGTTTTTTGGATGCATATTATATGAGCCAATTGTATACTAGACTAATTAAAGGACATTTATTACTGCACAAATATAACTATCTCTGAGACACTGAAGGGTGTGAAATTGATTTTTTACTTTTGCAGCATTTAATGGGGGACTGATTAATTTCTCACATTTTGTGTTGATGGCAGCTAGGCTTGTTATAGTTTATAATGTGGGTGTTTTATGCTTGCAGACCAACAACAAGTTTAGTTTCTAACACTGCAAAAACAGCATGAGAAATCACTTAGAGAGATTAGGTCTTGCAGTCTGTTTTGGTATCATACTAAAAGATTTAGATGTGGTTACTGATCAAGTATTTCTGCACCGCTCCAAGTCGGCTCAAAGTATTTTTAAATTAAAATACAGTTGTGTTACAGAAACAGCTGTTGCGTTTTGGAATATTTAGCTACACTTTGTCATATGAACAACAGTAAGTGAGTCTGGTGTTATTTTAGCAACCAGTTTGATGGATTTGGTGAATAATGTGTAACTAGCAATTAATTCAAAGCCATTTGATTGTGAATCTGTCAACGCTGTTTGTGCTGTGTATTTGTTTTGTGCTGCAGGAAACACTAATCTAAATCATATGGTCGGTTTAGATCATACTGTAAAGGAGATTTTAGCTCTGCTAAATACAGTTCCTTCTCTGAATAATGCTATTATGAAAGATCCCATTTGCTCTTTCTGCTCTGCCTCTCTATACATGTTATAGAAAACAAAAAAAAGATTTGATAAAATTATTTTGGCTGTGGTTTGTTTTGTGTTTTACTCTGCACACATGATAGTAGTGGGCATAGAGATGTTGTATAATACACATGTGCTTAAGTGTCTTTCTTTACACCTTCTAAACTTGAGATTGACACACTAGTGATGAGCCAGCTATTACTGAAAAATTTGTCTCATGTGAACGCTTTTGTCTTTCATTGCAGATCTTGAATGAGAACAGTGGATTTGTAAAAGCACAGCTATGCAGACGATCAAGTGCGTCGTTGTTGGTGATGGTGCAGTGGGTAAAACCTGTCTATTAATCTCCTATACAACTAATAAATTCCCCTCCGAATATGTACCAACGGTGAGTAGTGTTTTCCGGTTTCTTTCATGTTCCCTTGTGTTTTTGAAGTCTCATGTCCTGACCTGTCATGTTTATAGTTTATAATTTTTTTTTTTCAGCTGGATTTAATCCTTTTATTGTATGAAAACAAACAAAAATCTTTCCTGAATGTATAAAGAACGCTTTTTTTGTAGGTCTTTGATAACTATGCAGTTACGGTTATGATTGGTGGTGAGCCGTACACCCTTGGGCTGTTTGACACTGCAGGTACAGTACAAATTACTTGGTTCAACCTCTTCCCTTTCATTTATAGCTTATTAATTAACGTGCATCCTCATGAAGCTTTAATAAAACCTGTATGACATCAGGAGTATCTCTGGCTTTTAGAGTGTCTGTGTGTAAAGGTGGAGCACGTAAGCTGATGGAAAAAAAAAACATTCATGATGATCATTGTTATAGACCTCAGGAGCTTTAGAGAATTCCACACATTCCTGTGGAGGGTGGTTGAGCTTGAAACTGCTTTTTGTGGAGGATTGTGGGACCAGAGTCTTTTACTTTGCATGTGTTCAAATGGTCCGCATGACTGAATGACGTCCGTTGGCTACTCAGGATTGCAAATGCATTCTTGGTTTTAATTTATCCTTTCATTTCCATCTCTTTGCAGGTCAGGAAGATTATGATAGATTACGACCCCTGAGCTACCCTCAGACAGATGTCTTCTTAGTCTGTTTCTCAGTTGTTTCGCCTTCTTCGTTTGAAAACGTCAAAGAAAAGGTGAGCTTGAATCATTTGAACCTGCTAGGACAATGCATTTTGTTGGTCCCTGGGCTTTATTTTTGATGTGTCATGCTGTCTGTAGTACAAAATGATCACCTGCTGTGTTTCACCCCTAAAGCTTTATTGAGACTATGGGGGTGGACCTTGGTCCTTCAAGAGGGATACAGGGACGTACAAAATTTTGTACATTATGAAGTTAAATGCATTAATCTGGTGCACTTTGAGACTTCAAAGGTTCAAATTGAGTTTAAATTGACTTGTCTCTGGACTCAAATCTCTTTTGGTAACACTTTATTTTTCAGTTACACCTATTAGTTGCTTATTATTGCATAATACTAGAATATTAGCTATTTAATAGTGCTAATTAAGCACATATTAATGCCTTATTCTACATGACCTTTTTCCACATCCCTTTTTCTACCTAATACCTAAACTTAACAACTACCTTACTAACTATTAATAAGCAGCAAATTAAGAATTTATTGAGGGGAAAAGTCGTTGTTAATAGTTACTAAGTGTTACCTCTTCTAAAGTGTTAACATATTCATTTTAATTTTAAATTACTATTATTAGTAATAAAAGTATTAGTGGTTGTAGTAGTACTGTTTTTAAGACTAATATGTGACCCTGGACCACAAAACTAGTCTAAAGTCATTGGGGTATATTTGTAGCACAAGCCAAAAATATATTGTATAGGTCAGAATTATAGATTTTTCCTTTATGCCAAAAATCATTACAATATTAAGTAAAGATCATATTCTATGAATATATTTAGTAAGCCTTCTGTTTTGTAAGCTTCCTGTAAATACATCAAAACCACATTTTTGATTATTAATATGCATTGATAAGAACTTAATTTTGGACAACTTTAATGGTGATTTTCTCATATTTAGATTTTTCTTCAAATAGTTGTATTATGATCAAATATTGTCCTCTCCTAACAAACCTTACATCAAAGGAGTATTTGTTTATTCGTCTTATTTATGCAGCTGTACAGATGTTTAAATCTCAATTTCAAAAAGTTTACACTTATGCTTGGTTTTGTGGTCAGGGGTCACATATTATAGACCTTAAGACTAATATTATAATAGTATTGCTATTGTAATGCAATTTCACTCTAAAATAAATGTAATATGAAATGCTTTATAGTAAGTATTACCTTAAGGGAAATTACTATACAAGAGCTAAACACTTTAGCTGTTATTTTGGGGAAATTAATACTAAAACGTCTCATTACAAATCTGGTGGAATTCTGTAATCAACTGTCCATTATAAAATGTTAAAAATTATGCATATGTGAAGACAATGTGTAACTACTGTCTGTTGCGTTTCCAAATGATTCATAAGTTAATTACTTGATCAAAGTGTGTGCTTCACTTTGAAACATGCTGCACAACAGACTGTATTCCTATGTAAATAAATGGCAGCATTTTTCAAACTAAGCCATATCACCGGTTTGCTTTTTAGTCTGTTTGACATGCTTTTCCAAAGCAATGTCACAAAACACAGTGTCAAGTTTAAAAATGTTTTTGTTTTATTATGAAACTGTAGCAGGCCAGCAGAGAATAAGTGTTCAGTCTGATCATATTGGTCATTTATAAAACACTTACACGAGTTGGTTGGGGGAGGGGAAAAAAAGGTCTGATCCTTTGGCCTTTTTCCTACAGTGGGTACCTGAGATCACCCATCACTGTCCAAAGACCCCCTTCCTGCTGGTGGGGACGCAGATTGATCTGAGAGATGATCCTTCTACCATCGAGAAGCTTGCCAAGAACAAACAGAAACCCATCACTCCGGAGACAGCAGAGAAGCTGGCCCGTGATCTGAAGGCTGTCAAATATGTGGAGTGCTCCGCTCTGACGCAGGTGAGTGACGTCTCATGCACAGCACGCAATCGAAATGTTATGTTCATGTATATATACTTTTAAACAGCAACTGCCAAAATATCCTCAGTAAGATACTTACTTAGGGGCCGTTTACACGACAACGTTTTCAGCTTCAACTTTTTCTGTGTTTTGATTAGGAAGGTCAGTTTTCATTTCCATAATTGATCATCATTTAAATTAACAATCAATTTATCTATTAATCGTAAACCTTAATACTGCAAAATGCATCTATTGCAGTGGCATATAGTCACCAGCATGACAGGATGTGCAAGTGGCACACCCGAATAAGGATTTTTAGTCGAAATGAAAGGCTAGTAGCAGGATAGGAAAATGTGTGTATATATATGATTATAATAATAATAATAATAATAATAATAATAATAAATTTTATTTATATAGCGCCTTTCCAGAGCTCAAGGACACTTTACAATGAATAATTCTCTATGATCATTTGATAAAATGAAGAGATTGTGCTGTAGGCTAGCTACGCACAGAATCATTACAGTTTATGTGCTGTTTCAAAGACTGCTGAATGTGCCTCATTAAATGGATCCATGGCACTGGTTGCTTTATTTTAAAACACCATCACAATGTTTGAAATTTACATTATCCGGATTTCAAATAAAAGGATCCCAAAACTTAAGTATGCCACGTGGGGCTGTGACATGATCCGCTTCCAAAACCACCGATATTGTTACGGCAAAACACACAGTTACCCATCTGAAACATTTTAATGTATTATAACACAACTGAGGTGAAAAGCTTTGTTAAATAATTGGTTAGCAGGTAGAGCTGCACAATTAATCGTTAAAAGATCACGATCTCGATTCGACCCCCCCCACACGATCTTAATCCACCATTTATACGATTCAGCCAATTATATTTTCAAGGACAGAAGACGAGCATAACTCGACTGATCTCGAGATAACACACAATCACTCACAGCACGTTTTGCGCGGGCAGCGGCCAGATGTGTGCTTATTACGCCGGTTTCACACCGCACGCGTCAGCCTGGGTATACTTCACTTTCCGCGTTCCGTTCAGTCTCGCAGACAGAAGCGTGCATATGCAGAGCAGGAGCAGCGTGCGGCGACTGTGCTTTTATACTGGCAGCGTTTGTCACGCGCAGCTAAATCACAGCTTGTACTACAGTAGGCTAGATTGAATATAGGCTATATTACCTTAATCTTTTGTGTATCATTCTGTAAAATTAATAAATCCGTTTGGGGGTTCAAATAGGCCTC
>JAUMHE010000060.1:5529298-5540774 GCA_032359235.1 Enteromius mattozi | reverse complement strand
AGTTTTTAGGATAAAACCCAAAAGAAACATATTTTTCTGCAGTGGTCTCTTATTTTTTTCCAGAGCTGTATATATATGTATATATATATTATTTATTTTTTTAAATAATAGATAATTTTATTTATATGTGTTTATCATCAAATTCTGAAAAAAATACAATAATAAATATGTATATACATATTTATATTTATTTTTGTGTGTGTGTGTGTATGACACTTCCAGGGTATATGCAGAACAAAGAAATTCATATAGATTTGAAACTACTTGAGGGTGAGTAAATGATGACAGAATTTGCATTTGAACTATTCCTTTAATTTCACTTCTGTGATGTGTGTGATGATGAGGACAGCAGTGTTTTGGGACCACGATTTTTAATTTAAAAAGAAAGAACAACAAAATCAGGCTAAAGTTAAAACAGGACATGTGATTTCACCATCAGGCTTGAGTCTGGTTACTACTACTCAGCCTCAGCCGGCTCGTATTTAACGGCAACGCAGAGAGAGGGTCACCTCCAGGAGTGCTGCTTTTTCTTTTTGACATCTCTCTCTCTCCTTGCTCCATCAATACCACCAGCAACAACAGACACATCATTAAGCTGATGAGGATGATGGTTCTTTGGCGTGTTAGTGGTGTCTTTGAAAACAACACATTGTTCTTGTACATGCTCCTTCTCAATCTTTTTTTTTTTTTTTTTTACACATTCGTGAAGTGCCATGATAACAATATTTGTCACTCTGTAGCATACAGTCAATTAGTTAACACTCTGAAATTTCAACACACCATGTTCCAAGCTATTGAAAAGGCAAGACGTTATATATAAATATGTAAAGGCTGTTCATACCTTCCCTGACGTAACTAAATATTATAAATAAATGAAAAATATTATGAGATTATAAATAACGACTAATCTGAATTTTCTATTTTTACCAAAATAAATCAAAGCTTGGAAAAAGAATCATGTACAAAATTTACAACATTTAATTGTATGTTTAATATGAACTTTATCTGGAATTGCAATTTAATTTAAAAAAATATATATATTTGAACTCCTAAACCAATTGTCAGGTCTTCACTGAATTTTGCAGCTGTAAAATTTTTTGGCAAAATGTTTATCTATTTATATACATTTTATCTGTTAAACAATTTAGCAGATTCTGCAGTTTATTCATTTGGAGGACAAGTTACATGTTTAGTTTCAAGACTTTTTGATGCTCAGCATATAGACAGAAACCAGTTTGGAAGCATCTGCAGCCCAAGAATTATTTGATGTGTTTTTTGGTCATTGATTGTAAAATTTACTAAAAATTTCTGAGGGAAAATTATAAATCTTACACCACATTTTTTTCAGTGTATGTTTTAAGTGCAGAGAAGCCAGCAGTGACTCCTCTAATCCTTCAGTTTAGCTTATTGTGACATGCCAGTTCACTGATGGTATTCAGATACATGTGTCCCGTCCATGGGCCACCTCCTTCGGTCACCGCTGTGTGAATAAGAACCCCTCAGGTGTCTTGGGTGTCCCATCTATCCATAAACCCTCAGCTTATCTGTTGACAGCTTGTCCCGTCTGCTAAGCGGCTCATCTCTCTGACCATACTTCCATATCATGGATGCAGAACAACCATGTCCAAACTAGTGATACCAGCATGCAGTCGCAGTGCAGGTGGCTGGGAGATCTCAGTTGGTAAGACTGCATAACTGCGGTTGATGGATTAAGTGTAAGGCCTGTTTATGGCCGTATTCTCTTTTTTTATTTTTGGTATTTGTGATCTCATGACAGTCCCTACACCTGTGGATCTGATATTTGGCCACATGGAAAGCGCCTCCATACTTTTAGTAATTGCATCACCTCTGAGATATGTGGATACAAATTTAGATTCCTGACTGCTGGGCAGAGGGGGTTTGCATCAGGCTGGAAGGCCTTATATATCACTGCATGATGGATGAGCCAGTGTAGAGGAATTCTCTGTGGTTCATGCTCAAACAATACTCTGCACTGAGCTGCTGCCCCTAGCTTGAACTTAATAGTCTTTTATGCTGCTCCCAAAGACAACCATTAGTGTTTACCTGAAAATAGGGATGTTTTAGAGTTGACTGCAAGCAAAGTGGGATAGAGAGAGGAGGGCGGGATCGGGAAAGGTCCTCAAGCTGGGATTCAAACTCCGGACGGCCGTAGCGCAATGGCACTGTAGGTCGGTGGGTTGAATTCATATAATACTACATTTCTCCAAATCTGAGTAAATTTTCATCAAATTGTAATTTTTGGGTGAACTATTTTATGTAAACTTTGAAGCAGTCAAACTAGCTGTGCAACTTTATGGTAGATTTTTTTTTTTAAATTCGGTTGTAATTGGTTAAAAACTTACACCATCTCTGTTTGAAAACCTTCCCTGCTGAAAAAAAAAAACAGTATATGCTGGTTAGGTATGTTTTGATGCTGTTTTATGCTGGTCATTTGCTGGCTTAAGCTGGTCTTTTTGCTGGTTTATGCTGGTCACGTGCTGGCAAAGGACCAGCTTAAACCAGCAAATGACCAGCTCGAACCAGCATCAAAATATACCTAACCAGCTTATGCTGGCTTTTCAGCAGAGAATTGGAATTGCAGTTCCTTTTGGAATTATTTTTATTGCGTGGGTTGTACTCTGGTGTGGATGAATCTGATAAGGAGTATGTGTAGCCTAGTCATCGCACCAGTGTGAATAAATAAGAATTCACAGTAAGAAAAGAAGAAAGTAACAAGTCTGCCATGTTCTGACAAACTGAGGAAAAAAGCATTAAATCGTGCTACCAATGGAGTTTTTTAAGAGTAACGATCGGTTAGCTCACACATCAAACTGTGCAAATTATTATTATTGTTATACATTATTCTCAAATTATTTATGTTAACAACATCAGCATTGCGTGACTGAGTGTTAGATTTAGCATGTAGATTTCAGTTTATGTACACCCTTATCTCTAATTGTTTCTTACTAAGAAATTTTAACCCAAAAAGCAAACTATATGCTCTCTTCAAACTGGTTGTGTTTAAAAAATACAGGTCTTGTGTAATCGCATTTTATCTGTAGACAGAAGCACATTTAAAAATGGAATATAATTTAATTTTGCTCCAACCAGTAAGCTCGTATAGGTCATTTGTCCAAATCTCTGACCCATCAGAGTGTATACTACAATTGCGTTTCTATCGGCAACAGAACCTTTTCACATCATTTCAATTATATCTGCATCATAGTTTGAGTTTTGTGTAGCTCAGTTGGTAGTGCGTTGCCTTTTATATACCGATAGGTAATCATGTGATCATGCGATCATGCAATAATGGGTTCGATCCCAGAGGAACCTGCTCCTAAAATGGATATGCACTATAAAACATAATTTTGCACTTTTTTGTAAGGGGTAGGAGTGGGTTAGGTGTGGTCATTCATATGAATTACACCTAGTAAAACATCTGTGAATTACCTTGAGATCAGTGTAAAACGTCCATACATTGCATTTAAATAAACTTTGTAATGATAGTCATACATCATTTCATGAATTCTGAGATGCAAGAGGAATATTAATTACTGCTTGATTCTACGCCAGTGCTTGGGATCAGGATAAAGGACTATGTGAGGGCCCCGGGTCATTGCACAACCTGAAGCTTCACAAAAAAGTGAAGGAAGAAGGGGGAGGAGTATGGCAACTGTCATCACAAACAAGAAACATCTGTCTCATTTGTGTAACTTGTTTTCTTTTAATATGAGAAGTATGTTGGTAGAGATCTGTGAGTTTTGAGGAAGGCCTGGGAGGAGAGAAGAGCGCTTACATTTATCTTTTTTTCCCTCTCTCTCTCTCTCAATTTCACTCCTGGAATCATTCTTCCAGACTTTGGTGAACTTGTGCCTTTGTCTGCAGACACATCCACTCCTCATGTCCTCTAAGGTGAGCTTAACTACTACAGAGTGAAACATTAGTGGAGAAATCTGAACTCAGAACATTTGTGACTTTACCTCTTTATTTATTTTTTTGCGATAAAAACAAAAAAACTATATATATATATATATATATATATATATATAATTTTTTTTTTTTTCTTTTCTTTTTTTTTTGTTAGGCACTGACATTAACAGAACAGTTAAAATATGTAAAAATATAAATAAATAAAAAAAACCCTGCATAATAGGCATTATCCTATTATGCAGGGGTTTATACTATATACTATATTTATACATTATACTATATTATAATATAGTACATATATAACATATTTGCCATTCACTTTAATGTCTTGGCTAATCAAACAAATGTTACTGTGATTACTTCAGAGACCGAAGTCATATTAAAAGTAGCTGAAAGGCTAAAGCCCCTGATCTTTGAGTTCCTTTATTGAATTGTAGGTTGATAATTATGTTATGTCCCTGGAAAAGCCTTTCCAAATATTAAATTACTGTGTGGTATTTTCCATCAAAGAGGCGGTGACAGGGCCATTCTGTTGACAGGATTAGATTTCTCATAGTGAAATCTCCCTCAAGCACATTTTAGATCTATTCTCATACACACTGATTTTTCCACATTCATGCCTGCATATTTTTTTCCCCAAATAGCCATGGGAGAAATTTCTTACAGCATCAGACAGGTTGTCCTTTCCTAGGTGTGTTTAAAAGTCACCTTGAAACATCCATGTTGTTGAATCATGTGTTTCAAAACCATGCAGCACGAAATGGCAACGAACAAAAACAGTTGTGTTTTAGGCCCCAATATCTCTACTTCCACAAACACAGGATGTGCTGGATATTATGAGGATTTTGCCATGATTTCTCCAGCCTGCATGCACAGATATGCCCCCCTGCTTTAATTTCCCGGTGCACAATAAAAGGCGAACCCTCAGCTCTTCAAACCACCTCTTCCTGTTCCTCAAAGCAGCTTATTATTAACAGACATCGGCATGACCAAAGAATTGCAAAGAATATGGAAGCAGACGTTAAAATGTACATATGAAATGAGATGGTGGGATTGTTTTAGACTAAAGTGATATACACGCTCTCACGCTTTTCTAACATCTGTAACAAGCCAGAGGTGGTTTGATGACATATGAAACATAATTTAAAGGTAAAATGTATCAGCTCAGTTGAAAGGAAAACCGGAGGGTGTAATCTACCCGTCGACTGTTACGACAGCAAATTTAGGCCCTTGATAGAGTATACAGAAGTGTCCTACAGCAAGGGAGGAGCGGTGTAGTCTGTGGTGTTCACTAGCAATAGAAACATAAGATTTAGCAGCCCGAAGTCATGCTTTATTTTTTAGGGTGTGTAACCATGTTCCTGTTTGTATTTAAAGATTTCTATATTCAGTTTGTTTGTATGCATAAAAAATATGTACCTCTGTGCACTTTTAGTGCAACGCCATTTTATGTACCTTACTTCACGTTTTGCCAACGTTTCAAAGAGAAATGTCCACTAAGTGGCGCTAAAGCACAGGTTCAATACGTGAACCCTGGTACATTTTATTACATTGACATATAAGTATCGCTTCAGTTACATATTGCGATGGATCAGAATTGAAATATCCGGGGACTGTCACCAAAAGGAATAAAAGGTGTAAGAATTTTACTGCCTGTAGTGTACATTTCTATTGGAAACTGCAGTGATATGTACTTATTGGTACGTATTTCGTGGCTCGCTAAAAACTGCACCAATGTACGTTTATGCCATGAGACCAGGTAGAATAAATTTCAAAAAAGATTTCAAATTTGGAAGAAGAAGTAGAAAAAAAGGTTTCCACATAAATATTTAGCAGCACAAAATGTTTACAACACTGATAATAATATGGAACGTAGCAGCAAATCAGTATTAGATTGATTTCTAAATGATCAATGGAGTATGAAGCTCAAAACTCAGCTTTGCATCACAGCAATACATTACATAGCTAATTATGTGTTAAATTATATAGAAAGGAGTAAAATTATAATAATATTTCAATTATAATATTATTTCACTGTATTTTGGATCATATAAATGCAGTCCTGGTGAGCATAAGAGATTTTTATAGAAAAACAAACCCTAAAGTTGTATATATATGTATTGAACTGCATGCAAAGATAAGATTGCCCTCCAAAAATGTGACACAATACAAGTCATTGGGCAACAGCTCAGCAAAGTGGTGCTTACGAAAGTCATCTCTGTGGCCGCTTTGTTGCAGCCCAGAACCACATTTATGCATGTCTAACAAAGCTTCATTCCTGCCATTATTCCATGAATAGTTTCTATAAATATTTATTGTTCTTGGCGTGATGGCATGACTCTCTGAGCGTTAGAGACCATGTCACTAGGCAGCTGGCTGACTGTTACATGCACTGGCCATCAACCTCTAAACCATTACACATGTAAAGCGCAGTAAAAATGGAAAATACCATTTATAATGTTATGGAATTTTTCAGAAATTCTGTGGTGGTAGTAGGTGTCGTTAACCTGAGGATTTCATAATGGCCATGTACATAATAATTAAAAAGTTTGTGGTGTCTTATGCTCACAGAGGCTTCTATTTGATCAAACATGCTGTAAAAACAATACTGAAACAGTAGTAAAATGCTATTTTTTATTTTGTTATTTTAAAATGTAATTTAATGTGATCAAAGCTGAATTTTCAGCATCATTACTCCAGTCTTCAGAAATCTAATATTCTGATTTGTGTGGAATTCGTGATACATTCTTTTGTAACATTATTGTCTTTACTGTCACGATTTACTGTTATATCAATTCTCAAATGAATAAAAGTATTAATTTTCTTTAAAAAAAGTCTCACGGATTGGCAAACCTTTGGATGTGTAAGTTAAAAGTATATCCCAGACTTAGTCCAAGCAATGGCTTGGATGTTGGCCAAAAGAATGTTTGTCATAATCAACATTATGCCACAGGTGCTGTCATTTGAGCTTAACTTGAATTGACCCCAGGATATTTCTTTAACATCATCATCAGCAGCAAGACAAACCAACCTTTACAAAATGATATATTTGTGTGAACCCTTAAACAAGACTGAATGCATTCATAAAGACCATTAAACCTTGCTAAAAAGATAAGATTTGACCACCAAGTTGGTTAATGTTGTCCAGTGTGGACATTTTGAGGAAGCTGTCCCCATTTGCAGTTAACCCAATAAGCACAATCACAAACATGTCAGTCTTTGACACGGCATATATTTCAATTTAACATACATTCATATGAAATATAGTCCTCTTCAGTGTATAAGTCTTTACAAACCTATGTTTCTTTTAAAAGCATACTGGATAGCAAGTTTTACTATAGAAAAGCTTGGAGTTATGGTATCGTACACAAATAATTCAGCCACTCGGTCTGACTAATGGAGCAGGGAATGCTGGGGGATTTGTTTATTTGTGGTATGTGCGTCTGGAGTGGAAAAGTGCTAGGGTCATCGTGCACAGAATCCACGGTCCAAGCACCCCAAGCGGGTAAACAATTTATGTTTGTCAGTTTTGCGCCAGATGCATGGTTACAGCTCAACACTAATCATCCATCTGCGTCAACAGCTAGTTAACTAACGACTTTGATTTTCAAACAGCTTGCTAACACTTATATTTCCACTCCGGCTTGTTCGGAGCCTGTTCGGTTTGCGTCCATAGTAAAGCAGGTCTCGCTTTAATACACGCTGTATATTATCGGTGAGTGATTCTTGAATTCAAGTAGCATCACAGGAATGAGTGTGGAAAACTCTATGGAAAGTACATGTACACCTGGACTGCATATTTTAGTCAGTCCGAAGTCCATCTTTCAGGATGAAACCCTAAAGCAGCATTAACAATGAAAAGGCTTTTAAACGTTGACCTTTCTCCATGATCCCAATGGCACTCCTCTGGTGTGCGTCACATTTAAAAATTCACTCTCTATTTGATTGCAATAAGTTAAAATAGATAGATATATATATTTATATATAAAAATAAGAGAGCAACCACAATTAAAAACAGAACGAGAAGAGAGAAAAATACTCTCAATTGGGACCTCGGGTATATTCGCCCCTATATTTTAAAGTCTCATGTATGACATGTTCCTCTATTGTCGCATGAAATGCTGGGGAATTCGTCTGGTTTCCCTGTGCATGTAGGGAAATGGTGAGGATAAGTTCTGCAGTCTGGATCACCGACACGTGTGCATCTCCACCATCTTGCGGCACTGTTTGCACTTGACGTAGCAGCACCAGTGGAACTTGCAGCTGCAGCGGTCCACCACCTCCACCTCCTCCGTGTGGAATCCACGACCGCAGCACATGAGCTCGCAGCCGTCGATGGCCTTCGAGGTCTTGTTGCAGAAGCGTCCTGCGGTTCCCAGTATGCCTGGAGTTCTGGGGTCGTGTTCGCAGAAATCTGGGCTCGGTTCCAGGTACACCAGATCTTCATCTGTGTGCGGCTTGAACTGCGAGTTTCGCGGAACCAGGACCTTGGTGGTGCCTACTTTGCGCACCTCCACTTCTGTGGCACCGTCGAATTTCTCCTTGATGACGTTGCCCACTTTGCGGAATGGGGGCATTGCCTTCCAGCAGGTTTTTACCTCGCAGGAACCTGAAACACCATGGCACTTGCATTCCACTCGCATGTGGTTCAGAATTGCCTTGGGATGGTAAAAGAGAGGTCATTTGTTAACAAATTATGAATGGCGGAGCTTTCTGCATGATGGATGTTAAGCTTCCTACCTTCCTCCCTGCTTCGTTGTTATGAAGGTTCATTAACGCTCTGTTGGAAGACAGTCCTTTACTCCGTTCTCTCACGTCTACAAAGGACTGGGAGAAAGCAACCCCGTATGCAATGTTATCCGAGCATCCTGACCACTGGAACCCTGTTGAGATAAAGGTGGTTAAAGAAGTGTAATGAAAAATCAGGTGTTTTATCCATCCATCTGGAAACAAAGGTACTGGATGGACAGTTTTTTCCAGGTTAGTGACATCAGGGGCCAGATTTACTATCAGCTTATGCCAGTGCAAACCTTCTTTCGGCGTTAAAAAATACTGTCAGGATTTACTAAAGACATACAGTGAGAAATTAGTGTTAAAAAAAGGTGTAGACAGTTATTTTCGCAAATCACCTTATTGAATATGCATTTGTAGGAGTTTCCCTTTAAGTTGGTAAATTTATGGGTATTTAAATGAATCACGCAATGCAATTTACTAAGATATTTGCTCTGAATCGTCAATTCACTGGTATTTGCGCTATTATTTAACAGCGAAAGTAGGCGGTAATTTGCGCTGCTCTCTGTGGAATGCGCTGTCATTATGGAATTTGTTGATGTTGTTTCTGGGTCCACCTTGTCAGTAAGTCACCCGCAGAAATTTCCCCTACCATCTGCACTGTTATGGAGTTGTGCTCTAACGCTAATTTGCCCTGTTTAGTAACAGGCCCAAGATATTTGAATGTTATTAATGTAATTTAGTTTGAGACACATACATGTAAGTCTACTAGATATCCATGAGGAACTGTGTATTTGACTGCAATTAATTTCTGTATTTTACTGTCATTTACTTCAGGTTTTCAAACTTTAATGCTTTTTTGATGTATCGTGGGGTAAGTTGACCCACCCCCTGTATCTTGGCAACTGTAAACTTTTACTGCCGTGAGACCTTGTATTTTAAAAAATAAATTGGAAAATGTATTGGAAAATAAAATGTGGGTTATATATATATATATATATATAGAGAGAGAGAGAGAGAGAGTGAGAGAGAGAGAAAGAAAGAGAAAGATAGTATGTAGTTTATTTGATAGGGAACAAGTACACTAAATCCTTCTCTGATGCAGAAGATGCTTTTCACCACATAATAATCACATCTTTCCATCTGTAGTCCCTAATGGCCTGTTTGACACTGCAGAAAAGCTAATATGCCAAGAAACTAATGATGTTTATTAGTTTCAGTGACTTCATTCATTAATTCAGTTCAGTTTTTATGTAATCTTACTCAACAAACTCTGTTTAGGCTGTTATAGGGAGGTTTATAATTTTGCTGTTCAACATATTGTTTCAGAAATGCACAACATTGAAATTTAAACTTCATTTGGTTAGTTTTTTGTTGTTTAGGTTATCTTTAAGAAATTCAATTTGACTTTTTTAAAAAGAAAATATGACTAATAAATTAGTTTAAAAGAAGATATATATAATATAATGCTTTTTGATTATTAGTAGTATAATCTATTTCATATCCTGTTCATAAACTGCACCTATAAATAAATTGTTATTTACCACTTTATATATCAGTCAGATGACTCTTCATAATCTGCCATTTCTTAAGCTGGAAGCATAAACTGCACCATTCACCTTTTGATCTGGGTCTGAAAGATTTTTTAGCTATTTTAATCATCATAGTCCTAATCATTTAATCATAATAATTAATAGTGGCTTCACAGCAATCAATCGTATCATCCTAATCATTATTCAGACATACCTTCTGGACTGACACCGTGCACATTGCGGTCGCAGCCACACTTGTCCAGCTCTCCACTGCTGCAGGCTCTGGTCACTGCAAAGGCTACGCTGGCAGCAGATATGGCGTATACAAATGCAGCTTCCCGCGTACCTGTGACACAAATACGCAGCCATGAAGTATGCACACAGTTTTAAGCATGTCCAGTTGAATTAATATGTGGCTACTTACCTTGTGTGACCACTTTGCCAAACACAGGAACACTCTCCAGCGTCGAGCAGTTCCAGCGTCGGTTGCGGAACTGAAATTGGCACTCGTCGATGGCGAGCTGAGCGCCTCTGCGGACCGCGTCCATCACCTCCACGTTACGCTTGCAGATCTGAACCTGCCTCTGGATGAGTCCTCTGAGCTTCTCACAGGTTTCTTCATCCGAGATGCTCCCCACCGATGACAGCTTTGCTAGGTATCTGAGCAAAACAAAACAAAACAATAGAGTTTTAATCAGTAAACGTTCATAATAATACAGGCTTTTGAAAAGAAAAAACACTTTATAAGTCCAATTCTTGCTGTTAAACTTTTAATGAAAACTTTTGCCTCAATAAACCACTAATGTACTGCTTATTAATAGTTTGAAATGTTGTTTAGGTATTGGGTAGAATTAGGAATGTAGAATATGTGCTTTATACGTACAGATAAACAGTCAATATTTTAATAATAGATATGCTAATAAGCAATTAGTCAATAGTCAGAATTGGTCCTTAAACTAAAGTCTTACTGAAAATACTTGGAGGAAAAAGAGTAAATATAATTTGCAATATTAGAATGTAAAATATTATGATTTAATTTTCATTTATTTATTTTATACATATATTGTCATACAGTATTTATTATCAAAATAAATATAAATATAACAATCTCTGAATGAAAGTATTAATTTCTTTCTTTAATTTCTTCTGACCACAAACTTTTGAAGTATATTTGGCAAAATATTTATATTTTAAAATACTTTTTATTTATCAAAGAATCTCGATAAAAAAAAAAAAATAAATAAATAAATATATATATATATATATATATATATATATCACAC
>JAUMHE010000060.1:5486997-5518418 GCA_032359235.1 Enteromius mattozi | reverse complement strand
TCCATCTTGTGTATCTAAGTGCTTGTGATAATCTGAGGACTCTGTATGTGTGTGTGTATGTATGTGTGTGTGTGTGTTTGCGTCTAAATTTAGTATTTCACTCTCACCTCTTTAGGTCTGTGAGTTGAATCCTTGGATTACCATCCAACCTTTGATCTTTAGGCATTCCTGCCCAAACCTATCGCTATCAGTGCAAATGCAGTGTTGTGTGTGTGTGCGCGTGTCAGGAATGAGCAGCACTAAACATGAGAAGGCTTCTCTTCTCTCATCACACTCTGAACATAAGCGACCTATTTATGAAGACAGATAGAGGTAGGAAGAAATGTGTGTGCGTCTTTGAAATGAATGTCAATGATCAATATCAGTTTGTTAGTTCGTCATTGACAGGATGCAAATTCGACCACAGGATCTTGACTTGATGTCAGTGTAAGAATTGACCCCATTCATTCTATCAGTGCATGTTTACGATCTTATTGTTTGAGATTTGTTGCATGTTGATCCAAAGAAGCAGCATTCATATCATATATTTTTAACATTTTGTGATGTTTAATTATTGATATGAATATATAAAAAATATTTTAGTATTTTTTTCAGTTTAATTTATTTTCTGTAAATTTTCTACTTTCGATATATGTAATTTTTATTGTGTTTTTTTATATCCTAGTGCACAAAATTTTATCATTTGAAAATATTTATTTGAAATTTGGTAATGCATGGTAAATTGTGCATTAATAAAAAAAAAAAAAATAAATAAATAAATATATATATATATATATATATATATATAGCACAAACAGTACAATAAATACTGCTAACATAAACAGCTTTGCCCTCCTTTGCGTTCTTGGAAAGCTGTGCTGGACAGATGACGTAAGGGTGATGTTGAGAGATGGATAGAGACTATCTTCATCCATCACCTCCAGGGCCAGGGGGTCGGGGCAACACCCTCGCTTTAAAGGGTCTGCTAAGCTGCATCTCTTTAAGGCACCTTATAAAAATAGTCCTGTACAGTCATCGCACAGGTTTTCATCCGTACACACCAAGCTTGGTCTCATTATCATCAAGACTGGTGGAGATCAAAGTCTTGACTGTTTACAGTCTGCGCAGATGCATTTAGACAGTTGCGTGCAGGTGATGTTTGCAAGGGCACTCACAAATGGGTTTGTTTTGCATTATTTGTTTCTGAAGGTCTTTTTGGTGTGGTGCTGGGTAATTCCAAAGTGCGCCCAAGTGTACTGCGGATGGAGGTCTTAAGAAAGGCTTTGAAGGTGCTGTGCTGTAAATACTCATTTAAGTTGCAACATCTCAAGTTTATTGATTTGGATCATAGCTCAGGGCTAACCCTCAAAATCAGCACGGATCGGATCTGATTCATGTAAATGCTCATCGTGTAAATGCGAGTATTTACACTCTTGAAAGTCGGGGGGTTTTGTGCACATCCTGATTTTGCTGATTTCTACGTATTTCTAGGTCAACATATTTTGTTGACCCTGGAACAACATTTTAATAAAAAAATCAGGTCTTGATCATATCTCAATACCTAAACCTAACTCTTGAGTAATCCCTAAAATCAGATGTAATGATAAATGAATGATACTGATTTACAAACTTTAAACACTGATTGTAACCCTAAACAATAAACAAAAAACTATAAACTGGTTCTTCAAATCTGATCCACAATGTTGTTCCAGGGTCAACAAAGATGTTAACCTGGGGACATGTCGAACTCAGGCTCTGCGGAGTTTTGCAGCGATGCAACCATTTTTGGTTCTCCAAAGAACATTTCATGGAAAGAATCTTTTTTTTTCTTACTGTGAAGAATATTTTAAAAAGAACCTTCTGTGGAACGGAAATATTAAATGTTCTTAATGAAACCATTAATGGCAACGCTGCAAAAACAAACAGTAAAATTAATTTTCAAAAATGAACCAGTAAATGAGTTAAGCAGACTTCTAGTTCTCAGCATGCTTTGCATTAAGGAGAATATAAATGTTTAAATTAAATGTGTTTTTGACAGGATCAGTATAGTAAAGAATGTGTTGATTTTAATGTTCTGTTAAGTTGGGATTTTTAGGGGTTTATTTTAGTGATGACCCTCAATTGCTAAAGAGATATTGTACCTGATGTAACCCATAAAATGTACTTTTGAAGGCATAGATGATTATATTTAGGCTGATTCGGTGATATTTAACCATATTTTTCACCTGAACACAAAAAAGCAGTTAATCATGTCAATGCAATCACATATGTCAACATTTCAAATCATGAATGTTCAATTGCAATTCAAATAAGTTCTACAGACTTAATCTGTGAGTTTGACTTTACAAATTTGATGTAACTGGCCTCGATTGTTTCCTATCAAGATTTATAGTGAATAAAGGAGCTTTATTTTTTGGTTTCAAGTAGCTCCCTGCAGCTGGCAGCGGTGCTTCCCAACCCTCTCTACTGTTGACAGAAGCTGATTTTGAAGGCCACGGCTGGGGCAGATAAGAAACAAACACCTCCTTGTCCATGGGACCATCATCTCTGCTCTCTTGAGCTTTGATAACACACTCCTGTCCAGCCGAAAGATGAAGCATGACATCAGCGGAGCGGCCAGATGCACATGCATTCTGCTCGGAGGGTGTTTGACTCTTTTTTTATAGCATCTGTTGACAATTGCATGTTCTTGCATGCGTGTTTACAGCTTTTGTTTGTTTCACCAGTAAATTAGCTCTGCGATCCTGACCTGATAATGAATCTGGCAGCCAAATGGCAGAGGAGGCCCATCCGTTCTGGCGGGATAAGCGCTGAAATATAATATATCAGATGCTCTCATAAGACTTGCGCTCGTATCAAGCTCGGGATTTTGACAAACAAACACCTGAATAACGGCCCGCTGCGTATTTGTCTGGGAAAAAGATTGTCTGAGACCTTGAGAGAATCTTGTTTTCACTGCTTTCCGATTCTAGCTGCTCGCTAATCGCAGTGCTAAGTTTGGGAAAACAAGGGAAGCCGACTGTGGGATTTTGTGAAAGAATGGGAGATGCCTTCCTCTCTGCTTTCTGGGAGGTTTTTGCGGGAGCATTCCACCTGGAGCACGGTGCCTTCTTCCTTTTGTGTCATGTTTGTGTTGAATTACATTGCCCTAGCCTTCGAGCGCTGTTGGCTCCAGATGGCTTAGCCAAGCGCGACTTAGCATGCAACCATGCCGTACGAGAGATTTTGGAAGAGAATGAGAGAGAAAAAGAGCACACATACACACATCGTACACATATAAACACACTTAAAGTTATATAACATACACTACCGTTCATGCTCACCAAGCCTGCATTTAACCTCCAAAATAAAATTCAAAATAGCTATTGCATCTATTTCTTAATATATTTTAAAATGTAATTCATTCCTGCTTCCTTTTTTTTCTCACAATTATTTTATGAATGAAAAGTACAGCTTTTGAATTGTAGTGTATAGATATATGTTGCAACTCACTTCCTCTTTTATTGAATAATCAAACGATGGATGTTGACATTTCCTGTCTCTCTGCTGTAAATTGCTGAAAGTAAATATCAGACCTTGTTCAAGCTACTGACAGCAAGTAAATATGCGTGTTACGGCGTCCAAGCACCACAATTTCATGATGTTTACCAAAATATTTGATATTTACATATTTGTCAGCTGTGCGTCACAGGTCTACGTATTAAAAGCTGTTTCTCTGAAACAAAGTCAGTGTTAGAGGCATTTAAGGGAACTGTTGCATATTAGGGCTTCGTATTTCACCCATGTATTTCCAGTTTTATTATAATTATTTTTAAACACTACCTCCATTTAAAGATATTTAATGTCCCTCGTCTTACTAAGGAGTTTGTTTTGAACAGAAACACTATTGCTGTTACTATAATGCATGAATGTTGGCAATGCTCATACTTTGTGGGAAACTCGCCCTGCACCGTTTGTGGCACTGACAGAAATGATATATTAAGTTGTTCCGAATTTTCCTTTTCTAATCAATCAGATTTGATTTTCACAGGGCAGATGATGAATTTCATTAAGTGTGCAACCACTCAAAGGGCTATAAGTGACACAATAACATGCCAGCAGCCTCTCAGAACCTTAACAACCGGTAAGGCACTGAGCTGGTGAGTCTTGCATGCTTATACACATCCTGCATTTTCATTAAGAGAAGCTCAATTCTTTGTCATAAGGACATTAAATATTCAGCCATCGATATAGGTGAAAATTTTCCTAGTGTATATTACTTTGAAAAGTTGATAGAGGTTGAAAAGATATTTAAAATAAATTAACAAATATGTAATAATAATGTTCACTAATTTTGCATTTATTTGATTAACACTACAGTAAAATCAGTAATATTGTCAAATGTGATTACAAATTAAAAATTAAAAATGCCATTAATATATATGATGCAAACCTGAATTTTCATCCATTTCTTCAGTCTTCAGTGTCACATGATCCTTCAGAATGTTTTTTTTTTTTTGTTGCTGCTCCAAAACATTTATTATTATCAATGTTGAAAATGGTTGTGCTGCTTAAGATTTTTGTGGAAAGTGTGACACTTTTTTCTATTTTTTTTTTTTTTTTTTTGATGACTAGAGATTTCGAAAGAAAAAAAACATTTATGTGAAATGTTAGCATTATAAATTAATTTACAGTCAATTTAATGCATTTTTGCTAAATAAAAGTATTAACTGTGTGATTTTTTTTTAAACAGTAGTGTAAAAATGATGACAGTCAAGATTGAAAATACAATCAAGATGTCCTACAGAAAGGAGCCAAGATGTGAATCAATCATCCATCACAGAATGCGACATGTTTTCAGAAACAGATGTGTCATTCTTGCACAACAGTGTTTCTTTCATAAACAGCTCTTGTTTCCTCAATAACTCAGTGACTCATTGGGATTTCTAGGTCTTGCAGACTATTCACAGCACATATACCAAAAAGTCATTTGCTCGTTTGCTTTAAGTTCCAAGCGTTCACCTAGTGCTTCAAGACAAGAGTTTTATTGCATTTACACTATAGTGGATGTCTTTAACTCTAGAGGGCAGTGTTTTCTCATTTATTGACAATATCCTAAAAGATTAGCACTACAATTAACTGAACATGTCAATTAACTTCAATCAGTCATATTAATTCTATTTGATGTCCAAGAAAAAAATCACACTTATGCCATTTTATTTCCTGGGTTGAATGTACCAGATGTTCATCATGAAGATACTTTCTTCAGAGACTTTCAGAGAGGTAAATACAATAAAATATTAAACTAATAATCTATACAGATTAATTCAGCTTCACTTATTGTCCTTCAAAACCAAATTATAAAAGATTAGATATTTAATATAATTTACATCAATTCAAGAGGTAGACTATATATTATCACGGAGTGATATTTAAATTGTTCTGTTTAGTTGTGATTTTGTTTTTAAGAGAAAAGAACTTGTGAAATGTAGCCTGATGTTGTGATGTTAGTGTTAGTGTTTATTAATGGGCTCTCAATTAGAGATTCATCCTTTAAGTCTTTCTTTTACTGTATTTGTCGGCCATCTGTCTTTGTATGCCATCTTAAACATTTTATTAGGCTAGTCGAGAAGGGGAAACAGTATAGGTTGCAAGTTTTTTTTTTTATCAAATTAACCTTTTAATAGGCTGCTGTATGAGCGGCGGTATGTGACAGCAGCTTTTACAGCTTTATTACCCTGTTGTCACTGGTGTTATTTGTGTTATCAGTGCTCGGCGCCAGGATGTATTTCGCATTAGAGGTTTCTCTCTTCTCATGTTGCTCATCAGCTGTGAACTATTTATTGACCGTCCCGTGCAAACGTCTCAACCACTGTTCTTTCCATCCCATTCAATGAGAGATCACTTCCCAAACAAATACAACTGCATGGTTTGGTATTATATTCAGAATCGTAGCCGCAAGTGCTTTTTTACATTAGTAAACCTTCTGTGACCTCAGCATGTCCAAAAAACACCATGCAACTCTTTCTTTAGTTCTGAAATTGTTGCATCATGACACTAGAAAAGGAAAATTCAACAAGATAAACTTTAAAAGTTTAAAAATGTTGCCTTTTGTTGGTTACTTAAAGGAATGGTTTAGAATTGGAATAGTTAATTAAAATGTTCAGAGGCCGTCCTGAGATGAGTGTGTTTCTTTTGCTCACCAGTGGATCCACTGAAGTGAATGGGTGCCATCAGAATGAGAGTCTAAAACACACAATTACTCCACAGGACTCATCGTTTAACATGTTGTAAAATTAAAAGCAGCATGTTTGCGATGCATTTTAACTTCACCCCGTCACATCCATAATCCATATTAATGCTTTCTCCCCTGTTGTCGTCTCACATCAAAATCCACCAACATATTGGTTTCGTTTTGGGCTCGTGATCTGTGCATATTTCTTTCTTGATTTAAGTCTGAAAAAGTGTTAGTATGCATAGAAGACTTATATTTTAGCTATAAGACAGTTTGAAGTTAAAAACACCTTAATGATGGATTTGTTTTTTCTTCAAGCAGCTTAAACATGCAGCTTTTCACTTCACAAGATGTTAATTAACAGCTCTCTTTCTGACGGCACTCATTAACTGCAGAGTGGTGAGCAAGTGATGTAAATTTCTCCAAATCTGTTCTCATAGGGAAACAAACGTATCTATATGTTGGATGGCCCATATATGAGCAGATTTTCTTGGTTGAACTATTGGATAGATTAATAGAGTCAGGATTTTTCAAGAGAAGTCAGTCATCTGCAGCAGGGAAACCGTTCAATCAGATAGAAAAGACATGGCGCACTAAGTTGGAACAGACTGAAAGTTTGTCATTTGAAATGTTGATCCTGCAGCTTAAGGATTTTGAAGGTTGATCAATACCAGCATGCTTGCTTTTGCAATAGCCGTTGTTTATTAAAACGCACCAGAATAAGGATTGCAAGCGACTTTATGCAGTGTTTATTTAGGAAAGAGTTTGTATAATAACATTTTACCATCTGTTATTTATGGTCTCTAATTAATGATTCATTCCTGGCATTTTAATACAAACAACCTGCAAATGGTCATTCATAAAATATTATAAAGCAATGCAAACTCATATTTGCATGAACAAGCACACGTTGTTGATGGAGGTTTGAAGATGTGCAGGTGCAGTACTGCTCTCGTGACCTGCACCTGCACCTCAACCCTCTACAGGTGCTGATGGATGTGCTCAAGAATAATACATTCACACAAATGAAAAGCTCTCGACTGTACTTCAGAACATTTAATTATGACTACTGAGTAAAGAGTGGACTTTTACACCCTAGTAAACAGGAGAAAGTCATTTAATGCACACTCTAAAAATGACTCTTCATACTAGAACTACAAACGCTTTACAGCTTAAGCACCAAAAAAAAAAAAAAATTCTCTCGTTGTCAGAATGTTTTTATTCTAGTGTTTTAAAGAGCTCAGAAGCCAAAACGCCGAACTTATAATGAAACATCGGTAATGTTTTAAAGTCTACACCTAACCTAATGTTATTTTTTAGATTTGCTGCACAATAATCCATAGGCTTCTAACCAAAACAGAAAAAGTTTGCTTACTCAGTCCTACCTTTAATCTGATTCTATCTGAGACAAAACATGAAGAGTGTGTTTTCTTAATCTCACTTTGCATCGAAATCTCGTTTTAAGAGCAGTCATGATAAAATCACTGTTTATTTCATTTGAACTAAAGAAAGACTGCTATGTTGCTTCGAAATTTAACCTCAAAAATATGTCTGAAGATGAATCTTCTTCAGCAACAAATTTGCTGAAATGTTAAATTCACCATATGTGTCATGCAGTTAACACTAAGCAACATTTTTCTACTTTATTTGAAGAATTACAATTAATTTACCTGTTTAGATATTGCATGTCTCTGTGCCATTTCCCTGTTCGAATTAACCGTAAACTTAAACCTTACAGTTCTTATCAAAACTTGAAGTCACATTCAGGACATTCAAGTTCAATGAACTCTTTTCCTTAACCTGTAAATAATATTTACCCATTGCTTCAGCATCTTGACCACGTGTTGCTCATATAACTCGAAGCGATCACATTTTTTGTTTGCTAAAGAAAACTTGCCTAATGTCTATTTGGCTACCTGCTAATACCTGTCCTGAGATGGGGTTATAATAGTGTACAAGCTCCTGTCAGAATGATCATATTTTGTAGACAGGTAGGAGGTTTTCCTTTAGTGTGAAGCTTGTCTGTACATGTCTCAAACCTGTCACCACGCCTTTAGTTAAAAAACACTCTTCCATCGAAAACTCAACTACATCTGGATAGATTAAATGATGTGCTATTTCTGCCCCGAGGATACAGATAAATAATTCTAAACACCTAGAAATGCTACCATCTTGATATGGCCTTAATAAAGCATGCTATTTTGCTTCTTAACTATATAGCTAAATATTAAAACTGCGTCACTGATTTATGATCTTTGCTATAATCATGAATTATCATAAGCGATTCATTTATACAGCTCTCTTCAGCACTAAAGAGTGCTGTTACTGCTGTCACATTCATGCGTTGCTGCGCGCAATCAGCGCCAAGCGCGGCTGTGCCAAAAGCACATGAACTGAACGTCTCCAAATAACCGGTTTCATTTCCTTATATTTTGTGCCGTCCGTACAGTGCATGCTTTGACATTTTAATTTTCTATTAATGGCTACTTTAGACTTCTTAGACAAAGTTTACAAATGTTTTGCGGGCTGCTTCATGTCATCTGCGCTTGCAAAAATTGTAGGCTAATCTGGATGTGTTATATAGTTCGCTTAGCTTCAGATTTGTTGTTCACGTGCTGCATCTGACATTTGATTTTAAGAATCTGACTGATTTTAGTCCTAACAGTCAACCTAGACGTCAAAACATCACATGAATGAAGAAAGCGATATTGACTTACAGCCAGTTGCTTGCATTGGCGGAGAAGAGTGCTAGAAAGAGCATAAGCAGTGACCTTATCAAATACTCCGATGACATCTTGAAAGGATAAATCAGGTAAAGGTTGCTGGCGTAAAATCCTCAGGAGGAGTTTATCAGGGCACCGCGCGGAAAAGTAGCATTGAAAAGCGATTAATCCATCATTGCGCATCCATTTGGATGAGAAGCAGGTCTGTCCGGATCAACAGTTCTTGTCTCCTCGTGTAAACAAGCGCAAGTGCTCGATATAGTTTATACGTAGTGGCAGCAAACACACACTGAGCGGTATCCTCTGATGCGATTTCTTCAGAGCGCCTGCAGCGGTTTCCACGGCCAGCTTTTACGCAGCATCAGATAAAGATGAACTACGCGCGCTCCAGCCAGTAAAGTGAGTCTAAATGACAGTCCCGGTCCTCTGCGTGCAGTGAATTAATCTAAACGTGAAGTTCAGCTCCGTTTGATGACCCCTGTGGATGCCACTCTGAATTGAGTCTGAGAGGGAATGCTGAATTTACTGACTCCTGAAGGGTTTGGTAGGGGCGGCGCGTCATTTGGGGGAGGTTTTGATGTGTGAGAAAGCAGATAAAGGCGGGTTTAGTCCATGCATATATGTTTTCTCTTGCTCTTGGCTGCCAAGTATTTTTTTTTTTAAGTTCTCCAAAGGGACTCAATGCGGCAACTATTCGCCGTGCTTGAGGTATAACCGCTTATGATTTTGGCAAGGTGTATTTTCCCTGGCCTCAGTGCCCCCAAACGCAAGTACTTTGTGGTTAGGATGCTATTTATAGGATGTCTAGCATTTTGACAGCTTTGGACAAAAATAGACCACAGACATCGCTGTTATTCTGGCATATTATTATTATTATTATTATTATTAATGCTGTAATGCATAGTTGTCATTTAAAATGATGAGAATGAAGAGTCAATTTAATACGCAGCGTTTTCAAAGGTAAAATCCGATTTATTAGGCTTGCGTAGACAAATAAAACAGGTTTGTCTGTTGCACATTTGTGTGAAATCAGTCGTGGTGGTTTCATTTTAGGTCGTTTCCTGTCAGCATAGTCACAGTAAAAGTTCATCATAAGTTCATGGGTTTTAACATGGTATTTGCAATGGGAAAGCACAAACATCTTTCTATGCTGGTAAATGTTATGTGTAATTGGTTTTATCTTGCAAGTTTACTGGGCTGACAGACAAGTGCTTGACTGGGTCACTGGGAATCGCTGTTGACCAACAGAGGGAGAAAGTGAATAACAGATACTGATGCTTGAGTCAAGGCTGCTTTTGGCTGCAGGTTTCTGAATTGGAGGGCTGCTGGGCTTTAATGTTAGGAATTTAGAAATTGTTTTCATGAATTGTATTTTATTTTAATTTTTTTAAAATTTTTTTTTTTTTGCTCAATGAAAAGCATTTCTCTTTCTAAGCTTACTTTGTGTAAAGACCATTCAAAATTTTCAGGCTTCATTTTGTATGCTTTTTTCTGGCTTAACTATAATTTTTATAATTGTTGTTGTTAAAAGCAAAATTGAGGTAGATTTTTTTGTTTGTTTGTTTGTTAGAATAATAGTGGTTTAATAATTGAAATAGTGATTTAAAATATTTACAAATAATATTTAATTATGCATGTAAAAAATGACAATCAGTGTGTTGTTTTTAAATATTTTTACATTTATTTGAAAATTACAGTAAAACAATAATACTATAAAAAATTTCAATTTAAAGTTTTTCTAGTTTATTATATTTCAAGATGTGATTTATTTCTGTGATGCACAGCTGAATTTTCAGCATCATTTTCAGTATTCAAGTTCATATGATCCTTCAGATATCATTCTAATATGTTGATTTACTGCTCAGAAACATTTATTATTATTATTAATTAATTTATTGATTAATATGTTTGTTGAACCAATGATGCGTTTTTCTTAGACAAATAGAAAGTTCAGTATGAAGAATAGAGCAGAACAACATTTATAAGAAATATAGGAATCTTTTGTAACATATAGTATTTACTATGCATCAATTTAATGCATTCTTGCTAAACAAAAAATATAATTTGTTACGATGCCATTTTGAAGAACCTATTTGTTTAAATGATTCCATAAAGAACCTTTAACATCTGAATAACCTTTCTGTTTCACAAAGGGTCCTTTGTGTTGAAAGAAGGTTCTTTAGATTATAAAAATGTAAGAAAGCGATGGTTCTATGTGGAACTAAAAATATCTTGTATGGCATTGCTATGAAAAACCTTTTAAGCACCTTGAGTGTAATGCCATTAATAAATTATAGAAAAAAGCCATGCAGTCAAGTTAAGATTAAATGCATTTTTATTCTTGTGTAAATTCTCTCTCATCAGGCCTTTTAAATACTAGACTCAGTGTCTGGACCCAGAACACACTTGTTGCTGGTTGTGTCCAGTTCTGCACTCCACTGGTGCTGATTTACTGAGCCTTGGCCCTCGTGCAATCCCACACTCACAAAAGAGGTGTGATCTGTTATCCCCACAGACGCCACCGATGATACTGGAGCAACAAGAGCAAGACTGAATGGAGCCAAGGAGACGTGGTTTGGATGACAGACAACCTACATGACACTATTTTTTCACGGCTGTTGTGCTTAAACTCTCTCTTTCCCATTAAGAAAATCAGCAGCATTTGAACCACAATCACTGGTGGTGGATTGGTCAGGATTAGTCCCAAATTCTGGATCGGTATAGATTTGGGAAGATTTTCTCTTGTCTTTAACCTCTAAACTTGTCTGCAGTGCAATGTAAAAGCCACTTAATGTCACTTAATTCCCAGTTTCTCTCCTAAAAATGCAAAATTGGATGATTTTGCGTCTTTTTTTCCAGTTCAGTAACGAGACTGCTCTAGACATGCAGTCAGAGATGCTGACTTATGACCGAGAAATTATAGACATGTGCCACCAGTGAATGAATCCATTCTTGTTGCGCGAGCGCTGCAGACGTCTGGATAGGCTCTTCACAGCATGCGCTGAACATGCAAGTGTGTAACAGTCATTGCAGAGCAGACTGCAGTGCTTTCAGTGCCTAGCAACCTTTGCATGACTCCTGCATAGCGTTTGCTCTTCCTCTGTCTGGAATTATTCAAATGATGCTCCATCAGCCCTGTCTATGAATGCTTTAGGTTTCATTTCAGAAGATTATTGTCCTTTACACATCAGCCGGTGTTTTCTCATTTTCTCGCTCACATACACACACACATCATAATGTCATAATAACAATAATACTAATCTTATTGTGCATTTTGAAATGTCGTTTATTTCTTATTTATATATATATATATATATATATATATATATATAATTTAGTATATTGTTGAGACTATGCAGTTATTTTAAAACTGATCATTTTAATTTAATAAAATTCATTAACAATATTATATTACTATTATTTGATCATTTTAACCATTTATTTGTTATATGTTTGTTTTTGTAATTTCATTGTTTTTTGTTCTTTATTGATCAATTCATTATATATATATATATATATATATACATTTTTTTTGTTGTTGTTGTTGTTTTTTGTTAATTTAATATATTGTTTAGATTATGTGGTTATATTTTTATTAATAATATTTAACTATATTTTAAATCCTAATAATATAATCACCAATTCTATCAATAATTAATTGAAAATATTAGTAATGTAAATGAATAATTTATATGCAAATATTAATAATATTTGTTATTGTGCATTTGCATTGTGATATTTATTCATGTTTAATCTTCAGAAAATCTTATAAACCATATCACTGAAGCTTGAAGCCATCAGTGAACCATTGTACTTTGCTAAAATTCATTTTTTCTTAATTTGTTTAATTATTCTTAAAAAGAAGCTTCTGTCTGATGAAGTTTTAAATTGAAGCGAACATGAAAAGAGTTAAGGGGGCCGTTGCGTTTCACTATGCACATACTTTAGAAAGTTCCAGGAAATGACATCAGTATCTGTGGCCCATCTGCTGAGATCGTGTGGAGTTCAAGAGAGGACGTCAAGCCCAAATTAAAATCAGATCTAAGGGTGCTGATCAGATCTGCTTTCTTTGTCATGAATACATATATTGTTGTCTTTTCAGACCAAAGCAAGCTGGCTAGAATTAGGCCATCGGTGTTAAAGTTAGTCAGAAGTGAGCAGATAGGTGCAGAGGTTAGGCAACAGAAGGTTGATCTGATCATCCCTGTCTGTGATAAATTAAATCCAGAATGAATGACTCCTGGGAAAGGGGAAGAAAGGGGCTTAGTCATGAAAAGGCGTTTCTGAGCGGTCCCGCCCTCCATGGCAACATGGGTTGGCACATATATCTGATCACAATGGCATTCCCAACCCAAACAGATTTTATACAGCTTGTGCTTGCAGAGCCATTGCCAAGGAAACAGCTTTCCAATGGCATGTTAATGGTGCTGCGCCGAACCCCTTAACATTTACACTGAGCATTGGGTACCATAAACATTTCCCCTCCGTGTTGTGTTGACTGTGAGTTATGGCAGTATTATGGTCACAGGTCTTTTCCGGCCTCCCACCGTCACACCTGCTATCACAAGAATGAGACTGGATTTAGCCAATGAAAATAATTGTCAAAAAACATTTAAATTAAGATTTAGTCATTTGACATAGGATATGCATAGGATACAAGATACTTTTAGTCCTATTAACACTTTTCATTCATTATTATGTGGCGCTCTGGAATGCTTGACTCTGATTGGTCAGTCTTAGCATTCTATGCTATATTTGTTTATTATGTTTTTATTTATTTATTTGTTCTAAAGAATATATTACAATAAAATACAATTTCAGTCTTTCTACTTCAAAATTTAATGCTTAATTTAATGTGCTACTTGCATTTTCTTCGTAAATTAACTGTGAAATGTTCTGGCGATTTTTAAGTGAAAATCATTTTTGTATCAATGCACAGTAAAAACAGATTAAAAAATCTTAAGAGAGTTAAGTTTTTGAAAAATTTTAATTAGAAAGTTTTCTATAAAGGCAGGTTTAAGGGAAGGGTTAAGGTAAAGGGATAGAAATAAAGGTTTTACAATATAAAAATATTTACATCTATGGGGTGTCCCCATAAAACATGGAATCCCAGTGTGTCTGTGAGTGTGTATGTATGTGTGTGTGTGTGCATGTTTATGTGGTTTATGAGGACACATTATTGTATAATGACATGGGTATGACATAGGTATTACAATATGAAGGTGATTCATGAGGACATTTCCGGTGTCCCCGTAATTCAAAAGGCTTAAAAAACATACTAAATGGTGTTTTATTGAAAATCGAAAAATGCACATAGTTTCCTGTAAGGGGTAGGTTTAGGTGCAGGGTCAGTGTAGGGCAATAACACATACAGTTTGTACAGTATAAAAACCATTACGCCTATGGAGAATCCCAATTAATCACAAAAACCAACATGTGTGTGTGTGTGTGTGTGTGTGTGTTTTATTCCTAGCATTGATCCTGGCAACTTTTCCCCTTGAAGATCCTGATGAGCACAACACGGTGACATCCCAGTGAAAGTGTTTACAGGTTCCTCTATCTCAGATCACAACAGGTTAAGTTTGTTCTGCTTTCCCCTCTGCCTTCAAACATAAAAGCAGATCCTCAGTCAATACTGCACAAATATTGACCAGACTGTTTGCAATACTGGTCTCCAAATTTCACTCTGTTCAACTGACCACAACAAACCGACCTGGGGTGCGTTTCCTAAAACCTTTGTTGGCTAACTATGGTTATTAGTTACACTTTTTGTGCAACACTGTTTTTACGTGCCTTATTGCATGTTTCACTGCAGTTTCAAAGAGAAATATCCACTGAGTGGTGCTAAAACACGGGTTCAATATGTGAACCCAGGCACATTTTTGTTACGTTGATATAGGTATGTATTGTGGCAGTTCATAATTTAAATATATACGTGGACTGTTGCTAAAAAAAAGTTAATGCTCTATCATGTTGTACACCAAATCCAACCCTAAACTTACCCGATAGTGTTACCCAATGCAAAACTGATATACAAATGTAACAACACATTTCAACTTCCTTTTACACAGATTTGAACCGTTTTGTCGAATCATAGTTACACAGGATTCAAACCGGAGCTCCTCGCCTCTCAAGTATGCCTCTGTACTCTGTGAGCTAACGAACAAACTTATCCTCTATGAAAACCCATAGATATGAAGCTAGATATATATGATGCTAACATTCAAAAGCATCAGTTTTCAAATCTCCCAGCATATTAATATTGTTTTAGGTCATAACATGATATTCTTCAAGTAATTGTGCAAAAATTATGCTTTATTAATCAAAACTCTGTAAATTTGTGTGAAAAGGAATAAAAGGTGTCAGAGTTTTACTGCCTCTAGTGTTCATTTCTTTTGGAAACTGCAGTGATATGTACTTATTGGTACGTATTTTGTGTCTCACTAAAAAGTGCAACGTAGAAAAATACAATATAATAGAAAATCACAAATATGCTTTCCAAAGCTATATTTATTTGAACAAAAATTCACTTCAAATAGTAATTTTGTGAAATATTATTACAATTGAAAATTTTGGAGAAGCCTATCCACTGGGCGCACAGAGCGTACACAGTTTTGTGTTACACGCAACACAACATGTCTTCTACATGTATTTATGTTTTGATTTGTTAACATTTTTTTATTTTTCTCTGTAAAAAAAAGTTTTATCATCACTTTATAGTGTTATGGCTAAACCACTGATGGCAGATAGAGTACTCTGAAAATGTCTTTAAAACTTTTCTGGACCTTGTTTATTACTTGGCAGTCAATGGGATAGTTAAGCATATAAGTGAACATTTGTTATAACTAGTTTAACTATATTATTTTGTTTTATGAATCCTTGAGTAAGTTAGATGGTTCTTCAGATTATATGTTGATGGTACATTATAGGTTCGTCACATTGTTTTTCAGGGACATCTGCCTGTGAAAGACTTTTTTGTTCTAATTTTAACCAAAAAGTTTTAGTTCAAAATATGTCATCACTAGACACTGAGATGGACACATCTTGAAATTAAGGTTAGTGGTTGATAACTCTTAAACCTAAAATGGGTTTTTGTACTGATCTCTGGTAACAGGTCCAGCGAGGCTGTGAATGTGTGAGGACGGCACTGCTCAAAGATCCATTTTGGGTTTCCCAAAGAACCTTACAGTGAACAGTGTTTCGTTTTCTCTGAAGAACACAAATCTAAAGACCCTTAAAGAATCTTTTGTGAAATGGAAAGGCTTTCTGGATGTTATGTTCTTCATGGAGCCATCAATACCAATAAAGAACCTTTGTTTTTAAGAGTGATCAATAAGTTTGTGGCCATTTCTTTTAGTACAAGTACTAAATACGCATATATAACCGTAACATATACAAGGACTTACATATGAACCTGTAGTATTATAGTACATGTGTGAATAATGGTGAGAGTGAAAGAGAGATAACGAAAGAGGGGGATGTGACCTCTAAACTCGGGTTAGGGCACCCAGGGGTCAGTAGTCGGAGAGAGATTGTAGGAGATGAGCGGTGAACTGGGTTATTCAGTAACTCTTTCTCTCGCACAGCAGGTAGGATTAGATGGACACATAGAAATTCACTCCCATTTCTAAGAAGATCTTATTTCGTAAAGCCGCTCTCAGCACAGTCCATTCATATAGTTCGGTTGTGTTTCTTCTTCTTCCTTTGAACCTCTTCTCATCCTCTCTTTCACATGCAGATCGGTAGTCTTCGTACAACCTTATTGTGTATAATGTTGTGTTTTCCCGTACTGTGTTTACATGCGCTCTCTCCCATCAGGATGTTGACTCTCTGGTTAAGGCGGAAATCAGCAGGATGGGTGATGTAGAGTAAATGTTAGTCCACAGTCAGCCTCAGTGTCAGGGTCAGGGATAGCAGTGTTTGAGCAGAGCCGACCTCACACTTTCACAGCCTCGCTGGACCTGTTACCAGAAACCAGACTCTCCAACGCTGGAATGCTAATGGGGGAAAATGATAACTATAATCTGACAGTTGCGTATGAGCATCATGACACCCACAACAATGACCCCCGAGCAGATGCAGACTTCAGGAATTATGTATAGATACTCTTTCCTGTATGTTTGAATAGTATATTTATGCAGGTTAACATTTCATTCCTCTTTCATTGCTTGGAAGACTCAATGGGGCATGTTTTATTGAAGAATGTACGTTGTCTCTTTCTTTTATGATTTCAAATAGATGCAAATAGATAACTCATAAGGATACCATTTTCTCCATTTGATCTTAAATTTATTCTCAGTGCTTTATAGTAGAAACAAATAAATAAATATATATTTTTTAAAATATGTAATTAAATATTTAATTACACTACTATTCAAAAGTTTGAGGTCGGTAAGATTTGTTAATTTTTTTTTTTTTTTTTTGCAAATGAAGTCAAAAACTACATTTATTTGATCAAAAACACACTCATTCATGTGATGACAAAACAGATTTTTTAGGAGTCAATATTTTTTGTGGCAAAGAGTGATGAATAGAACTTTCATTTATTTTGAAATATTTTATTAATTTATTGCATCCTTGCTCAATTATTATTAAAATTAATATTAATCTTATTGACCCCAAATGCTTGAAAGGGTAAAGTAAATACATTTAAAATCATGCTAAAATTTGTGTTTTTTTTAGGATGAACCATTATCAGCATAGACAGTGAATAGTGAATGTTTTAAATGCCGAACATAGCTTATTAATATTTAAAACGGCTATTAGGTGACAGAGTTGCCAGAAAACCAACTAGACATGATGACAAATTAGTTTTCAGATGCATAAGTAGTTCTCTATTTCAGTGGTTCTCAACTGGTGGTCCATGTTGAACAAGGAAAAAGTAAAAACAATTAAATGCAAGTAATTATGTATTGTATAATTAGCACAATAAATATACATAAATAAGTTAATCAACTTCGAAGGATGCACAAATTCACAGTCACAACTAGTAGAAGCTACTTAAATTATTGTACTTTAGGTCAGATCCAACACAAGTTAAATGGATCTGATTCAGATTACATTAAATATGGGTTACATTTAGTCCTTGATGAGCATGTAATGTAAAATCTGGTTTCTCAAACAAATCCAGCTGAGAACCACTGGTGTAGTTTCTTGAGCTGCTGTGATGTGTGGAGACTCGAAGTGGGACCTGCAGTTTTGGGTTTTTTTTAAGGGCTTCTGCAGATACTGGTCGGGGGTTGATGTGGGTGTTGCAAGGTTGAGGGGTTAGTCCCTCAAATGAACAGCTGAGTTATCTTATTTAGTCTGTATAAAGGCTGCCCAACTGTCATAACAAAGGAGCAGGACAGCAGGGCCCCTTGACAGACAATGGGGAGTCAATGGCTCCAAAGAGCATCCCTAACACAGAGCTCCCCTGAAAAGAGACACTGGTTGAATGAGATTGAGGGAGGCCCATAACAAAGCTGGAATCCCACTCAATTGGGGCATCAGTTGATGCTCTCACACGACCTTCTGCACAATGGCCACTCTGTAGAAGTTAAACTTACACCTGTAATAAAACAGATCAATATATAACTGTTCATATTTTATAAATATCATAAATACCCTGGGCTTGCTTTGTGGACATTACCTTTACAGCTTGGCCTTTGAGATGATCCTAACACCAAAGTATGTGAGAGAATTATTTCTTTATGTGACACCATTTACTAAAGTGCTTTAAATAAACTGCTGTGCAAATTATCATCATGAACAACTCTCTCACTGCAGCCCAACCCAAGACCTTTAAAGTGCCCCTATTATGGGTAATTATAGCTTCATATTTTGTTTTTGGGAGTCCCCAACAACATGTTTACATACATGCAAGGTCAAAAAATGTGCAGTTATTTTTACCTGTCTTGTTTAATGATTCCCAAAGGATTCGCTCAACGATTTATTTTTCCAAACCCCTCCTTTGCGATAAAGCAGCGTTTGTGAGCGCTGTGCTGCTTTGTTTACAGTGTTACCGGAGAAACTGTAATTTTTACCAAATAAAAAAGTGGCAAAGAATGAATTTAAATTTTCATTCAGACCAACACGAAATGACCAACAAGTAGGTAAGCAGTAAGCTAATATTTTGTGTTGATGTTGCTTCTGTAAATAGAAATAAATAAGAATTTAACTGCCTCCTAATTTTCTTAATCATGCAGTAAATGCTTTTGAACACACACGACATACTCGATAATGTCAGCTCACACATTAAAACAACATTTCCAATATTGTAGTTAAAGGGTTCATATGATGCGATTTCAAGTTTTCTTTTCTTTTTTTTTTCTTTTTTATAGATAAGATCCCTGAAGTTGAAAGATTAAAGTTTCAAAATCAAAGAAATATTCTTTATAAAAGTTATGACTTGTCCACCCTCCTAAAACAGCTCGTTTAAACACACCCCCACTTTTCCACAGAGAGGGTTTATTTTCAAACACCCCCCAAATGTTTACGCAAAGAAAGAAGGCGGAACTATTATTCTCGCTGCAGTGTTACTGCGGCGCCATGTTAGAAATCAGTGGTTAAGTTGTGTTCACAACACTGTTCCAGATCAGTTCAAACCAAATATTACAGTGTGTTCAGCACATTTATGGAATACTGACTCCTAAAACCTGGAGAGTAGCCTATGCTGGCTGTGCACAAAGACTATAAAGTGGAGCAATTCCAACTTTGCAAGTACAATCTGGCGCTTCTGACACGCAACCTTTAAGAAAGTTTCGTTTTCTTATTAAAAGAATCTGCTACTTGCTATTCAAACTTGAGTTTTGAGCAGTGAAGGGTAGTGCTTGTTGTTTGTTGTTTCTCTGATCACAAATGCTGACATGGTGTTATGTTTACAAGTACTAAGAAGACAGTACTATGTCATGTCTCCACTGGATACAACAAATGCTGTGCTTGTAATGTGTTTTATTATTTTGGTGTCATAGCGCCGGGACACGGCATCGCTTTATGGTAAGGGGCTTAACATTTCCACCACATGCTAGTGGTATTCGGCCAATCACAGTGCACTGGATAGCTGACCAATCAGAGCGCACCTCGCTTTTTCAGAATGATGAGCTTTGTACAAATCGACCTGTTTCAGGAGGCGGGGCTTAGAGGAGAATCAGAAATGTATAGTATGTGGAAAATAATAAACACATTGCATTACACCAAATACACAACATAACAATGTTCTTCTTAGCAGCATCATAAAAACTGGAGAAATGTATTGCCTAGTTTTAGCAAGCACTGCTAATTATTTAACTATTTAAATACTACAGTAATCTTAACAGAACTTACCTAACTTTTGCGATTAAACTCTTTTCTGTGTTGCTGTCGATTGACGAAAGGTTTTAGAGAAATGTGTTACAGAGAACAATAATGCTTTTCAGATTGCATGTCAGCAAAGTGCTGTCAAGCAGATGTTCACACACACACACTGTCAAATTAATGATTAAAATGAGCTTTGCGCTGAGACTGGGTTTTATTCAGTGTTTGTGAGGGCCAAAGGTGGCCAGAGATAGACTCCCTTTGCTTTCAACCCTCCTCCAGGTCTCTGTTTCCCTTGTATTCAATGCCATCAGCCTCACAGTATATCATTCACTTCGAGTTCACTAATTAACACATTCGTGACCTACATTTCCTGGTTCCTGACTCTCCTGTACACACTTTCTTCACCTTTAACCTACTGTAACAATGGTGTAAAAACATATAGATATTGTGATAAAACATATGAATAAATATTAATAAAATATTAGACTTAACAATACAAGACATGTAATTGGACTGTGTGTTTAGATGTAAAGAAGTAAAATTAATCACCTTATAATTTATGGTAAAACTTATTTTGATGATGTGCTTGATGCATCATTTGATTGTATTTTATTTAGGTTCGCATATGTTTTACTATAAAAGTCTCCATTTATGAATGTTTTCATTATTTATTTTTCTATTTAATCTATATATTTATTTAGATTTTGGTTTGTTTATGTGTTTAATTTAATTTAATTTAATTTAATTATTTAATGTTTCATTTTAATCATACGTATGTGTGTATGTATTTATTTATTTGTTTATATTTGCCTTTTATTTACGTTTTTATTTATTTACGTTTGTATTTATTTTTTGGTTTTTTATTTTTTATAAAAATATTTCTATAAAAAATATGTTTAATCAGATATAAAAGGTGTGGATTTGTATGCAATTTAGTACACTTTTGTTGTGTTCCAAGTTCAAATTAGATCAAGCAGTTTAGGTACAGTTTAGTAAGAACAATTGGTCAGGTTTACTTCTGTAATTATTATAATATATGCAGGAACCGAGCTGCAATCTTGTAATGGCTTCAGTTTCACTTTATTTAAATTGACACTGTATTTATTTTGTTTAAATTGTTTGAGTTTATATTTTGCATTGCTGGCAGTATTCCTGTAAATCTAAAGCTAGTTTGCAGGTTTCAAATGCCAGCTTGTACAGTAATTTAGACGTAGCTTTGGTCTCCATGTGCATGCAAGTCCGTTTTGAATTATGACATGATAAAGAGAGTTATTGTTACTTCTGTAAACATAATATAAGCCCTCTGAAAAGCAAGAACATCCATTAATTACACACCGAGCTTAGAGCGATCATGGAGGGAACAGGTGCTGATTGTCTCTGAGCGAGCGCTCCGTGCCCACAACACCCCCTATTATATCCCCTTACCCAATGATCCGAGAAACACACAACCATATTTCTAAGAGAACAGGCCGCAGTTGCACATCACACCTCATAACGCCTCACCGCTGCAGCGCGATAAAGTTTTAGGTGGGTCAGCATCAGCGGAGAGCGTTTCTAGGAATGCGAGGAGCCATATTTTTTCACGGTTGCTGTAAAGAGCTGTTTGAAGTGTATGATTCAGCGTTAGCTCATGAGTAATGTGAAAAGAATCCAAGTTAATGAGATCGATCAGGATTATCTAGTCTTCACATGAAAAGAACACCTCATAAAATTAGAGAATTTATGAAATAAGAGCTTTAGTTGAAACATGCCCCATCTGTAGCAAGAAGCTGAATGTCTCAGTTCACACACATGTAGACATACAATCATGTGAACTTGGGAATTCGACGATTGGAATTTGCTTTTAGTGACGAGAAGATTTACAGTGATTACACCCATAATGCAAAAAATACACCTATATATGTGTGTTTGTATAAGGTTATTTCAAAACCAAAATTACATACCAAAATATATAGCTTAAATATAAAGTATTATGTATTTTAAATCGTCCATCCATATATTTTTTATTTTCTTTTGCTGTATGGACAATACCATTTGAAGTCAAGCATTTTCTTCTAAAATTTTCTTTTCTTTCCTTCTGTCTAAAAAAGGCTGAATTAAATTTGAATATTTGTTTTTAGATATCTCCATTTAGTTTATCCATAGCAAAGTTTTGTAAAGAAAAAATGTTTTTGTAGTACATGTGGTGTTGACAACACTGTTGAAATTCACATCACCAGATTCTTGAATCTTATGGTTATTTCCCAGTTATATTAGGGATATTCAACACTGTCCACGCTTTTTGTTCACACAATCTATAACCATTTAGCATTCAGCATTTTATCTATAATGGCAACCTAGGCCATTAAGCCAACATAAAATGGCATTTGAAACCCATTTCACATGCAAATGTATTTCCAAATAGGGCTGAATGATATATATTGATTGATATCTTCATGCACATCTCATCAGTAAAGCCGGTTCTTTGATTCAGTGATCTACGGCTAACTGGTGCTCCATTTGAAAACAGGTGATGGAGATTTAACGCTAATCAAAGAACTGGCTTTACTGATGAGATGCGCATAATATATCAATATATACATGTATATTGCCCAGCCCTATTTCCAAATGAAACCAGACATCCAGTAAGAGAAAATGCAGGACTTGAGGAATTCATTGGGTTGTGAAACACCACCAGCACAAACTTTAAAGGAACCAGTAACCTTTTGACCAGGACATAGAAGCTAAAGGTCAAGTTCAACTACATTTCCGATTTGTATATTTTGCTATTGAATTCAGATTAATCATGCATTAAACCAGAAACAGTGTGGTGAGTTTGGAATTTTCTTTAATCATTTTCCTCAAGGGCACAATGGTGGCCCGCTGAGGCTCAAATCGACAACCTTGTGGTTACCAGCCTTGAGCCAGAGTCACTACACCAGACCACGCTAGTTTCCAGCAGCCCACAATAGCTTGATCACAGTCCCTGATACATTAGTTCATGGCTCTGGAATTCCCAGTGGAATCGGAGTCCTGTGGAAATGTGACACAACCCAGCACTTCCATTCCCTATTAAAATGCGACCATGGGACACGGGTTCAATGCAATTCTTGCGAGTCAACAATGAGGTTAGAAATACCATCAGCCTTCTAAAACCATATGCACTGCTGTCCCCAAAATAGGTCAGCAGAGGCCTTTTAACAGACCCCATCAGGGGAGGTGGGAGACCTTCGTTCACAGGACAGATTAAGATACCATCAGAAAGAGGTGCCAAGGGGGATCAGAGTGGAATGGGCCGAGGGATGAGCTCACCGACGGTGAGGCTGTGTGTGTCTCTGTTCTCGGGCAGATCGGACCCTCTGAAGTGCCACGGAGAGACTTGACTGACATGGATGCAAGTCATGAATGGTTATGGGTGTAACAGAACAAGTTATTAATGCTTCTCTGAGAGCTGACTGCTTTAGAGAAATCTGCAGAGATACTTAGATTCAGTGATAGATTTACTGATTAATCTGGATTCTGAATAGTTGACAAAACTGTTCTGATACAGGATCCAGTTACTCAGCTAAGAGGAAACATTTTCAGAATTTGGTGTTCTGACAAGGTTCTAGAAAGTCATGGACAAACTTTCTTCCAGTAACATTTCATAGAATGTTCCTCAGATGTTCTCTGTTCTTTAATAATATTCTTAAAACCTTAGCATGCAAATATTGTCATTTGTGGAATATTGTTTTTAATATAACAAAATGAAATGTTCCTTTAACATTCACATAATGAGGAGAAAAAATAAAAAATATGTTGTGAACACTCAGTAGTAACATTCCCATGATGTTTGCAAAATGATAAATTGGAATTGGAACATTCATGAAACCAAGAAAAAAAATATTAGTCAAATATTTAAAAAACTGGACTGAGAAATATTCATTTTTAGAGAATCATCTCAGCTGTATTTATGGTAGGTGGGGAATACTAGTCCAGTATGTTTAAAGGTATCATTTGTGCATCAACTGTCACAAAAAGTGTTGGGGACAAATTTGGCCCTTCTGGACAGTGCAGTAACTACATTAAAGTCAAGATAAATTATTTAAATTATATTATTTTGAAAATATTTCCATGTATATGTTTGTATTATATATAATTATATATATATATATATAAATTTTTTTGCAAGCAACAAATAAATTGTATTATTTTATTAACATTTATTTTATAATATTAAATAAATCTGAATGCATGTAATGTAACTTTACAGTTAACGTTATATATGTATATATAGCGGCCATGAAGTGACAGCATCCAGGTTGCATACTTCCTGGGATGCATGCATCAGCCAATCAGATAGTCCTATAATCTCAGTGGAATGGAAATTTAAACACATGAAATGCAATCACTGTTGCAGAGAACATGTTTTAATCTGGGATTTAACACCTGATTCTGTTTTTCCTGTGCAATAAAAGTCACATTAAGGCAAAAAAAAAAAAGAAGAAAAAACAAAAAACAAAAAAAAACTAAATTACTCTGTGAAAAATACATAATAATAATAATAATCTTCACAAATATTCCTTGCAACCAGAGTTTCAATAAAGAACCTCCTTCTGCCCAAAATAGATTATTTTCTCCATCTCCACTTCCTTTGGTCACAGCATAAAATCTGTTTTCAGCGCTAGTGCTTAATCCAGTTCTCCAAGCTCTCCTGTGATTTAATAAGAGCATGAAAGAAAGAAAAAAACAGCAGGAACAAAATGAAGACAACAAGCTGTCTTAAAGCCAATGGAGTCCAGTGACAAAAGCCTTGTCATGCTCTGGTGGGGTCTTGCCTCTAATCCAGAGGGTTTTAGAGGCAGCAGACACTGGCTTGTTGTTCTCTGGCAGGGATGGCTAGGCGCTAAGTAACTAGCAGAGCTACTGGCGACAGTTCCGTCCAGGAGAGATGGCCTGCTAATCCTAATCACGCCCGAGAATGCCGTCTGGGTCACATGACCTTTCGCTAGCTGTAATGGAAGGGGTCATAATTGGGATTTATCGCGGCAGAGGCAGCCCGCAGGAGAGGTGCCAGTCAAAGGGTTCTGGGTCCTGGATGTCTGACGGGTATAGTGGAGAAGAATGAGTCATCTGAACGCTTATAGACATGGAAGGCCACATTGAGCAAGCAGAAACATCAAATGCTAATTCAAATGAACCTGTCATAGTGAGGGGGGAATTATTTTGTGTTCCTTTGCAAAATTCCCTTGAGAAACTTGAAAAAGTTTTGCTACAGTAGAGCATGTGAATGTTTTGCCAGCAAACTCAAAGTAACAAAATGCTTTTTCCAAAGAATGCAAATGCTTTATGGGAGTATGCAAAGTTTTGCAGGGGAATGCAATATTTTTGCATTAGAATGAAAATGTTTTGCGAGATTATGCAAGTTTCGTAGGGGAACGCAATACTTTTGCGCTAGAATGAAAATGTTTTGCGAGATTATGCAAGTTTCATAGGGAAACGCAATTGTTTTGCACATTAACGAACAGATTCTCATGGAGAACAATACTCTTCCTCTAGAAAAAAAAAAATGCAACTACGAGAGAACACAAAGTTTCTCTGGGGAACACAATACTTTTGAACTAGAACAGCAGTGTTTCGTGGGATAACGCAACTCATCTCTGTGGAAAATGATACTTTCATGGGAGAAGAAATATTTTGCAAAAGAACGGAAACTTTCTTGAGGGAATTCAACAATTTTACACTAGCTTGCACATTTTTTGTGAAAGAAAGTAACCTTTCTTGGGCTGCAATACTTTTGCCAAAGAATGCAAAATATTTTTTGATTAAATACACAGGTTCTCCTATTTTAGATTTTCCCATATTTTTTCCCATATTTTCTAAGTGTTTGAATGACCATTAGAACTTTTTTTTTTATAGTGTTTATGTACTGTTAATTTATGAATGTAAGCAGGGATACCACATAAAGGAGATTGGTAAATATTGCACCTACATACTGTATAGTCCTATATTTGCTGTGCAGTTGTTTAATGTTGTCTTGTGGGAACATACAATCTCTGTCTTTGCTGTGTTGTGTTTGAGACATGCATTGTGTTGTGACATCAACACGTACAAACTTTAGTGGAAACATGAGTGCAGATTTTGCCCCACAAATCCCATTTCTACTATTCGTGGTTAACATGAGGACTCTCCATAAGTGTAGGCAGAAGTACAGATTGTTGGTTGCGATTTGCTGGAGGGTCCTCTTCAACAAGAAGGCCTTTTCTGTCTCTGGTGTAAGTCTATTCAGGGTGTCCTAATCCTGTTAACAAGATCCCTGACTGTGGGTGTCTGGGAAGTTGGATCAATATCAAATTCTCTCTTTTCACTGTTCTGCTCAGGCAAGTGATAGGCCAGCTTAAGAGGGTCTGGCAGGAGAATATGTCGCTCCATGACTTTGCTGTACCAACAGAGATTCAAACGGCTTTTCGCGCTGCCAAAATTACTATTTTACAAGCTAGAGATTTTAAAAAGAGCTTTGCATCCATTGTTTAGAAATTCTGATTTTTTTGTTGTATTTGTGGTGTTTGAAAGTATCATGTAGTTCTATTGTATGTAGGCTACTTAGGATTAGGGATTTAAACAAATATCTTAAAAGTGGTCAGCTTCAGCATTTTACTTATTTATTGTCAGAATTTATTTGTAATAATTTATAAATTGCTTAAATTATTCACTGTATCGGGTAGTTTATTGAGGAGAGGTGCACTGGTAAGTTTTCTAACTTTTATACCTGATAAAAAAAATAATATATATATATATATATATATATATATACACATTTAAATAGTTGTTTTTTATTTTTAATATTTATAGTATTTGTAAAATATTTGTGGTGATAGCTTTCTTAGTGACCAGACAATTTTCAGCTGTAATACTGGAAGTATTTATAAGTGTAGTGATAATTAAATTGTGATTACATTTAGAATTACACATTATTATTATTATAGTTATTTTAAATAATGTGTGCTGGTAGGCTTCTTAGTGATCAGACATACAATTTTCATCAATGATTTTTATAATATTATTGTATTATAATTACATGTATAATTCTTCTCATTCTTACAAATAAAGTGGTGATAATTTTCTTCGCGATCAAACATAAAATTTTCACCTATAATACTGAAAAATATTTTTGATAAATATATTGATAATTATTATATTATAATTACAAGTATACAACTACTACTAATAGTAATTATTATTATTTTATTATAAATAAGGTTTCTTGATACTTTTCAGACATCAGAAATCATCAGAATCAGACATTCAATTATTACCCTTAATACTGATTTTTTTTTACATAAAATTATCTTGATTATTATATTATTATTATTATAATTACATGTTAACTACTACTACTATTACTTAATTATGCTACTTCTACTACTATTTCTACTACTACTACTACAAATAATAATAATAATAATAATTATTATTAATATAAATAATGTGTGGAGACACAATTTCTCATAATTTTTAAGTAATTATATATATATATATATATATATATATATTAGAAAAATATACTTATTATAATTATATATACTGTTTCAAAACTATATTTGTTATTATTGTTATTATTGTCATCACCACAGGTCATTTTATTATATAGTTTTATAATAATGCATTTAATAGTGCATATGTATTTAGTAATGTATTATTCCATATTCATGTTTTATTATTTAATATATAATACATTTTTATATTATGTTTAAAGATATATGATACATTTATAAATACAATTTATTTATATATTTTAAAAAAATCTTAATTTTTTTTTTAACTAAAAAATGAAGTAGTAATAGTAGTAGTAGTGGGTATCATCAGTGGTCCCAATTAGCAGAGTCCACGCTCAGGTGAACAATGGTCCTCCTCATCAGACATGAAATATGCTCTCAATTAATCACAGGTATACGTAACCTGATCTGTGGTATTTTCTCATCTTTGTCTCGACCGCCGGGGCTGGATAATCCAAAGGCCTTGATGTATCATTGCCCTGCTGGATGTCTGCTGACTAATGTACCAGTAAATGATAAAATAAGTAAGGGGGGGTGGTACAAGTCAAGTGGAACTTAATTACCTCTGACAAGAGTTTTCGAGGGGAAAAAAAAGGATACCAGATCACACACGTGGGGATTGTGTGACTGCAATGACCAGCGCTCTCGAAGTAAAGGTAATGCATACCACATGAACGCAAACTATTATTTATAACCAGCAGTTTAAAAAAAAACAAATGACTAATCACACAGTACTTGCAATCGAATGATTTCTTTTCCGATCTATACAATCCCCCTGCAGAAAACATGTTTGCGTGTGACCGTGTGAAGGGCCTTCCACAGCAAGCGTCCCATGTTCCTCCTGGGGGTCCCAGCGCTGTGTGCATCTGGAAGAGATATTTGGCTGAGGTTCAGCCCAGAAGGCTTTCACAATGTGCCTTCCCGTCTCTGAAACACATCAGCTGAGATGAGATACATGTCAGGAAGACAAAAAAGGCAGCATTATTGTCGGAGAGGAACAAACAAAACGAAATAGCACGAAACAATTATAACCGACTGGATGACAAACACATTGCTTATTTTATCTTTCTGTGTTTCATTAGAATCGTTTTCCACACTCTCTCTAGTTGAGATGTAATACAACTTATTATTTATATTTGGGGGGAGGGGAGGGGAGGGGAGGGGGGGGGGATCATTCTGGAAATCCAAGATGTTTATTTCGGAATCTTTGCTTTGACGTGCCCTCAATGAACTCTTGACTGCTAATCTCAACTCGCTCTCGATGTTCACACAGGAGCTTTTGGCCGTGCTAATTGTTTTGCTTATTTTTATCTGTCTTCCCATTTTCCTTTCAGCGCCGAGCAGAGGAGCAGCCAACAAGAAGCAGGTCCAACAACATGCCTCTCAGCACGAGCAGCAAGTCTAATTTTCACATCTGCTCAAGTGAGAGGCTTAAATCAACAATCACTTAAGATAACAAGACTATATAAATTACAATGGCAATGAATTTAACTAGCAGAGCTCTTAAACACCCGATATTGTGGCTGCTTGAAGGTCCCTGTTGAGTTGAGCAACTGCTGTGAGTAACCGGTGACTCAAAGACGTGGCAGAAGTTCAGCACAGAAAGCTTAAAAGATGCTGCTATATTTGTGTGTCAATGACTGATGATGGGATCCTAGAGGATCTTTGTTTTCATCTATGAATATTGTACACGTCATTCTGTTATTATTAGTACAGATGGCCAGGAAATTAAGCAACAAGTAAATATTATGTTTGATTATTTCCACGGAAAGCATCACTGTTTCTGCTGCTCATAATAAATGACCCAGTGACTTACAAATAGAAAAATCTCACTTGGGGTTTGAAAGATATTTTTGATGTTTTTCTCTTACTGTATGTTAAACCCTGCATCCTCATATGAGGACATTATATTTTAGTGAATTTCTCTGAGACTCTACATGCCACAGTTTTAAGTCTGGATGTCCTGTAAAGAGCACGTTCAGAGACTTTTCAGAGATACCAAATGACTGGATGTTTCATCATGATCACACCCTCTACTTGGTTTTCAAAATATGTCAGATTTCAGATCAAAATATTACTTTCTGAAACAGGACATTGATTTTATACATGTCCTCATATGAGGACACCAGGACTAAAAGCATAATTCTGCAATTTGGGAGACATAACATATGAATAGGGAAATAAATTATATTTCAGTATTCTATTAAATATTATACATTATCATGAAAATCTGGTCAATTGTTATTCCCATTATTACACTTCTTTGTTCACTACATGATGCCCCAAAAACACATTAATATGCAAATTAGATTTAGTTTATAGATACATTGTACATAATGAGAATGGGCCATTTTACACACATTTGCAGAAAGATAAATGGTATAGCAAATCATTCTGTTATAACATAGTTGAGAATCATCTTTATATATAAAGTCTGTTAAAAACAAATGGAAATAGAAAAATGGAAAACGTATTGGTGATTTTAAAAATCAATTGTTTTTGCCTATGCAAATTTTTGCATATTTTTTCATGTCATGTATTTTTTAAAAAGAAATTAAGTCCTGATGTCCTCAAACGAGGATAGCATAAATTATAAATGAGATATAATTTTTTTAAATTATTTATTTATTCCATAATTTTTAATGCTCTAAACAATGTAAAGACACGAAAAAAAAATTTTTTTCCCTAAAACGTTTTTCTCAGGTCTTAAGAGCTTAAGTCTCTTATGCTGCATGTATTTGATCAAAATGCAGTGTAAAAACACAAAATATTAGTACTATTTTAAAAAACTTTTCTATTTGAATATATTTTAAAATGCAGTTTATTTCTGTGATCACAGCTGGATTTTCTCCAGTCTTGATCACATGATCCTTCAGAAATCACTCTTGTATGTTTAATATGCTACTAATTGAGAACATTTTGAAAACCATTGTGAACAGAACATAATTCATTTGAAATAGAAATCTTTTGTAACGTTATTAATGTCTTTGTAGTGGTGATCAATTTAATGCATTCTTGCTTAAAAGTATTCATTTCTTTCACAAAATTAATCTAACAGCACATTTTAGCATGATTCCATGACTTTTGCATGGGTGATCACATTTTTAAGATGTAAATGTCTAGTTTATATCCTTTCAAAAAATGTTTTGCTGAGTCAAAATAAGTAATAAAAAAAAAGTGTGGTACTAGGTAGTGTTCAAAAAAGGCCAAAAATATTTAGCTGACGAAAATGTGTGTCTGTTACGAAGGCACTGGCATCTAATTCAGCTGATTCAGAAAATTAAAGTCTTTGGTTAATTTGTTATATTACTAGTGGCATAATTATGTGCTCTTTCCCAGAGGGCCGTTTTCTTTTTTAATACTGTATGACTGGGACCGTTTGCCTAGAGTGGCATCTGCTGGGAAAATATGGATGTGTATTATCAAAAGCATTACTATAAATGTAATAGTTCAGAATGAAATTGAATCACTGTTACCTTATTTGCTGCTATAATTACTTTATGATACTAAAGCAGCTGAAAGCAGCTCTTCAGATGCAGTTGTGCCTTTGTCAGAACAATTTACATATGCAAATGTAATATAAATATATTAAATGTCCATATATGAAATAAATACGGTGGCCGAGAGAGCTCAACGCGCTGCAACTTACAAATAACACATGCAAACAGAAAAAAACGGCTGCAACTTAAAAAAGCATCTTCATCAGTTTGACAA
>JAUMHE010000060.1:5454997-5477973 GCA_032359235.1 Enteromius mattozi | reverse complement strand
TACAGCTGTAGATACTATGTAGCAATGTGTACTTACACTGTGGTTACATACTAGATACACATCTAGTTACTATGTAAATACACAGGTATTAGGGACACTTAATATAAAGTGGGACCAAAAGTTTTGTTAAGGTTTAGTTGTTCATGTTTTTCTCCTCTATTTTTGGCCATATATACATTCTGGAAATTGAAAATGCTGATTTATTTTATACTTGGGTAACATACGTTTTTCAATCTAAATATACAGGCATAAACAGTAAAGGTAATACAAATCAGTATGTATGTGTGTATTTATTTTGCCCAGTATGAATTGTAACACTGGATATTTACTTCTTTTTTATTGATTGATTTATTTCCCCTTGAACTGCAACGTATTTGTCATTCAAAGGTTTAAAAATGTATTAAATTTGAGCAACACATTTACATAAACTGTGCTGTTTACACCTTATCTATACAGTATTTACCATATATTGGAAAAATATTTAGGCCAAAAAAAACCCAAAACATTTTCTCATATGGAAGAATAGTAAAGAAAGTGAGAAAAAAATTCTAAAAAAATAGTAAGTGCACAAAATCAGCACAAAATGAGAGAAAAAGTGTAAAATATTTATGTTTGCAAGTCAAATAAATGCTTAATGGCAGCTACTGTATTATTGCTGAAATGTTTTCATGGCCTATAGGTTTGTAAATCTTCCTTCAGATAAGATTTCTGCCTTTATCAAAGCGTTTTTGGCAGTGAAGTCTCGTTCTGGATTCAACACAGCTTGCCAGGTTTTGCAAAGTGTTTCCTCCTTGTAAAAGGTATGTGTGTCTGTGTGTGTGTGTGTGTGTGTGTTTTGTGGGATTCATCAAAACCACCTTTTTCTCCATTGTTCTTCAGCTAAAACTAATGTGAATTTTCAATATAATATATAATACAGAATCTGGCAACTTATGCATGCCAAAAAATGTTTGCAATATATTCCACCCTTAAATAATTCTGCGTTGAATGTGGATGAATGAACAAACCTATCTTGACTGTCCACTGTGATCTATTCCATTACACGGGCACTTGCCCCCCTGACAGTTTCAATGCAAGATCATCATATGCAAGAATGCAGAGCGTTCAGCTTGACACGTTTATTTATAAACACCAATAAGTGCACATGCTGAAGTTGGGCTTTTTCACATTTTTACAAGGACATGCACAATAAAACCCCAAGACTCTGTAGGACGGGGGCGGAGAAGCGCTCGCGTCACTCCGCAGGTGTGCTAGACGCCTACAGAAGCCACATGCTCAACAAAAGGCCTCAGACTGAAGGCAAGCTTTGTTCTCTGCAGAGTCCAAGCGTGAGGGAAGAGTTTGAGAAGGTGCTTGGAATGATTTGTATTGTTGCCTTTTTTAACAAGCTTGATTTGGAATGGATTCTAATTGAAGCCATGAGTTGCTGGTGTTTTATCCTCAGCTGCTGCTTTTGTGATCTTCCAGCCAAGTTCGCGACTTGACAGCTGGAATGGATTTTTTCCGGGTTGCCGTGTAGCTTCAGTTCTCAGAGGTTTTTGTTAGAGTAACATGTCTTAAGCTCTTTAAATCCACTCTGACACATCTCATCTCAGGTTTTGCTTTTTCATGATGAATGGAATTATGAGACAAATAAACACTTGAGAAAAGAGCATAGGAGCCAAAGATAGATCAGCCACTCCTGCTGCGCTAAATTTACACTAACTTGGCAGTTGGACTGAGTTTAACGCTAATGATTTTATACTAGATTCTCAATGAAGAGCTGTGGAAAAGTGCACACTGATGGACATTTTTCACATAACCCTGAGAAAGCATGTTTTTTCCCCCAACAAGTAAGATTATTTGCTCTCTTTTACAGTAGAGTGGGGGGAGGGGAATAAATAATGGCATTCCATTGTAGTGTTGACTGCATTTTTCAAGTTAATATTCAGTTTTGTTACATTATAATGTGACTGATGTCAAATACATAAATACTAAATATGTATGAAACAAAATATAATTTATTATAGTATATTTATTTTTATTGATAGAAAGTAATACAATCACAAAAAATCATAAATGTTTTTTTTACATGAAGAAACTTAAAATAAAATTAAATCAGTGGTAAATATGTATATATAGAATTTATTTAATATATATATATATATATATATATATTTGAACATATTTACATAGCACACTTATTTATGTTTTTACTTATTTATTTACTTTTTAAATTAAATAGCGCAATTTAAGATTGCATATTGTAATGTATTTTATTATATATTTGAATGATTACGACGATGCCCAAAATTCAACTAAAAACATTGCTGATCTGGCGGGACATTCTTGAATGTCAGACTGAAGGCGGGGGGCTCGTTCACACCACGCTCCCTCTAGACTGTGGATCTGCTTTATTATGGGAAACAAGCCCTTCCTAGCCATAACTCTTCTTCAGTCCTCTAAAGCTTTGGCTGGCCGTTTACTGCCCTGTCTGCCATTGTCTGAAAGGTCACTGAGAACCGTTACCATGAGGAAGGAGCCCCAAATCCCTTCTTTATGGGAACTTACACATAGCTTAGGCTCGACGGAGCGGTAGCCCTTAGCAACCATGTCCCATTGATCACTATATTGGAAATGCATTGTGGGAATGTCAGGGCATACTGCGGCAGGTATTTGTGCACCCTTTAATCCATACATCAGCATCCTGACGTCGACATTCTCACATGAAGTGTCTGTGTTGATGGATTTGTGCTCTATGTGTTTGACTGAAACCGTGTTAAGATGAGAGAGGTTTCATTTGTTTTAAACAAGAAAAAAAATTCCCCTGGCATGCTTAAAGGCATAGTTCACTGAATGAAAACTCATCATTATGCACTTTCATGACATTCCAAACTTTACATGACTTTCTTCTGTATATATACTTTTAGTATTCATTTATTTTACCTTTATTATTATTATTCTTATTATCATTTTCAGTTTAGTTTTTTTTTATTTTAAGTTTTAGTAAATTGTGAAATGCTTTTATTATTTCTTTTTAAATGTACATTTCTTTTATTTTAGCTTTAATGATTGTACATAAACTTATTTTATTTCATTTAGCTGCCAATGCAACATTTTTAATTTGTTATATAATTTAATTTAATTTCAAAAAGTTCAAATTAATGGTAAATCAATAACAACACTGTGTAATACAAAACTTTTCTATGCAAAAAAATTTCAAACCTTTTTTTTAGAATTTTAGTTTGAAATTAGTTTGAAAATGGATAAATGAAAATTCAGAATTCCACCCACACACAATATTACAGTTCTTACATTTTTAATGTTTTGTTTTTTGATCTGTAAATTCAGCCCTGGTGAGCATAAGAAACTGCTTTAAAAAAATAAAAAATTGCTCATTACCTGAAATAGATCCACTGGCACAACTGATTTAATTTAACGCATTGGTAATATCTGTAAAAAAAAATAATAATAATAAAACCATCTAGTTTGTACGTATTGTTTAATGGAACAAAAAATAATTTTAAAAATGATACAGATCACAGTACGTAATGTCTTTACATCTTTATACGTAGATGCTGCTGAGACGGGTGACTGTTTCCTCCACGGGAAGCCCCGCCCCTCCAGGCAGGTGTCACTCTACCCACACACCCAGCGCTGATCTCCATTTTTCCCTCCAGTCTGTTGACGCTGTGAGTAATATCCTGGGCAGAAATGAGACGGAAATGACAGCGACAGCAGCAATGCCCAGCTGTGAAACTCCCAACAACACGCCGAGATAAGAAGCAGGAGCTTCCATGTCTCTGACCCTTCCCAGGCCTGAATAAACCACCAGCCAGAAGTACTTTGGTATCTAATTATATATAGCTACCACCCTAACAACCTTATAGCAATGCCATTCAATTTCAAAAGTCATGCAACATGCACATTTCCTTCAAAAGTAACATTTATTGTATTTTTCCTACTTGCTTTCTTTCAAAAACAAAAAAAAAAATTAATCAGACTGTCAGAGCTCATTAACATGAACTCAGCCATACAATTATCCTCCCTGTGTGTTCTGAAAGGAAAAACAGCTTTCTACAGGCAACAGAATGATAATACTGGTTGAGATGCACATGAAACTGATTTGCTTCAACTCAAAAGAACATTTCTTTCAGTCCCACATTATTGGTTCCTCTCAGCAGCTCTGCAGATGTCAGCTGAGATGTGGTCAACCTCTCCAGACGCTCGCTGTCATTTCACACTCGACAAAATGCTGCCAGTTGAGGCTGCCAAACAGCCATTTAAAAAATTAAATCATACACAAGTCAAAATGCATTAGGAAAGGGTTGCAGGATGATGTTTGTCATTTTCAGACGTTCAGACCCAGTAGGGGAAGTAAGTCTGGAATTTACTCAGGCCCTGGTAGCACACGATCACTGCCAAAATGTCTATTCTATGTGCGATTTCCTCTGGAAGATGTCATTTTTAAATAGTTTGTTTATCTGTAATACATCACCAAAACTGATTTTGTCTGATATTAGAAAGATGTTTTTTGTGAGCCAAAATCTAGTGGGTTGCCTGTGGAGGCAGCATTTTATAACACCATATGCATGTTAAACAAATGATTAAACAGCTAAAGGTGTGGGGAAAAAAAATAAGATATTTTTGATGATATCATAGAGCCATCTAACCCTCCATAGACAGCAATACAACTGAAATTATCCAGATCCAGAAACTTAGTAAAAACATCAGTAAAACAGTCCATGTGACATCAGTGGATCATCCTCACTTTTGCGATGCTACGAGAATACTTTTTTGTGCAAATAAAAGAAAATAACATAATTTACTTTTCTCCCATGACTTACATCTTCCGCCATTTTTGAGAGTATGTCAACGCGCCGCATATGCAAGCTTTAATGTATTTGACGTAATCAGCCTTTTTTACATCTGGGGGAAAACTGAAGTTGATCCACTGATGTCACATGGAGTTTTTTACCAGTGTTTTTACCACATTTCTGGACCCGGGATCATTTCAGTTGTATTGCTGTCTATGGAGGGACAGATGGCTCTCTAATCTCATCAAAATATCTTAATTTGTGTTCCGAAGATGACCGCAGGTCTTATGGATTTGGAACGACGCGAGGGTGAGTAATTAATGACGGAATTAAAATTTTTAGGTGAACTAAGCCTTTAAGCTCAGCTGTCCAAACCTGACTAAAGCCATGGGTGGACTGTAACAAAGTACTTCTATTTGTACTTCTATTACTCTCCTCAAGCACATTTTTCTATTAAATGTAGGAGCGACAATGAGAATTTTATTTTTTATTTTGAGATACTTTTTCCACTACATTTTTTAAAAATGCATCATTCCTCATTATTTTGTGTCACAACAGTAGTGTCCGATTTGTGAACATGCTGACTCTTTTCAATGAACCTGTTAAATAAGATTGCAAGTTGAACTGAATGATTCATACTAGATATTTTAGACTGAACGCAAACAGTAGCAGCTGTTCTTGAGTCAACAACTCACTGATTCAAATAATCCGGTCAGTCTCTGCTTCACAACTCACTGAATTCACAAGTCTAAATCAAAATGAGGCAAAAAAAAAAAAAAGAGATCCTCAGAGCTTAAAGGGATACTCCACCCCAAAATGAAATAAACCCGTAAAAGATTTGTTCATCTTCAGAACACAATTTAAGATATTTTAGATGAAAACCGGGACTGTCCCATTGACTGCCAAGTAAATTACATTTTCAAGGTCCAGAAAAGTATGAAAGACATTGTCAGAATAGTCCATCAGTGGTTCATTCTGAATGTTAAGAAGTGACAAGAATACTTTACTGTACTGTATGCAAGGAAAATAAAAATAATGATTATGCAATAATTAGTTTCCTCTGTCTCTCTGCATCACTGTAGCGACATTTTGAAGAATATCCACTGAACGCAAACTACATACACTGTCAGCCGTGATACATTTTCTACACATATTTATGCTTTGATTTGAACAAAAACAGTGCATCCTTGTGGCCTAGCTGACACAGAAGAGCATACGTAGTTTGTTCAGTGGATATTCTCCAAAATTATGCTATGGTAATTACGAAGAGACACGGGACAGACAAATTATTGCATAAAGTCATTATTTTTATTTTATATACCACTGATGGCAGATGAACTATTCTTACTACAGTATGTATTTTCTGGACCTTGACAGTGTTCATTGCTTGGCAGTCAGTGGGAGAGTCAAAACCCTATCAGTTTTCAAGACAAAAAAAAAGCTTTTAAGGGTTCGTAACGACATGGGGGTAAGTGATTAAAGGAAAAAAAAAAAATCACAACTGATGGTGTGAAAAGCAAGTTAATAATGCTGAATTTTAGGATTATTGTAAATGAAAGGCAAATTTAGGTCACGACTGTCAGTTGTTTGTGAACCAAACCTGATGTAAAAGCGCAAACTGTTTTTAACCCACTGTATGAAATGCTTAACATGCCCACATTTGTGCATAACCATCTCAGAAAAGAAAGTTTTAGGTAAAAACATACATTAAATATAACATTAAAATAATGCAAATTAATGTTCATCCATCTTCCCCGCTGCCAAAGTTTCTCATGACTTTAGGTGATGTGGTTCAAAAAGGCAAGGAAGGGAAGGGCACGTCTTTGTCACACTCCAGAAACAGAGCTGCCATTCTCAGAGCAAGGCAGGGCCGCTGACGTTCTTGGGAATGCCAGTTCAGTTCCCGAGCCTTGTACCCGCTGACCTGATCGTGTCATCCTGACTTTGTTCCGGATTCTGCTACTGCATTGCTATAGTAACGTGCATGTGAGGAAATGATGATAGTGATAAAGGCATGGGAAAATCTCAGCTGCTTGGTCAGATTGGCTAAAACAGAGTGACGTGAACTAGATTAACAACAACAGACTCAACACTAATAAATAAATAATAAAAAACAAAAATTTGTGAGAATAAAATTTAAATTAATGTATACAGAGTTGTGTAAAGAGAGAAAGAACCATATATTTGATATGATACTGTATGTTTATCTATAGGCTACACACTGTATGCAGAAATTGTAGATGTAAATGTGTTACAGTGGTAGACACAAAAAACTGACTTTGTGGTCATAATTATGAATATGGAAGCAAACTTCTTGTATTTTATATGTACTATAAGCAGAATAATTGCAATGAAGTAGAAATAAAGTTAGAAAGCATGAAACTCGCAGTTTCGTAATATCAGTCTGTCAGTCAAGTTTGAAATAAAGATGCAACAATTTGGAAACTTTTTTTTTTCCAGGATTCTTTGATAAATAGAAAGTTCATTTATTTGAAATAGAAATCATCTGTAGCATGATAACTGTTTTTACTGTCACCTTTGACCAATTTATGATTCAGTTATTTCCAACACAGTCTCACCAATTCCTATGTATTTTACGAGGTGGCTAATTTGTACAACATTTGTCTAAACCCTAGTAACGGGTAGGTTTAGGGGTGGGGTTATGTGTTGGTAACTTGTACAAATTCATACAAACTGGCAACTTGTACAATACATACAATTTAGCAAAAATAGTAGGAATTTGTACCACCCCAGTGACAACTTTTGTACCTTTATTTCTGAGAGTATATTAAGTAGCTGTTTTCAACATTACTAATAAGAAATGTTTCTTTAGAAGCAAATAAGCATATTAGAATGATTTCTGAAGGATCATGTGACACTTAAGACTGGAGTAATGATGCTGAAAATTCAGCTATGCATCACAGAAATAAGTTTAAACAAATAAAATAATACCATATTAGTGTTTTTACTATATTTTGAGTACATAAATGCAGCCTTGGTGAACATAACAGACTTGCAATATGTAAACAAACATTTAAAAACTGTAATGTTTGTAACCTTTGACAAGTACTGCAACATGTGATTGATCATGGGGGGATGCAAATATTTGCAGTCGCAAAGCCAAAATTTCTAGAACAGAACGGCCCAATGCCAAACACAACAAGCAGCTCTAACCTCTGAACTCAGACTGAACCTCCATCCACATTAACTTGTGTGTACAAACATTAGCACCTGCTCGTGCATTTTCATAATGTGGCAAATTAGCAGTGAACGGTGAAAGACCGAAACGACAGCGCAGCTGAACTTTACTCGCTGAAACAGCGTCCAGAACTCACAGACCCAGAGGAAGTTAAAGCAATGTTGAAAAAAGTTTTGACATTGCAAGCTAAGCAGAGATAGAAGGTGGTATTAGGGTGCAAGAGTGTGAATATTTAAGTTGGCACCCGCTATAGTCCACAACATAATCATGCAAAGCCAACCTCAGATAAAAAACATGCAGAATGCAAAGACCTGCACTTTTTAATGGCCATATTAAGAACCTCAGCTAATAGAATAATATCTCTGCTGTTTTGAAGGTCACTTATGTTGATTTGATTTACAATAAGAACAATGAGAGAGTTCACCCAAAAACAAATCTTATTTCTCAGAAGGAGAAATAAGCTATTATTTCAGTGTTTCACAGAGAATGAGAATTTTTTGTTCCTCACAAAAACTGACCATAGTTACTTTTTTTTTTCTTTTTTTTTTCCAAAATACCACAGTTACCAGTACAGTTAACCTTCTAAACTGTAATTAATATGGGATATAGGTCAAGTTGCGTAAGACTCTCTGAATGTTTCGTTCCTTTTGGCTCCTTTGATGACAGTGCTTAATTTGCAGTTTTAATTTAATAAAAATAACTATATTACCTACTGTATTCTTTCGGAAGCTGTGGTTATCATGGTCCATTTTTGTAAAGGGTTCTACAGCGCTATAAAAAGCAGTATGTCTGTAATCTATATGACCACACCGGACATTTCTGGATATTTTGGGCCATTAATGTATCTGCTAATGGTCGCCTTCATCATGCTTCACTCCAAAATTAAACTTATGTCATTAATTACTCACCCACATGTCATTCCAAACCCATAAGACCTTCGTTCATCTTCGGAGCAGAAATGATCCCATTTCAGTTGTGTTGCTGTCTATGTAGGGTCAGACAGATCTCAGATTCCTCCAAAATATCTTAATTTGAGTTCCAAAGATGAACGAAGGTCTTACGGGTTTGGAACGACACGAGGGTGAGTAATTAATGATAGAATTTTCATTTTGGGGTGAACTGACCCTTTAAAAAAATAGAGTTTACCTCTTACAGTTGTGACTAAATTTGAGATTTAGTTAATGCTTAAATTCACTGCTGTCATGATTGTACAGTATTAATAATTTACAGTAATTGTATATACAGTACAATACATAGTTACTGTAACAATAGAGACGGGAAGGCGTGCGGATTCAAGTGCAGACTGTTTTAATGATACACACAGAGTCAGAACAGGCAGAGTCGCATACCGGCAAACATGAATGTAGAAGGCAGAGTCATAAGGATAATCCGAATACGTAGCGTGGTTCAGGCAACAGCAAACAGTGTCCAGGGGGGCAAAGCAAAAGCGAGAGTCCGGGGCAAGCGAGGTCAATAACAATAAATCCAATACAGGGAAAAACATGAAAACGAGGAACGCTACGGGGAAACTCCAGAGACGGGAACACAATGAAAATAACAATGATCCGTGAATACACAAAGACATACGGGCCTTTTATACACATGAAAGTTAGACTAGGGGGTGGAGGAATGTATGAGTAGCCATGACAACAGACAAGGTGGGTGGAGACATGAGTTCATAATAAGAGTCCATAGCACAGAACGGAGGGATAGAAAAACACAAAACATTGTCCGGGCTTTAGTGCCCTCTAGTGGCTTCCGAGGGCAACTCCAGTGCCACTCGTGACAGTTACTGTTTTTTACAGATTTGTTGGGTTATTGAGAGTAAATTGTTGCCTTCCTTTTACAGTAATATTTATTGATTAATTTGATGGATTGATTGATTTATAGTCAAATTTTTCTGTGATAACTCTGTATATTTTGTATTGTTTTATTTGATTTGATTACTTCTTAACCATTTAAATGACATTTAGATTTCAACAAATTACTGTCAATTATTTAAATAACAATAAAATAACTGTATAGAGCTATTATGGTAAATTACAAGAACAACGTAGCAGCCAGTAACTTACTGTAAATTCAGTGTCATATTTTCAAGTGCTTGTGTAGCCCTTTTATTTCAGTGTAAAGTGTCTCTCCATCAGGCGTTCAGGAAGACTACGCTCAGATCTCATCGAGCCACAGCCTCGTTACTCAAGACCAGCAAAGCTGTGTAAACATCACAAAAATGAAAAGTTGCAGGACGCCCATTTGGAACGTATTAGCTTTACTCCATAACCTATGTTTAAATTATTACAGCCAAACCCAGGAGTTTGGCACTGGCAAGCTGCTCCGACCAAGGCCAGTTAACCTCTGGGGTTACAGACGAAATTGTCAAGTTTAGAGATATGTTCAGTTCCTTGTGGAAAATGTAAATTTGCAGTCCACTTGGCCATGTGGAAAGGAATTTTAAATGACTCAATGAGACAGCTCTACAACTGTAGGGGCAAAGCAGGTCAACACAGCAACATAATTCAGCAGGAGTAATTACGCCATCGGACCGGTCCTACATTCAGAGAGCATTGTGTCATCTTAAGTACTGCTCCTCTTCTACAGGCGATGAAGGATTTTATTGATCTATTCAGCAGGAATAATGCATAGGTGCAATATTAACTTGAAATATATATTAGAATTATGCACACCTGAGTATACAGACCTCAAATACAGACAAAATACAAAGTTCAACAGAAATTCATGTCGCCTACTTAAATAAGAACTCCAGTTTGGTTTGCTATTGGTATAAATGCAGTATGGTAACACCATATCATTTTCAGATTAAAAAAAAAAATACTTTTCTCATTTCTTAAATTGACTTTGGATAGCAACAAGCAGTCTTTATTTACTGGAAAAAATTGTGATAGACAAATGCAAGAACTGTTTATAGACAAATGTAAGAACCCCCCCCCCCCCATTATAAGGAGGGTCTTCAAATTAGTACTGCTCTATTATGCGTCTCTATTTTCTTAGACTCTGTAAAAATCTCTGTAATGGAGCATGGCAATCTTGGATAAGAACCTCCTGCCGTTCACCGTCTAATTACCCTCGGCTACCTCTCTGAGCTTTCTCTGTGTTTAGATTTAATTTGATGTTGGTTTTAATCCCGAAGTGTCAATCTTCGTTCCTGCCTGAGCAACCCTGGACAGGGTCCCAAATTAAACAGCCAGCACGCTCGTTTAAACGGCCAATTATGAATGCACAAAAAGCTTTTTTGTAACCGCAGTCGTCTTGCATAAAAGGTCAAAGGCGAACAGAGATCTCTGCACTGATTTATAATTCTCATATTCTATAATTTCTCAATTCCAGATCATGTAAAACTGCATGTAAACCGGCACTCTTGACGAAAACGCACACGTCCAAAATCATTAACTGCAGTTCGTGATGAATCCAACAAAAACGGCAAAAGTCACGCCAGATAAACACATTTTTAATTAAATTGCATAGCTCTAGTGTTTTTCCCAACAGCGTAGAGTCTTAGCTTTTTAGCTCCCATTAGATGAAGTCTAGTTTTTCTTGAGTTTATTTTGTAATTTCATCATATCTTTTGATGGGTTGTTAGGCCCCGTTCCAAACATTGCAGAACAACATTAAACCCAGATGAAGCTTCAGTCCAGGATCTAATGAAGTCATCAGTGAGGTCAGACATCTTTTTTTATAACTCAAAATTATCTCGTTCAGAAATCTAGTGAGTTGGAGTACGCATTAGGTAAAAATTACTTAAGGGTAATCAATTGTGTTGACCGTTCACCCTGTAACGCTACAACTCATGATGGATGACTACAGCAATGCATCACTGTAGGAAAACACAACTGACAGCAAGATGGTAGCGCTCCACGTTGTAGTATCTTCCTGCGATTTGATTCATGGGCCGTTAACTTGGCCGTAAGATTCCTGTAACTCAGAAGATAAGAAGTTTTATGTCTCTGTGCAAAAGAAATGTACAATTAAACTTTCTGACAGGAATAAATTAAGCTTGCGTAGGACCTGAATAGTGAAGTTTTATTGCACTATTGGATAAGTCTACTAAAATGACTTGGCTCCTGCTCAAGGATGCATAAATTGTCTAATGCTTGGGCAGGAAAACACAGCTTCCAGATTTATGCAACTGCATGGTGAGGTTTACAGGTTCTCGTCTGTCATTCATAACTTCTAGGCGTTTTATTATGAGCTATCACATGCTTTGCACCAATTGTTCTCTGAGGGACATGCTACAAACAGTTGCTGATGCGAGGTTTTCAATGTAGGTATTTTTCATCTTTAGTCAGGTTTACGATTGACTTACAGTGCTACTTGATGTTGTACATCACGAGAGACTTGTTTCAGATCAGTGGGATATGGGTTCTCCAATAAGTATTTGGTTTATGAAGTGTACAGGACAATATTGGCAAAAAAGGCATGCAACTCTTTCACATTTAGTGTTGGGACTTGCATGGAACAGCAGCTCCCATGATTTCATCACCTGTTCCTGATTTTGCTTGTTTGGGTTTTCCTTGAGCTCAGGAAAGATCTCCCGGTGCTCTGAATGGAAGGGGGAGAGGGACTTTAACAGAGGTGCCTCTTGGTGGTCTGTGACAGAAACTCTCAAGTGTAAATTATGTAATGGGGTAGAGCACGAACAGTCAAAATCATCAGTGTCAACTGTGGGAAAAAGTGTATTGAAAGCATTGTGCATTTTGCAGTTTTGAAATTTCGTCTGGTCTCCTCACAGAAGAGCTGCTTGCTAGATATGCCATAGATTCACGGCATCGAATCATTTGAAGTTATTTCCATTGTTAATTCCAGAGTCCAAACAGCTGATAAAACTGTTTACCCTGACCAAGTCTTTTCTTTTTGGTCAAGGTCAAATGTATCTCAGCATTCAAGCATGCTTTATAAAACCAGTTCTTAATGCCCTTTAAACAGTTCGCAATGCCTAACCCCATTTGCGTTGATATTTGTGAGAGTCTCCATGTTGAAGAGGATAGAGCTGTGTGACAAACTAAAGTTGGCTTGATGGATGGGTCAAATGGAGGCTCTGGCCAGGACAAACACATTGTGAATAGGTCCTCATTCATTTGGGGCCCGTGTGGTCAAGTTTTGAGCAGCTTTTTAACAACACCGCTATTGTGCCTTCTGCTTCAATAAATAGAGGTGCTTATTCAAGGCTGCTATTGATTCGTCATTTTTCATATGTCCAGATGTCACACAAGTTATAAAGCTAGGGAGTTTAGTTTAAGCACCTGGAGAGAACATTATGCGAGCAATTTTTGGTTTTGCTGAAGCTTTTTATTTAATGCATACTGTGTTTTGTATGGTAAAGAATCAACATTTTGGATTTATGGCTTATTTAGAGAAAAGGCGCACAAGCAGGATGTATTTTTCGCCAATCGCTGCCAACATAAATCCAATGTTTTATAGGCGATTTAGTTTTGTTTAGCTGAGCGTCACTCTTTAAATGTGATTGACCTTGATATGCTTCCATAATATTAGCTGTGGTAACGTCAGCTTTTTCACTTCATTTCACTTGTTTATGGTCAATGTCGTTTCAAATCTGGGTGGAGGACGATGAGATGGTCCAGTGAAGGAATGAGGGTATCATTTAAATGAATGATACGCTACACTTACGAGCCACGTCCAAGAATCATTCATCTGTGAGCTCTGTGCTGTAATGAGAAATAATATAACTCACTCACCGGCCCTCAGACCATCTGGCCGTAAGCAAGCGAGTGTGTTCTCTAAAACTCACAGTCACAGCTTCTGGAGAGTATCATCTTACTCTCCAACAGGTGGATTGTTAGTGCCTCGCGCAGACAGCCAGAAAAGAGGTTTAGGACGTTATAAATGAGAGCCTGAGTGGGTTACCGGAACCTCATTTCTGACACCAGGGCACATGAGAAATCTTGCAAATGCAATTACTTCGCTTCTCTTCTGGATAATTTTGTAATTTCCCCAATAGGCTACACTATTGTTTAAAAGTTTAGGGTCAGTAAGATTTTTGAAAAAAGTTTCTTCTGTTACCAAGGCTGCAAAATAAAAGCCAAAAACAAAAAAAAAATCAAAAAAACTATTGTTTTCTATGTTAAAAAATGTAATTAATTCCTCTTGTGGCAAAGCTGAATATTCGGCAGCTGTTACCCCTTCTGAAAACATGCTGATATGCTGCTCAAGAAATATTTGTTATTATCAGTGCTTAATATTTTTGTGAAAATGAACTGAAGTCGCTATAAGTCCATTTTAGCGAATCAGCACACTGTATTTAGGCCAAGTGGCAAGTCTACTTTCAACTAGACGTACTAGCTGAGAGGAGTTTTGTCAAAGCTGACTAAAAGTGATCGAGGATGGATAATTTTGACAAACTTGATGAACCTGTGATATCTTCTTCAGGGCATAAAAGAAAGATAAAAGCTGAAATGTTTTCACGGAACCTTGCAGAAGCAGCATGTTACAATGGTGAGGGGAAAAGCTCAGTCTATTACTTGTATCACATACATACAAGTCTATGATCATAACAACAAAAACTTTTATCAGTCAGTCATCTACTTTTTCATCTGAGGAGATTATAAAGATTAAACAAGTGTTTTTTAAAACTCTAAAACATGTGGAATTATCTGCTTTTGCAAAAAAAAAAAAAAAAAAACAAGTGTCGGAGTTCTCTGCTTTAAAACAAACTATTAATATGTAAAAAAAAATAATAATAATAATGCAATGAACTGTAATTTTGTAAAATACCTGTATTTGTTTAAGTAATTCTTACTTAAAACAACTCAGCTGCAGTTTGATTAATATTACTTGGAATGTACAAAAAAGTGATTTCTGATAAAAAATAAATAGTTATCTGTTTTTGCAAATGACTCTTCAAATAATCTTTCGTGTTCTGCCGAAGAAAGAATGTCATGCAGTACAATTTTGTGAAGCAGAAGAGTTACATTTCATTTGCATTTAAAGAGACATGCGTGAAAACAGCATGTTTCTGCTTCTACCTTTATTTTCAAAATATAATATTTATATATTATATGTGGGTTACTTTTAGATGAAAGTTCACAGATACATTCTAGGGAGACCTGAGACTTTTATTTGAAAATTGGGTCTTAAATGCATCCTTGCTGGATAAAAGTATTAATTTATGATATAATAATAATAATATAATACAAGCGACATTTGCAACATTCAGACCCTAGTTACCTTACTAAATGTTCTTTTTAATGGTTAATGGTCAATGGTTTTTAATGGTTTAATTACATGCTGTATATATTACTGCAATTTATGAAAAATGTTTTTATTATAATTAGTGGTGAACCAATAGGTTTGTTTTAATGGTCAATGGCATTAATGTTTAATAGAAAGCAGGGTGGTCAGCTATACGCAGAATAAGCTCAAACAAACTTCAAAATAATTTGGTTATACTTTTTGGTATATTTATTTTAACTCTTGTCTATTGTCTTATGGTAACAATGAGGTAATATTTACCATTGCACGTCCTATTTGAGCTAATGATACATGTTGGACTCATCAGATATTTTTTCCTCCTCCTCCAGACCCAAAAGCCCACCCAGAGCCCAAGACGGTTCTGCACTTCACAGTTTAACAGCTCTTCCATCACTCTGAGCAGTCATTCCGCTCACACAACCTCCCAGAGTTTATAAAACTGAGGCGTTGTGTGCTCCAGAGTTTGTTTTATTGATAATTGTGCAGAGGCGTTGATTAAGTGAAGTGAGAGTTTGTTTCTAAGGGTGCGGGGAGGTGTCTGTCACCTCATAACTTCAATCATTTAGTCAAAACAAGCTACTGTCTTCAGACATGGTCCTCTGTAATCCTCCGGCTCATACGCACACCTTCAGTATTTTGCATCCTTTTATTTCTTGATTTGATGGGCTGAAGAACTGAAAAGACCTTTATGAAGTTCATCTACAGGGCATTCTGTCCTCTCATCCACTTCTTGATTATTCTCGCTCTCCCTCCCTCTCATTCTCTAGTTACTGACATCAGGGCTGCACATTCCACGCTTGTCTTAATAAAGTCAAATTGCAATAAACCTGAACCAATTACACGCACAGCCAGATGGGCTGACCTCAGCACGGAGGGGATCCACCTGGAGGGTGATGGCACCCGGCTCTTTGGGGTCACAATGAAAAGCATCACCAAAAAAGCTTAAACTGGGTGTGCCTTTATGGGAGGTTTTTCAATGTCAAGTCTGTTGAATCTCACTGGTGATTTATTTATCTGACCTTTCAAAAAAAAAAAAAAAAAAACGGCAAATCTGACAGAAATAACTGTTTTTCACTTAATGTACTTAATATACTCATAAAAAAAAAAAAATCACCAGATGTTTGATGTACAGCATTAAATACACTTGCAGCTTATTTTCAGCAATAAAAAAACAAAAACAACAATGAATCACAATAGTTAGTTTTTGAAGTCATTTTTGCTTGTAAGTATAACTGGATCATTAAAGGTCAGCAGCAAAGACATTGGTTAATAAAATGGGATTAGATACATTTGTGTAATTTAATTATTGCAGGTTTGCATTTTATTTTATTTTAATTTTGATAAATACTAAATCTGTTTTTTGAGAGTGAGATGAATTAATGCACATTCACATTTGGTCTAGAACTACACTGTATTCACACACCGCACACAATGTCTCTGTATTTCTGATTTCTCCCAACATGGGGTCAGGAGACTTGTCAGTCAGTAAATAAGAAAACAAAGTAACTAGCGTTACTTTTTTGAAAAAGTAACTGTTATATTACTCTAAAATTAAAAAGTAATACGTTACTTTACTAGTTACTTGGAAAAAGTAATATTAGTACATAACTCGCGTTACTTGTAATGCGTTACCCCCAACACTGATTAGTAATTCTTAGTAACCTTGTGTCTTGTAAACACACCTTTGTTTTTTAATGGGCTGGAGCAATCAGCTCCTACAAGTCACGAGAAATTATCCAATCAGATCGTTAATTAATGTATAATTTGAGTTGAGAGTGGATAAAGCCTTAAAGGAACAGTTCACCTAAAAAATTTAGTTAAATAAAATTCTTCAAAATATCTCTTTTTGTGTTCTGCCAAAGAAAGAATATCATGTTGTACAGTCGTGGCCTAATGGATAGGGAGTTGGGCTTGTAAACCAAAGGTTGTGGGTTCGAGTCCCAGGTCCGGCAGGGATTGTAGGTGGTGGGAGTGAATTCCCAGCACTCTCTCCACCTTCAATACCATGACTGAGGTGAGACCCTTGAGCAAGGCACCGTTTCCCCAACTGCTCCCCGGGCGCCGCAGCTATGGCTGCCCACTGCTCTGGGTGTGTGTTCACGGTGTGTGTGGTTGATCACTTCTCACTGCTGTGTGTGTACACTTGGATGGGTTAAATGCAGAGCACAGCTTCCTAGTATGGGAAACCATACCTGGCCACATGTCACGTCCTTTACTTTCCTTTCCTGTTCTTTGTAGGTCCTTAATTTTTATTATTTTTTTTTTTTTAAATGCTCTTCACCCTAAAAAAGGGTTCTTTTTAAGATTCTTTGGGGAATGGTTCCTTTATGACATCAACCTTTATTTTTAACAGTATACATCGACAGTCTCCACGAACCTCAATGGACTCCATCCATCCCCTCCCAGTCCACTACTGCATACAGATCCCAGTTCTGATGAGTCAAACCTGCCTTCACGGCTTCACCTGACAGCCACAGCGTCCTGCCCTCTCTCGCTGCTCCATAAACATGGACTCATTCACCGACCCCCCTCCTCTTCTCTATTAGCAGCTAATAATATTGAGTTACCACTCAGCACGCTGCCAAGTGGTCTCTGCCGGGGCTCAGTGGCTGTTTGTGCTTGGCACGGGCGGCTGAGAAGAGAGAACCTTAACGTTTTAAAGGTACAATAACAAACATCTCCGACCCTCCACACTACGCTAACCTGCTTGCTTTTACACCTCTGGGAATGGCTTTATTTCCGTGCAGTCTGTGCACATTTTATGTAGAGAGGGAGGACCTCAATGAAAGATTTCATCAGCGTTTTAAAATACAAGAAGGTTTTAGACATCAATCAGCGGCTGAAAGCATGCGGTCTGAATGTTGATTCGTTAGTTTGATTAAAACTATATTTTCTGTTCGTCTGGGTTTAGTTAACTAGGATTTGTTGCCATGTCTGTGCTAAGTGGAGATACGTGCAAATTCTTTAAGCAATATTTAAATCCTGTCAAGATATAATACACATTATTAGGCACAGCTGAAATGAATTGTTTTATGAATTTATTTGTTTTTGTCTGAACCGTTTGGAAATTAGAAACAGAATTTTGACCAGACATGACTTCATTGCATTTCTGAGGTGGCATGTTTTATATAGGAGGTTTAAGAGAAATTAATCAAACAAATACGTGACCCTGGACCACAAAACCAGTCTTAAGTTGCAGGGGTATATTTATAGCAATAGCCAAAAATACATTGTATGGGTCAATATTATCGATTTATCGAAAAGTCTGAATTGAATGTAGACTTGATCTGCAGTTGTAGCCATGGAGGAAAGAGACGAGTGCTAAAGACAAAACCAGGAAAGAGAGAGAGAGAGAGCGAGAGAGAGAGGTGTTGGGACAATGCAGCGTCCTACTCAGTGTTTGAAAGTGCTCCATCAAGTCAACTGGTTTAATTGCACAGGGGGCGGTTTGTAACTATTACTGTGAAAGGAATCCTTTAGCAGCAATAACACTAAATCAGGCCTTATTAAAACAGCTATATATCTGCCTGCCTAAATTGTTGCTGGACTCGTGGGTTATCACAATAACCGTAAATTTTGCCAGATTTCTGGCCGTAAAAACTCATTAGGTATTTCCCAGCTAAGAGAGAAAGAGAGAAGGGAACAGCCTGTTGCCTGGGAGCTGGGGAGCAAAGCATTGTGGGGGCTGGCCACATTTACCTTTGTCATGAATCACTGTGCGAATAGGCCACGGGCCAGAAAAGGCTGCTGATAGCGTTCCCGCACACACACACACACACACACACACACACACAGAAAGCAAGTCAGACACAATAAGACGCACTGCAGAACTCCATGGAAATGAAAATAATCCAGCAGCCGTCAACCCTGTTACAGCCCTTTTTCTGCCTCCCACAGTGTGTGTGCGCTGTGCGCCTCGCCCCAACACACTCCCTGCCTCTCCAGCGCTGAAAAGACACAGACAATGTAAGTCATATGGGTGTCTGGGGGGCCTGGTGCACAGGGTACGATTTGTCAAACATCCAATCAACCCTTCCTCGTCCTGAAACCGTGAGTGCGGTCTCAGCGCAGCAAGCTTAAGCAAGCACGAGTAAATCTGCTCTTGTCGACATGTGTGATGTTCGTGGTTAGTGCGTTTCATGAAAATATGTACATCTTTCCTGCTGCTATAAATTCTAGCAAAACATTTTTGGAGCAGCTCAAAATCCTACAAATGACATGCTCATGTTGAGGGCCATGTGCAACCGAAAATCAGTTGATAACAGACTGTCACATTGTATTTAAAGAGATAGTTCATGTAAAAATGAAAATTCTGTCACCATTTACTTGTTTTAAACCTCAAGGAGTTTTTTTTTTTTTTTTTTTTCTGTTAAGCACATAACCAAACAGTTGCCGGTAGCTGTTAACTTGCATATTATGAGAAAAATGACTACCATTAACTGTTTGGTTAACTGTCCCTTTAACAGAAATTTTTGCATTTACAAGTTTGTCTCACAGGGATCGGGATCTCTTTAGTAACTGTTTCTCCTTGACAGTGAGTCACGTGTCTCGTCTAGAGTTTCAGATTTCGACAGTGTCTCACATTGTACATAGATTTGTCTGCAATCAGAAGTCAGGGATCTAATTATGAACTCTTTCATCAAATTCTGTCAGGTTTAAATGAATGAGGAATGCTATCCATGTAAGTTTTCAAACTAGGCTCATACACCATAATCACATTAGATGCAATACTGAATGTAAGGCAGATGAAAATGAGGAATATACTTTTTAAAATGGAATGCCTTGTATAAAGAGCCCACTTGTATCTTTCAGAACTAAGAATTATTTGCGAAATTGGTTTATGGAGTTTTTACCAACTACTAATATCCAGCTAAAATGACCACTAGTGGCAGTAAAACACTCACCTTTTTCAATTTCATGTAATTTATGATTACAGGGCAGATTATCACTTACTAAACACTCATTTCCACACTGTTCCTAGCACAATACTATGTTATAAAAAACTCAAAACTCTTTTACCATGGTGTATGATTTGTAAAATTGTACATTTTGATATTAGCATCACATGCAGCTTAATATGTATTGCTTTTCTGACATGTAAACTCGCATTGTGAAGGCTATCTGAGTCTATTGAACACAAGTCATGAAAAAAAGAGCTTAAAGACTTGTTAAAGCAAGCTAAAATGGCATGGTTGATTCGACAAATGTGTTTTTGTAACATTCGCTTCTGTAATTATTTGAGGTTATGAACTGCCTTTTTTTTTTTTAATGTACTGTTCTTTGAGATCCACTCAGTGTTTTTACATAAAAAAAACATCATCATTTAGAAGTAATACACTATTCTATACACTGTCTTGTTTTTAACCTCCCTTTAAGGCTCTCTTAAACAGTACATGTGCAAATCATTGGGCGGGGCTAAACAGGCAGTGATGTAGAAGCAGGTGTTGATGATCTTTTGCGGGAGACGGTTCTTTTTCACTCTATTACATCACAGAGTACAGTAGAACATTCTACAAGCTGTCGTTTTGGCAGAATGCCTTCAATATATAAAGCTGTTTTTAGACAAATGTCTATTTTAATGACAAAGTTTTGAGTTCTGAAACTTATGGCACAATGACCTCTTATATGTAAATAGATCAAGGGAATTTTGGTTTCTAAGTTCATGAGAAGTGTAGGTGGCATATTATTAATTTTAAAACACAATAAAGTGTTTATTTTGTGGCACTTAAATGACATTTATTTTTTTAACTGCTATAATATGTACAATAGCCAACATAATAAAACATTTCCATATTCCGGTTCAGCTGTTTCAGATAAAACTGAGCACGCTTTTAACATCAGTGCCCGAACTTTTCATGTTCAGACTGCCATGATATGCACAGTACAACAACATAATAAAACACTGGCAGGTTCACATGTAGCAGATGAAACGATTTCGCTTTAAAAGTGATGCAATATGTGCAAGAAGCAAGGTTAATGTCATATAGCAAAAATCTTCAGGCATGTTCTTCCAGTGGGTTGTCTATTTTCACATCAACATTTAACTCGCATGTCTCCCAAGGCGTTGTTGAAGAAACAAACATTTCATATCCAAACTGCTGTGATATATGCAGTGCAACGTAATGAGCAGAGTTTTGGATAAAACCTTTGAAAGTGTTGCAAAACATGCAAGAAGCAATGTAATATCATTTTGCAGAGACCTTACTAAATGCATGTTTTTCCAGTGAACCCGAGTTATCTATTTTCATACTGAACAGTACATCAACATGCAACTCACTTATGTCTCTTTATTTTTCCAAAGATGTTTTTTAAAGAAACAACGTCAATATTTAAATTAAACATGACTGAGCCATAAAATGGCAACCTTTATGCAATAAAACTTTCCTTTGGGATCTCATCAAATGTGTGGCACAACTTAAATGCCAACCTTAACGACCTCTTTCTAAAAGTGATTTCAGCTTCATCATAAGACCTTTCATCAGTCCATAAATTTGTCTTGAAAATTCCTTCCATGAAAAACCACAGGGTATGTGATGCATCTCATCCAATGGCCAAAGATCACAGGCTAGTAAGATCCACTCCACCTCATTGGCTGTTTCAGCTGACCAATTGGTTTAGAGTGACTGGATGCCTCTATGGTCCAATCGTGGAGTTCAGTTCACCTGAGCGGTGTGTCTTTCTCCCTGTGGCGACTCCAGAGGGAAACCACATCCTATCCATTAGGTTTAATGATGTTCTGACTCCTGCTCCGGGCGGCCGCTCGAGCCAAACCACAGACACATTAACCCCCTGCTTCCCCCTGAATTTATTTACTTCTGGGCTCATTGTTGTAAACAAAGCTTTACGTGCCATTGTTAATCTTTTAATGAGCATGCCTTTTAAAGTGCTCTCTTTTCCTTTTCCACTTCTTTAACAGCTTAGTTATGCTTAATTTAAATATCAACTTTGACTCAGAAACAAATATAGACAAATGAAGCAAGTGATAACTTATAATTGGAGTACAGAACCTTAAAATAAATTTGGATGGCAGTACAAAGTCTCAGTATGTTGTTGTCTGCTTCGTTTCCAAATTCACCAAAAACACATTTTTAGTAGTTGTTGAAGATTATAGTGCTGACTGATTTCAGGAATCAGGTTATGCTGTAATGAACTTTACGGTCATGATAGACATGTAGGCATTGCACTTTGTATATTCACAATATTAAAGGCAACACATAACAGCAACTGAATTGATATATGATTGTCTTTCTTTGACAATGAGGGTTTTTCATCTCCTGTTGCCCCCCACTGGTGAAATACAGTGCTGCATGATCTTTTCAATCAGGTAACAGTGAGTAATGAGCAGAGAATGTATTATAGACAGCATAAAATCACTTTTGAAGTGTGTGGAGTTTGCATCAAGTCTGATAATAGGTAAGTAGTTCACTTTATTATTCTCGGTTGCATAAAAGCCAATTTTGCAAAAAAAAAAAAAAATTCTTGATAAATGGGTTTATTAGCATGCAAGGGCCAGCAAAAATATGCTCAGCATTGAACCTGCTACATGCACTGCTATACTTCTTACAACATGGAAGTTGTAAAGGCCGTTTAAAACCCATTTGATTCCTGTTATGGGGGACTTGCATTAATTCAGAATTGAGTGGAGAAGAACTAGTGAATATGAAAGGTGTTGGTTGTAGTAAACAGTGTTGTGCAAGTTACTTCCAAACTGTAATATATTATATATTACTTGTTACTGCTATTTAAAAGTAATTCCTTAC
>JAUMHE010000060.1:5427406-5440154 GCA_032359235.1 Enteromius mattozi | reverse complement strand
TAAACTTTTTTCTTTTTTTTACGCTTGCATTCACACTTATATATTAGAATCAATTAAAGTGTTGTTTTTGTTTTATTTCTATGTTTTGTGTGTATATATATATATATATATATATATGTGTGTGTCTGTGTGTGTGTCCAATACTAGCTTATATTATATGGTAAACCTTGGTTGTCCAGCATTTGTGTAAAGATCCTCGGTGCAGAATAATGCTGCGTGCAGAAACGCAGAAATCCGCACCATAATATGAGGAGTTGATGCTGAAATGCCTCAGCAGTTTTCAATTTCCGACAACACCTAGAAACAGCCGAGACCCCGAGCCAGCTATTATTTCCCACACAATCATCAGCCCCATACAAACCCTCTCCTGTGACAATTTTCAAAGCCTCTCCAATATCACTGTGCTGTGCACCTACTTACAATTGCCATCAATTAGCTTTGTGTATTAATGTTCTGCTTTGCGGCAACGCTACGACACGGTATAAAGATGCTGTCACTCGAAGGTGCATCGCTCATTTGCGAGATAAGGTAAAACAAATTGCCCCATTGTTTTATGCCGCAGCACCGGTGCAGATAGGTTTCAAATAGAAGCTGTCACAAAGCGAACAGCAGGCGTTTTGAACAATAGATCAGAGAGATTCGTCTAAGCTGCATGCAGGGGTCGGATCTTTCCTAATCCACCTCGACCTCTGACGCTTTCCTCGCGGACGCTCAGTCTTCTGAGGATGTATTCATATAACCTTGCTGTACGGATAAGCTGTTAGGTCAGACTGACCCGTATGACTGATGTCCTCTTTTCAACACATACGTCCCATCGGACCGGGCCCTCCTGTGTACTCTGTTACAGATAGAGGTCAGATAGTTTTGATTACAATGCCCTGCTCTGTTCACGATACTATCTGCCTTTTACCTGAGAGGAAGCTCTTTCCGCATCATTCATCTTTGCTCTTTGAGTAGCTCTGGCAAATAGTACACATTGTGTTTGTTCTCTCTCCGGGGGAAGATGGATTTAATAAATCTTTGTGATATACTACTTGTCTTATCATCGGCAAGTACCTCACTCAACCTTTTAGCAGGAAAGGAAAAACATATAAGTAAGCCAGAGTCAATAACAGCACGTCACAAGTGTTTGTCTCTGCATCGGAACAGCAGAGGTTTGTTTGCTCTGACCCTGTTCAGAGACATGCCAAGCTATACAGTAATACGCCTCTCGTACACTCAGGTTTAGGTGTAGGACAAGCTGTACTAGTGTGGTGCACAGTTTGTCAGATTTTCTGGGACTGAATTGACAACCCGATCTCATGAAAGTGCATATAAATAGTACCCCAAATAAAAACTTGTGTTATTGATATGCAAAAATAGACTTTGGCGTGTATGTATACTGTATATTATGTGATGGGTAGGATTAGGGTTGTGGGGTAGATGTGTATCAGATATAAGCAAAAAAAATTCACTAAAAATACATGACAATTAAACGTTATTGTACAACTGAATTAAGTATTTAAGTACTACCTTTTACTGAATTTTATGTATTTGCTAAATTAAATGAAAATCAGTATTACATCTCTTTTTTTCACTGTATAAATACTCAATAAATATGTTATTACAGTAATGTAAATCACATTTAAAACTCAAAAATAAAATTCAGATGGATTGCACTAATGAGAATTTAGGAGAAAACTATATAAAAAAAGAATTAAAATAATGAAAAACAAATGGTACGCTCAGGTTTAGGTTTAGAACAAACTGTGCCAGTGTGATGCCATGCCATGAACCATTTAGTCTGTCCACTGAAGACCCTAAAGCAATCCCATTGGCTAAAATAACTTTGAATGGATACTTCATTCAGTGCCTGATTTCAAATTCTACGAAATCTACTTTCACACAAAGGTTTAAAAGTGTTTTATATATGATGTATGATGTGTAAGACAGATTGAGACAATCATACAGATATATATATATATATATATACAGTACTGTGCAAAAGTCTTAGGCCACTAGCATTTTCACCAACAAAAAAAATTACGTTGGTTATTTCTATCTTTTGCGGTAGCGTGTCAGTTGGAAATGTCAGTTTACATTTCCAAACATTATTTTTTTTCATGAATTGTAATAATGCAGTGAGATTATTGTCTGAAGTAACAGAACAAACTGAGACAGACTATATCCAGAAGAACTGTGGCAACATCTCCAAGATGAAGAAAAAACCTACCTGGAAAGCTACCTGAAAAACTATGAGCCAGTGTACCTCGGAACAGAGGCTGTTTTACCAAAAGCTGTAATACCAAACATTTATTTGATTTAGTTAATAGAAGTTAATTGATAAATCAATTTATGACATTATTTTTGAAAGCATCCTCATTTTACAGCATTTTTACACGAGTATCTAAAACTTTGAACAGTACTGTAGACTTCCAGGTAGGTTTTTTTCTTCATCTTGGAGACGTTGCCACAGTTCTTCTGGATTGAGTCTGTCTCAGTTTGTTCTGTTACTTCATGTCATTCCAGACAGACTGGATGATGATCAGATCAGATCTCTGTGTGGAGCACTGGCTGTTATCAGACTCCTTGTGCAGACAATAATCTCACCGCATTATTACTATTAATGACAAAAATAACGTTTGGAAATGTAAACTCATATTTCTAACTGACACACTACCGCAAAAGATAGAAATAACCAAATTAAAACCATTTTTTTGTTGAAAATACTAGTGGCCTAAAACTTTTGTACTGTATATGTATATGTATATATATATATATATATTTTTTTTTTTTTTTTTGCTTAGTACAAGGCATTTAGATTGCTACCTCAGTCTATATTCTGTGCAAATGTTCAGTTATGTATTTATTTGCATTGTATGCTTTTGTTTGGTTAGACATTATAAACGGCTACACCCTGGGGTCTTAGGCAGACTTGATTCAACGGACGGACCAAATTGTTCATTATACTAGAAACTGAAATGACAATCGTTAATTTCCATGGAGGAAAGCACATTGTAGTGTAATTTTTTTTTTTAAATTCAATGCCAAGCAATGTAATTGTTTAATCACGTCATGTGAGATGATGTATGCATATGCATAGTCATAACCAGCTTTGTTGGGCAGCTGGAAGAAATCAAATATTAGCACAAGGTCCCTTGTGATGTGATAAGATCGCCTCTGATGAAGCAACTTCGACTTCATTCCCCGCCAAACAAAATGCATGTCAGGACTACCTCACTCACTACAACTTTGCCAAATATAAAATATTTATTTTGCACTCTGAAAAAAAAAGAAGTGATGATTGTGAGAACCATCAGAAATACTGTGCACATCAAAGATGCTCTTTGCTTTTAAAGCTCAAGTAATCTTTACAAACTCGGTCATGTTCAATCACCACTGTACACGCAGAAATAATAACAGAAGCTGCCTGAAAAGAGAATCCTCTCTCATTAAACATGGCTTTCTTGACAAAAGACAGCAGAAATCGAGGTTTGATGTAATCCTAAAGCTTCTAGATGACTCTTATGACAGTAAACCTGGCTGTCTGTATCCAACATGTGTTGGTTTCCCCTCAGGCGGTGCGCCGAGATGCCAAGCGGCTGTAAGGAATATGTATTTGCATGGGTATCCGTCTCCATGCTTCATGCTGATGCCTCTTGTGAATATACAGAGTTTCATCAGTTTGCTTTGTCAGACTACATTGTAATTCCAAACCAGGTACAGGGAGGAAGGGAGCTTTAAACATTAAATCAATGAGGACTACGGACACCAATCTATGGAAAAAAAAAAGAGGGTGGGGAAAAAAAAATTAAAAATTTGAGGCAGTTGCGCAGGGACCATCTCATTTAGCCGAAGCTCAGAGGCATGCCAAGATTAATATACCTCGCCTATTTGGTTGCATATTGCATATCCCTCCTCGACTCAAGTCTGTCTGGGCCGGCGGGCCCGACAGTAGCACAGATCATTTTTAAAGCGCTTCATTATTTCACCAACCAGTCTCTCTCTCTCTCTCTCCACCAGGTCTCTCCATTGATTTAATTAGTGTGCAGAGAGAAACTGTGCATTTGAGATGTTCCATGATCTCCATTATGTATGCTGGAGCATCATTTGGTAATCTGCACCATGTCGGCTTTCTTTATTGGCCGGCGGTGAGGTGCACTCCCGAGGAGCCCGTTGTCTGATGGCCACCGTGACCATGATAAAGTATTGGTGGGCTTTAGAGTCCTCGCTTTTCATTTTTATTTTATTTATTAATTTGCATGTGTGCGCGTAATACGGTCTGTGTTTCATCAGGACCCATTGGAGAATCGGACAAATTCCGAGATTCTGAGGACGGACCCTTGAGGAACACCATTGCACAGAGACAGTGATTAATGTGCATGACTTACCTACACTTTATTAATACTTAAGGCAACACTTCATCATGTTTCAGCAAAAATTAGCTCACTAGCAGCGATTAGTGCTTTTTTTTCCACCGCGGATAGTTTCGTAAGAACAGCTGTAAGCCCGAACACATGTTCACGGTTTGGTCGAGAGGAATGCTGAGCGAGTTTTCCAGGTGGACGGCGTTCTGGCAGAGTTTCTGAAACGAAATGAAATGAGCTAATCAATTTGTGCCATGCTTAATTTAATCTCCCCAGTGCCGCGCTATCGATTTAAGTTTTGACTCTTCATTTGCGAAAAGCAGACGAATAATGTCAAATAGTAATGAGGTCATGTTATTAAACGAGAGTGGCTCCTGAAATGTTCTTACAAGGTTTTTTTCTCTCATATTTGACAAAACTTTCAGCTAGTTAAGGCTGGTCTAAACTGAAAGAACCCACATGAATTTACTGTATTTCTTTAACAAATAAATGACTGTATTTTTCATATAATAAATGCAGCGTTAGTAACCAAGAGTCTGGAAAAAAAAAAACAACAACAACTCCAATACCAATTAAGAATACCAATTGAAGCGTGGGCTTTGTGCATTAATTTCAGGGTTATGAGTCTGATTATGATTTAACATGAAGGTATTTTGGTCTGGATTGTGTGTTCAGAAGGTCCGTTTTGGCAGTAGAGATGAACAGAGAAACGGACAGAGATGAAGCGGTATGGAGAAGTAGCAGTAGATATAAAAGAGGGGCTGGTGGGATGCGAGTTAGGTGCCAGGCCAATATAAAACCTCATTACTGTGGCGTCATGGAAAATGTGTGCACTTTACACTCCATCTAGCAGCACTTTTGCTGGATAAGCACTGTTCTTATTTGGCCCTTTGTAAAGGCCTGTTTCGTTAAGGGCAGTTTTCAGCACCATCCTTTTAGTACAGATGACACCTGCTGCCGTCACCGCAACTTTCTGTCTTTCTCGCGGAAACCCATTCAAAGGCTGTTTGTCCGTCAAAGATGGTTTATTAGATTTCAGTCAGTCTCTTATGAACTGTTCAGCTGTTCATTAGCTCTATTCCAAAACCTAGTGAGCCACCACACTTACTACTCCCTACATAGGCAGCATCCAAAACAACTGGAACATGAGAAGTGAGCAATTTGGAACACTCTACATCTTACTCTAGGAATGATCCAAAAATTAAATGAACGTAAATGTAAGTAAATAAAATTGAATGTTGTTGTTGTTTTCTTTTCCCCATTATATTATAGTATTAAGCTGGTTAGGTTCATGCAAAGCTACTTTAAGCCTGAGTATATTTTTGTGACTCACACAAAAATATGGGTGGATGTATGGATGCATACAAGGAAATGGATCATTAGATTAAAAGCTGTTATAGTCTCATTTTCATGGATTTTAAAGATTTTTATGAGATGAATTTTTGCGCTTGTCTGTGTAATGTTTTGTTGTGTATTAGTTTATAGGGAAAGGAGTTACATGAATGTATTTCTCTTTGGAAATGAAATTTCTCTTTAAAAGCAAAGATTGAAGGTCATAAATGCATACAGTGTGAGCCTTGATGGTGTCGTGAAGGAACGGTCAGGGAAGAAATGATCATTTTACATCTTCAAAGAAAGAATCCAAGGAAAATACAACACTGAAAAAAGCAGCAGTCAGTCCTGAATTGCAAATGTGTGTCTGGTATACGGCACACACACATCCACAAACAACATTACCAAGCAAGACATTAAAAAACATGTTCTTGCATAAAATTTGCACCAATAAAAACTGCAGATGCAGAAAATGCAGCTGAAAAAAAGGTCAGCGGCATAAACCGACTGCAATTATAACAATGCCGGCTGAAAAAACAGTCTGCTCTCAGCTAATTAGCCAACAAACAAAGTCTCTTGTGAGCCGGTATTTAAAACACTGTCTGTGCCCAGTGTGAAAGTGAACCAGATAGAGTTTGTCTGGGTGTACACTGACTAGCAGACTGCTATGCACTTGTCCAGACTGCAGTTGAAAAATACAAATAAATAAATAAATAAAAATAATAAAAAATTGAGATGATTGTGCCAGCCTCGGGCCTTAAAAGCATCCCGCTGAGTTTGGCAACTGGCACTCAACGGCGCTCCAATTTTAGATGGAGCTGCTCTTTGCCCAGTCTTTCTGAAGGATGTTGGTAACATTGAAGTTTTGGAGAAAGATCACATGCTGGATGCATTAGTAGCAAACTTTTTTTTTTTTTATTAAGAAATGCAGTATATGTTGCATATATACAGTATTTTACTATATAGAAACAGTATATTGTACACTATTTTTCATTATTTTGAATTAAAAAATTCAATTTGGCTTTTGGTTTCACATCAGAAGAGTGTTTGCTAATTTTAAAGGCTGTTCACATAGGACTTGTTCTAACATTCAAAAACAGCTACTGTAGATGGAGTGCAGTGAAAGCTGACAGCATCATAAATTAAGTATTCTTTTTTTCCTGGCCAAATGAGTTCGCAATGTGCAAAAGACCTAGAATAGTCCATACACCAAATTAAAGATGGCGTGGCCGTTGAGATTACGACTAGCGTGCTTAGTTTTTGCAGATAAAATCCCCACCTTGGTCATAAATTGTGTTACTGGCTCTGGGATGCTGCTCTCTAATTGGATCCTTGTAATTGGGCAAGTGGAGCTAAACAGCCGGATTCCTGTTTGTTTATACCTCTCTCCCATATTAGTAACGTGCTGTGACTCCTCAAACAGGCTGAGGGGTCACTAGCATCTAGCCAAAGGCATAATTAGTCACTCATTCTTAGCATATGCCTCACTAGTAGCCTGGGCCAATTATTCATGATTAACTCAAGTCGCAGTGCGAGCGGCTGATTCATGCCTGCCCACACTGACTCGCTATCTGAAATATTCAGAGCAAAGAAGGAAAAGAAAAAAAAAAAACAAAGCCTATAGTTTTTTTTCTTTCTCTTTTTTTAAAGATGAAAGAGGAGCCCTTGATGCAAGGGGCATTCAGCCTGCCAAGTGTCTGTCAAGGTCCTCAAGCACCCTGCAAAGTGTGAGAAAATTGGTAAAGAAGAATAAAAAAAAAAAAAACACTTTCGGCCCAAGATTCATAGTGTTTGAAGGAAAACCGAGACCCTAATCTGAAAATAAGTGCTAGGAGAGGAGATGGAGAGGAAGAGGGGTGAATAAGAAAGACCCCTTGGATACGTTCCGTATTGAATTTTCTCGACTTTGATCCGCCTGATAGATATAGTTTAATTAAATCTAAATGGATGTCTGACCCTTGGCTTGTCAATAATAGTAGTTCTATTTTTAGCATTGCGCTGGGGAAAAAACATGCACAAACTGTATTGAAAAGCGTTTGAAAAGATGTATGTCGAGGTAGTGAAAAGTATGAGGATTTAATGATTAGCCAAATGCTTAAGGGTTAGAAACGACTACTTAAGACTCGGGCGTCAATGTGTTATCAGACCTAGGCTGTAATAAAATCATGACTTCATTATTGTTATGAGAGCTTGTTCCACTTTCATCATGAGGCAGTAGCTGTGTGCCGTTCGGTATCTCTATTTAACTGACACATTGCCGTAATAAATCTGCTGATCGAGTCGGTTAGAATGTTTAATTGGAACCTCGCGTTATTTATAGCTTTCATGTACACACATATAATTGTTATATTTTGATGTCTGTACATCTGCACATGGACATTTATCAGAATCACAGCATGTTGAATTAATTGCTTCCGCAACCCATTTTACATCTATAATGTGATGCATTTCTGGGAGAAACGTAATATTCATCAAAAAAAAACAAAAAAGGGGGGCAGAAACTGATTCTCTTAATCTAGTGATTTTATTGTGTAAATTAAATTTGAGTTTGTGGTAGAATCGCTGTTAGATCCCACTTATGAGGAGGCTTTTTAACCAGGACATTGAGTAATGCACTCTTTTCTGAAAATATTTGCTATTATTGCAATAACCTTCATTAAATGAACATTAAACAGCTTTAAATTAATGCAAACATTAGAAAGCGTAAACGGTTATTTTATTTGGCAATTCTCATTAATGTTAATGAAAGATTATGAAATCAGTTTTGTTCATTAAAACAATTTGCACTGATGAATTGTTCTCAGTGAGACTAAGAGCATGTATTAATGAGGTCACTTTTGATGTCACCTCATCAGACTGGTTCCTGTCATGTGCGTTTGGAAAACCATTGACATGGCCATTTGACAGGAGGCTTTCAGCTCTAGTGATCAGCAGAACGGTGGCTTGATGCCTCTCTGTGCTCTGGGACAAAGGTCTAGACTCCTTCGCATGCAGCAGAGCTTAAATGGCCATGCATCATTTCCAGGCGATATCCCACATGTTCTGATAATCCGTGCTACTCTTTAGGGAAAGACACGTTCCTGTAACCTTGACAGAGTGTAGCTTTTGGACAAATGGAGCAAAACTGCACATAACATCAACCGTTTCAGTCGAAATATACTTTCTTAATACAAATTCCTGGTTTTTCACCGGTCCTGGTAATAGCAAAATCGTGCAGAGGGTGAACTTGAAAAAAGCTGGTTTAGGAGGAAATGTTTTGAAATTAAAATAGTAACTTTGTCCAGTGTCATCTTTTCTGACAGTGGGTCGTTACACAGAAGCTGTCTTTGGCAATTAATTGCGTCCATTTTGCATTTGTCTACTTTCAAATGAAGTCCAGTATTGAAAGGAAAAGTGAGACCGTCATTATACAGATGGCGAATTCCTGCCGACAGTCATCTGTTTTCTCTGTCATTGGTAGAGGAGAAGGGTAGCAAGAGAAAAACAATTGTATTTTGACCTGACACCAACTCCCAGATGAGAGCTGTCATTTCCTTTAAGGTCACGGAGAAATATGGGATGCAGGCAAGTAGTTATTTGAGTTAGGATATCGAGAGCTGTTTTTTTTGTCACCAGTGTCTCTCCAGACTCTCCAGCCACGTGTTTCTTTCCGTGCCCGGCACCGCCCGGTCCGGGCTGCTCAAGACCCAGCGGGGAACGGGGGCTGTGACACTGACAAAGCTATCTAAGGCTAACGCCATCCGTCATCCCCTCCAGTTTAGCATGAGCTATCGCACAGTCCAAAAGATGTCAGTGAACCTTATCGCCAAGGAAACCTCTCAATAACTTATTCATGATTTGCAAGGCAATCGCCCGGGCTGCTGTTTCACTTGGCAAAGTAGTCGACATTGACAAAACATTCAAGGAACGCTCAACTCGACCTGTATCTGAAGTGCTCCGGTTGGTGCCGGATATCCATCTGGTCGAAATTCTCAGCACGCTCCCCTTAGGAGGCTTTCATAGCAGGTGATGGGTTTAAGATTCTTGGCAGGGAAGCATTTTAAGAGCAATAGTGGCTGTCACCAAACAATTTCCCTTGTGGTGGGTCTGCATCTTAAAGCATTAAACCAAATGACTTCTTGGTCTGGTTCAGACAAGCTGTTTGAGCAATGGCACCGTTCGAATATTTAAACTTTAATATAGCAGCTCGTTTTGGGGTCTGTGCTGACTGTGGGGACGTCCCGCAGATGCTTCTCTCTTTAATGTCCATGCTCAATTAAAGGCTTTTGATTGAACGAGGCAGCGTGCTGGATACTCGATTGCAATCACATATGCAAAAGCTGTCAAAGATATGAAGTGCTTCTCTCACGCTGCGAATTATATTATATGCTCTTTGCATTTTATGAGTGCCGTCCCCATAATGCATTGTGCTGTTATAAGTAAATATATCTGGAATGACCTTTCTCTACACGTCAGAGTTGGGACCACTGAGAATGCTTATTAGCTCATTCCTTGTGTTTTTTTTATTTTTTTCATTTTCGCTCTTCGAAAGGTCCCGCCACAATGAAAGATGGAGAAAATAGATGGGTTCCGAAAGAGAGGAGACTTCACCAGCTGTGTGCCCCAAACCCATTTAGTTGCGAGACTGTGATGGTTTTTCATCGAATTCCCCGACCTGCCTCGGAATTGTCACTTTCCCCTCTAGCTACATGGAATTTGACAGGATGTAGTGACTCTTATTTTTTTCTTCTCCTGACATAAGTCGTGTGAGGTCCTTATATCCTCAGATGGGCTCGCTGTAACCCTAAGCTTGAAGGCAACCTTGGTTTTGGTTTCCAAGTATTACTTTGTTTGTGTACGTCAGAGCTGTACAGAATTCAGCTCCCTTTTCAATTAATTTAAATTTATGAATTTAAAACGAATAGCCCAAACCCCACAGAAAACTGAATTGGAATTTGAATTGAAAATGACAGGGAGTAGAATTAATGCATACTGGAAAATTGAAAAATCTGCTCCAGAGATTATTATTTTCATATATAATATTAAAAAATGCATATTTATATATAAGGCTTATTTGGCAATTTTTTTAACATTTTCTGGAGTTAAAAATGACTAAGAAAGTTCTGAATTATTTTTGCTTCCTCTATTCAATTTCCAAGTCCAAGTCAGTAGCATAAAACAGATTTGAATTAAAAAAAGTAAGACTGATTAGCCCTTGGTTAGCTAGTTGGACAAAGTAGTTGTAAAATAGTTAGTGCAAATTAAAATGAACATTAGCATGTATTTTACTCACCTTCAAGCCATTCTAGATTACATGACTTTCTTCTTTCAGGCGAATCCAATCAGTTATATTAAAAACTGTCCTGGCACTAAGCTATCATTACAGTGGGTGCCTCTGAGAAATGTAGGAGCAAAGGAAACAACATTACCTTACTTTAGTATGGGAAAACCAGTCTTCTCTTGGCTTATATCAAATTTTTTTTAACATTTTTCTTTACAAATCTTAATTTTGTGCTTCTAATTAATGACCGGCATTTTGTTTTGTCCTCCTCATGACGCTCATCTCTAATCATGCAATGCAAATGTAATTAGTACATTTGAAACATAGATTTTGTCTTACATAAATATATGGATTCACTACAGGAGACCTTCATTCAACTCCCAGAGCCATATTAGAGGCTTTTTATTATGTTTGTGCGCACTTTATTTAACATGTTTTGGACTGTTAAAGGGAAACACCCTCACAATACAATGATAAAGCTTAGAAGTGCCAGGACAATTTTTTTTAAATAACTCCAATTGGATTTGTCTGAAAGAAGAAAGGCAAGTACATATAGGATATCATGAGGATGAGTAGAACACATGCTAATTTTAATTTTTTAGGTGAACTAACCCTTTAATACACTAGTTGTTATGCAACTGGTCACTTACAAAATACAGTAGTCACTCTCAAAATTATTAAGGTTGGTGTAACTATGCATCTTTAGGTCTTTAGCATTACTAGAACTTCCAGGTTGGTTTGTTGCAGACAATTCTGAGCTAGTTTTCCAGTTTGGTTCTATACATACAACATGGGTTTAATGTTGTTGTCGCTGCTGTTTTCAAGACTGAATTAGGTTCTAGAATGCAGTTGTCACTTCTATAAATGGTCAAACTTTGTGTGTACAGAACGAGATGCAGAAGTGACAACCGTATTTAGCTGCAGTGTGTATGTGTCCTGTGTGTGTGTGTGCAATACTTCAGCACTGTTTGCTCTACTTCAACTTCCAATTCCCACAGTCCCAGTTTCACTGTGTTCCTGAACACTGACGCTTTCTGACGCAATGATCCTCCGTCTGTTGCGGCTGGGTGTCCCGTGGTGTCTTCTCTTCCTCCCCGTGTCCCAATCCCAGCCCTTCCAGGAGCAACACAACATGCTGTTCCCTTCCGTGCTGAGATCACAGCCCTCCCAGCCACAAACCCAACCGCTGCGAATTTCCCTTCCTACCTGGGAAGTGAATTCCCTCCAATGGCACATACGGTAATAGAGGACATCCTTTCTTCCCCTTAGGCCTTCTCTCTGTTCAGTGTCATTGCCGTGAATGTCTTCTGAGAAAAAGCGAAAAACTATGCTCAGTGCAGTTGAGCATGATATGCATGTTGGATGCCTTCCAAATATGGTGATTAGTGAGAGACAGGTATTTGTTTGAGCAATTTGTTTTTACAGATTTCAGACTTTTCAACCTAATTAGTTATCAGGTTTTTCTACAGATTTTTTGGGTTTCTTAAATAGCACCCAACAACAGAAAAGGAACATATTTAATGCATTGTTTGGTTATTACTTATAAGCTTTTTGATAAATAATAGGTATTCATTATTAAGCTCAAACAGTGTGGCTTAACAAAGTATGGAAGCCCGTTTCCACCATGAATGAAAAAAAAAGGTAATTCCGAGTTTTTATTTCACAATTCAGACTTTTTTTCTCGCATTTGCGAATATACATCTCGCAATTATGACTTTTTCTCAGAATTGAATGATATACAGTGGGTACGGAAAGTATTCAGACCCCCTTAAATTTTTCACTCTTTGTTATATTGCAGCCATTTGCTAAA
>JAUMHE010000060.1:5344893-5356454 GCA_032359235.1 Enteromius mattozi | reverse complement strand
TATATACATATTAATATATTTCATATACAAATGTAAAAAAAAAAAAATATTTTGGATGCAATTAAACGTGATTCATTCATTGACAGCATTTCTTATACAAACATTAATTGAATTTAATTGTTTCTACACAAGTCTATTACGATATTGTCTGTTTCAGACAAATTTCACATCTAAAGTACTCATAAAAATTTTACTTTTTATGTCCATTTCTTTGTGTTTAAGTGGACTTTCTTGGCTAGAATAAGCATCTGAGACGTCAGAAGTCTGGTTATGCGAGAATGTAGGTGAGTTTTAAGGGGGTTGAGGAGAGAAAAGGCTCTCTGAAAGTGGCCTCCTGCCGACTGGGGAGATGAATCCAGGAAATGGGGGTCAAAAGCATGTGAACCATGAGTGACTGCTGGATGCTGCAGCGGTCATTGATATGCACGTCTCTGCTGGTATTTGTGGTGAGGGTTTGGAATGAGGCGAGAGCAGATGATCCAGCCCTCGACTGATGCAGTATTTATAAGTCAGAGCCTCCCCAAATGAGCATTTGGACAAAGAGGAAGCACTCGCTCTCTCTCTTTCTCTCTCTTCCACTGCGAGCGCTATTTATCTTGCTGGTCTCTGATAAATGGTGGATGTGTATGTAGCTCATTCATTGGTGTAGCTCTCGTTGTCTCGCTGCGTCAGCCTTTTCTACAGCTCCACCACAGCGCTCTCTAAACTATTTATGAAGTGCTCGTCAAACACCGTTAAATCTAGATAAACCCTTAAGGAAAAGGTTTGTGCGTTGACAGCTGCACCAAATTTCGGATGCCAGATTTCCAGTACTAAATTGCGAATGTCTATCAGTTTGCCTGAGGAGAAGAAGCAGTGTTGTCCAGAGTTTTGCTTGACAGCTGGCTGTAGCATATGAGAAATATGTATCATTGTTGTATCGGAGGGATTTGTTTTGGGATAGAAGAGACTTGTTTGGATGTGCTCCGTCTTAGAGACACATGTCACCCTAAAGCTCCTGTTTATCCTCGTCAGCTGTTCATCTAATGGTCCCGTTTCATAAACGCACAGTGAATTTGCCCAGTCAGTTTTGGGAGTCACAATCAGCTCCTTCTATCATTTCTAGGGAATAATTGGTTTACTGATATTGTGTGGTTATATTTGCACTTTTTTTGTCTTTGCAGTCCACTGTTTATCTATCTTTGCTGCAAGTGAAGCTGTGTTCAGCATAGTCTGTTTTTTTTCTTGCATAGTTTTGTGTATGTTTCTGGGGACAATGACATGTCGTACAACCCACTCATGTAAGTCACTGACATATTGTAATTATAAAAGCAATTAAATATATACTGTATATAATATAATAAAAGTAAAATTTTAAAAAAATTTGATTTTCAAGGTAAGGCATTCAGAGTCTATCGTGTTTTGGACATGTACCACCGTATTCCTGGAAATGCCTTGAGAATGCTTCAAAATGCTTATAATATTCATATTTTGGCTTGTGTTGTGGCCTGTCAGATGTGGAAAGACGTCAATGTAACAGCTTGTAAACAATGTCATGTAACGTCAAATTTACAGCAGGAAAAAAAAAACATATGTGACCATAAACTTGTTAGAGAGCTAGCAAAACTATAGAAAGTAGCATTTTAATAAATATAGAAACCATGTGACGTTTACCTTTATTGTTTAATTTATGTTGAGTAAATCTGTCAAGTTTTTTAGCCACCATTGAAATGTTTATATTTCAAAAAACTAATTGGAGTAAAAATATACTTATGTAATTGTAACTATATTATTCTAAAAGCGAAGTGTAATTTAAGCGTTTGTATTAAAAAATTAAAAAAAGATTTTTACTTTCAATATTAGTAATATAGTACTAGATGACTTTCTTGTGTATTTTACAGCAGTAGTGGAGAGATTTTTTGTTATAACTAGGCATTAGGTACTGTACCTGATATGTATCCAAAATAATCAAATTGAATCTAATTGAATCAGAAATCGAGCTAAATTGCAAGCTTGTGAATCAGATTTAAACTATTAGAAAGATTATGTCATTTTAACTTGAATTATAATTAAAATATAAACTGACTTTAAAAAAATGAGTTGGGTAAATTATTAAATAATTTAAAAAACAAACATTTTACTATTACTTACTGATCACTTTGATCATTTTGTCTTTTTCTAACATCAGTTTCTCTCATTTCTTTCTTTGTGTGTTTTATTTATTTTTTGGTCTGTGTCAGTATTTTTCCTTGACTGTTCAAGTCAGGTCAGAATCAGTTCCAAGATGCTGATGTGCATCATATCCATTCCCATTTATTGATGGGAACAATATGAGACACTAGAATGACTAATCCATAGTGCACACCCTCCTCTCTCTCTCTCTTTCTCTGTCTCTCACTTTTTATTTCGATCTCTCTCACTGGAGAACCATGAGTGTCAAGAGGATGGACAGAAAGAATATTAAAAGAGTATTATGAAGCAGAGTGGAAGGTACATACAGTGGCCCCAAAAGTATTCGGACACTTAAAAATGTCTGAATGTCATTGCTTTAGATTTCTCCAGGTATTACAAGCCTCCATTCTTATATATAATGCCCATTTTTCACAATTCAATAATGAATAAAATGAAATCCCACCCTATTTTATTCCCCTCATTGAGTAAGCCGTGTCCCATTACTGAAGAAAAATGGCCTATGAATGCTGTTTTGTGTTGACTTTAAGTGTCTGAATACATTTTGAGGCTGCTGTATGATCTGCATTTCACAACAGAGATATATTGGGATGCAGCCACAAAGAGAGAGAGAGCAAGCTGAGAGGGATGAAACCTCCAAAAAATTCAATGCCTCTCATATCATTTCAAAAGATGAATCTAATCTCACTGCAATCAGCTCTCTTGCTCTACCTCCTGTCTCTCGCATGATCGTCAGCAGCGGTCTCTCGGCACGCTCCCATCCCCTCCCCACAGGCCACGGACGCTTCGCTTTGCGGTTATTAACCTGAACAGTGGGCGCATCTGAGTCTAGGTTAATAAGCTGCTGTCTTCACCTCACTCTTTGTTGGGAGAACAATGTTGTCAAGCCTCCAGAAATTGGCAATTTACAACAGAGATGGAAATGGAAGGCAAGGTAGTCTTCTGTGGAATGCTTTTTATAGCTGGGCCCACCGGCGGCGCCTTGCTCTCCCACAGCCTTTTAATGATGGATATGAAATTACAGAGGTGTGAGACTGAAATGAGACGGGAATGAGAATGGACAGAGACAAGGCGAAGAGAGACATAGGTGCTAACCAGCAGTGAGTGTACTGTACTTTATTTAGACCGGGTTTGAAACAGGTCAGAGCCAGATGCGGTGTTGGCTCCGACTGGCAAAGATAAATCTTGAGAAATGTCATGATAAAGATGACTGTTTTGACAGATAATGTAGTAAAAATGTTGCTGATATACATTATGCAAGTATTTATGTATGTAATGTATATGTATTTTTTTCAAAATTTGTTTTAAAGATTTACCCTTATGATCCTTTTTGACCCTTCATAGACAGCAATGTAGCTACCACATTGAAGGCCCAGAAAGGTATTAAGGACATCATTAAAAATAATCCATTCGAAAACAGTGGTTTAACCATAATTTTATGAAGCTTTTTGTGCACAAAGAAAACAAAAATACTTTATTTATATTTATTTATTTATATATTTATAAGTGAAAAAATTGTTAAATAAAGTTGTTTTTGTTTTCCTTGCGCACAAAAATATGTAAAATTGACTATTTTAACGATGTCCTTACTACCTTTCTGGGCGTTGAATGTAGTAGTTGCATTGCTGTCTATGGAAAAATAAAGTGGTTGTGAAACTGATTATAATGTCTATTTCCTGTAATTTGGTTGCATTTGTCAAACTGTGATAGAAACGATAATCGAAAAAGGCTTATTGTTTCAAGCGGTATATTGTATCTCCCACCCCTGACTCAGCGGTTCAGCTGGGAAGTACTTGATTGAGCTGCTTTGAAGCATGTGTTGATTTTGATTGATTTTTGAAGACACGTCCCTCTTCGTTCCAGTCGCGCAGCACGGCACAAGGACACAACTCCGTCAGGACACAGTGAGGAAGCTGCCGCTACATAACAACAGAGAGGAGATCTGCTGCTCCTCAAAGATGCCGTGCTTCCAGCGCTGCCTTTTTGTAATACCCTGCGGTCTGGCGAAAATTAATTTGACTCCCTGTGGGTGTGGAGTTGGCTGAGAGATTGAGGAGGGAAGGAAGGAGGGTGAAGCGTCCTATGTGTGTGGAATCATGGACAGGTAGCAGCCTATGCCCCTGACAAACACAGATAGTCCACAACCTCATGCTGATGTATTCATGAGGTGTCCTGCACCTCCAATAACTTAATTAACCCTGTGTAGCAGCCCACCGCTTACTGTCCCTTCCACAGCAGATAACACACAGGACGCCATGCAGGAAAACACATCATGTGTCTTCCTCGCTCTCTCTCGTATCTCGCGGTTCTCTGTGGCGAGATTGTGGAAAGGTTCTAGTTGTCTCTTACAATGGCAGTATCAACTCTGTGAGATGTTTGTGAGAAACATTTTATTTAGCCTAATAGATATAAACTGTTGTCCCTCAAACATTTTGGTTCCATTGAACGTTTCTTGTGGAGAATATTTTATGCAGGTTTGCTCTGTTTTTTGCTTTGTTTTTAGTCTTTAAGCATATTTAAGTTTAAAGTTAAGGTAAAAATATCTATCTATCTATCTATCTATCTATCTATCTATCCATCTATCTTTGCTTCTTTTATCTGTCTGTCTGTCCATCATTCTATCTATAAATTGTTCTATCTACCATTCCATCTATCTATCATTCTACTTATATTTTGTTCTATCCACCCTATCATCCATCCATAGTTCTATGTATTGTTTGTTCTATCTTCCCATCTATCCATAATTGTTCTATCTTCTGATTGTTCTATCATTCCTTCCATCCATCAATCTAAGTATTGTTTGTTCTGTCCATCCATCCATTGTTCACTTGTTCATTTGTTAGTTTTTTCTATCTATCATTCTATCTATTGATTGTTCTGTCTATCATTCCATACATCCATCATTCTATGTATCGTTTATCTGTCCATCTCTCAGTCCATTGTTTGTTCCATCTATCCATCTCTTCCTGTCATTTCAATTGCAATTCCAATTCCACTTCCTGTGTTTTATGGTCAACTCAGTGGAAGTTCTAAATTTATTACAACCCTTGTGTCAAGGAGCAAAGCGGCTCTAATGCAGCCTTAATTTACACAGAAGTGAATCCTAAAAGTGTAATTGGCTTCTCTTGCTCCCCCCCACCCCTCCACCTCTCTGCAAATGCAAATCTTGTTTACATCAGTGTCGGACATTGTTTTTTTTTGTTTTGTTTTTTGTCATGGAGTATATTGTAACCCGAGGGCAAAGAAAACAGTTTAAAAACGTCTCCAACATACGCAGTGTAATGTTTCTAGTAATGATTTAATTAGGTTTAATAGCTTCCGTGGCTTTACCCTTTTCACACTCATCCAGTTAACACAATGCAGAAGCCTCAACGCGATTTTCCCTGAGGGCCGAAACTCAGCGCCGTCTCACCATTACTGTTCACACCACAGCTCCAAATGCCACCACCATTGATAACCTCCAACCCCCAGAGGGAAAGCCTGAAAACAAGATGATCGGGAAGCCCATCGTATGCCGCAACTCCTGTATGCAATTATTCAGCCATGAATGCTGTGGCCTTTCCATGCCCTTTGGAAAACTCACCCTGACCAAATGCTCGCTGGGGTTGCTCGGTCTGGGGGCGTTGTGCATTTTAAGGTTAGCGCTTGTTGCCTGTGGTCGCCTTATTGATCCCGGGCAGCCTGGTGCTCTCTGCTTTTTGGAGATAAGGCAACAGACTCGACCCCCTCCTTATCCCACTGGCCCCGCCAGACTTACAAACACAAACACCCAATTTCTAATCCACTTGTGGGCTGCTGAAGACAGACAGGCCTTTATTTATACTCTTTCAAGCCATCCTTGGGGTCCGCTGTTCCGATAAGCCATGTAGGGACATCAGTTTTCTTGTTTGGAGGCAATCAGACATAGACGAGGCCCTCCACCCATCACTTTCCCGACCCGTCTGTTTTAGCCAACCAAGCGGCAGGTGTGGATGGGATCAGTGTTCTGTAATGCTGAGCGTGAAAAAAGGATCCGAAACTGTGTGAAAGGATATAGTGCAGACTACAGATGTAGTGCCACGAATTGCTCTTGGATCCCGATGTTTACAGTCAACATGAATTTTGACATTGACCCTGAATGTCAGCTGGAATTCATTCCTGGTCTTATTGAGAACAGTCCATAATTGCAATTTCAGCCATTGTTTAAGGCAATCAGAGTTTAGAAAGGTTTCCTTTGAAAATGTAATAGGTTACAGAATACAAGTAACTAAAATAGGAAATAAAACAGTAAAGCAACTTTATATACCCTCAGATTCCAAAATTCCAATCACTGTATCTTAGTCAGATAGTGTCCTATCCCAACAAAACATACATCATTTTTTTTTTTTTAATTGACACTTATGACTGGTTTTGTGGTCCAGGGTCACATATATATAAATATATATAAACTAAATACAATTTAGGATTTCAATTTAGCATCTTCTTTGCTTCCTCGGTTTAAACTGAATTAAAATTCAAGCTTGAAGTTGGTTTTTAAAACACATTCTCGGTTCGGCTCTGAATCTGCCACAGCCTTGCTTCACTGCCATCAGAGGCTGCGATTAACAACGCATCTCGATAAGACGCTTGAACACTGATGGAATCTTGTCTCCAGAAACACCCTCAGCACCCCCTCAGACAGCAGAAATCAAATTCTGTTCAATCAGACCCACAATTACATTAGATCGCATCTGATAGCAGCGCATGTGCTCATGTGTTTTTGCGCTCGGCGTGTGCCGCAGTCCTGTCACCATGGTAATGAGGTGATTGATTGATGAGTGTGATTGCTGACATTGAGGGGTGGGCAGGTGGGAGAATACATGGGGGGTGATTTGTTACCGCCTGCCACCTCTGTTATCGTTTATTAAATCAACAGGCAAGGTGAGGAGATATGAAAACAGGCGGAGAGAGGCAGGACTCCTGCAAGGATAAACAGCTCAGCTTCTGTGCCATATGGAATACCAGTCCTTTAGGTGGCTAAATGCCAGCGTGACTGTACACACACCAGGAGCCTCTGTCTGTTAACAGCTATCAGATGCTCTGGTGGTCGAGTCAAGCATTGTGATGTTCGGATAAGACGCGACTGGAGTCTCTTTTGTGTATGTGTGTGTGCAGTGCAATACTTGCACTTCTTGTAGTTATGGATCTTTTAACTTATGTTTGACTTATATTTGGTACCGTTCTAAGCATGCATCAAATTAATTGTAAGATTTGTAAATAATAAAAAAAATAGTAGTATTTATGCTGGCACTGAAGTTCATTTTTGGTACATTTCAATTTCATCATTTTAACTTTATTTATGTACTTATTAAACAGTATGATTGGGTTTCCTAAGACATTCTTACAGAAATTGTATTAAAACTACCATGTTTATTTTTAATAACAGAACTGGAGGCTACTTGTTAGGTTAAATGGGGTTACTTTTTGGTTATGTTTCAGTACTGTAATTAATAATGTGATTTATTTATATTTATTTCCCACATGCTCTTTCTAAAAAAAAAAAAAAAAATCAGGCAGTTTACAGTAAACACTACACAACATTATTCAAGATTTAGTACTTTTGTTTGTTTGTTTGTTTTTTTAATCTGCTTTGGACAAAATGTTGAATATACAACATACAACATATTTTAAATAATTTCATAATGGTTTAAATGGACTTGCTTGTTAGTATTTTCCCATATTACTGTTCCATAGGTTTAGCTTGCATAATGACATACTAAACATTAGGCAGTATACAGTCTATTCTACACAATATTAATTATTTGGTAAGCAGTATTCGTTCATGAAAAAAAATATTTACACAAAATTTTACTTGTTAAAAGTGCCACAGTACTGTTTACATATTTTTTTTTTTTGAGTATATTATTTACTATTTCTTAATAAGTACTCAATATACTTCCAACCCAGTCTCACGGCAATACAAATTTTACAATGTGGCTAATTCAATTCGTACGACCTCACTTGTACAAATTCATGCGATTTCTGCTATATTATACGTATTTTACAATTTGCCAGTTCGTATGAATTTGCACGATTGACCTACACCTAACACCACCCCTAAACCTCCCCATCACTGGGGTTCAGACAAATCGTACCAAATCATACGAGTGAGGCCATACGAATTTGTACGAATTAGCAAGTTTTTGCCACCTCATATGAATATGTACGAATTGTTCTTGAGACTGTTACTTCATTTAAGCAGCATTTAGTAATGTTCATATGATGTTATTTTATTTTAAACATGATGTTAAAAGAACAATTATCAAAAATAGTACTATTTGTACTAGAACAAAAGTACTTGTACTATTTCTGTAGTAGCCTATATAGTATGTTTATAGACAGCGTTTGTTTGCATTGTCCGCGTCATTTGCTAACTGCTGCACCACGGCTCTGATACCTGCACGTTTTCATCCGTTTGTCATCTGTTTTCACAGGAGATCGCTTGTGAAAATGTTGGAAAATCCCGAATTTTGGTTTCTTCAGAATAACTAAAGCCTCGTGTCTTGCTTTTTGCGTTTACCGTTGTAATTACGCCGCTATTTCCACAGTGTCTTTCAGGTGTAAACTAGCTTCAACAGAAAACACTCTCACCACCACAGCACAGGCGCTTTATTTATGTGTAAAATGAGCGGAATAAAAATGAATAATTTAGAAACCTGTGGCGAGAAGACACTTTCTAACTTTCTTGAACATTTCCCAGGTTGCTAGAGGAGAATCTAACGTGTTGCCAGAACGCCGTGTCTGTTCCTACAATTGCAATTTCGCCCTTTGATATTGTATTATAATTGGTGCCTTTAAAAAAAAACACCTGCTGTGCATTAGGGTGGCCCGCAAAGTTATTCTATGATTGCATTATAATGTCCTTCTAAAACACGTCAGCACTCAAGTGCGACTACTACAGATTTGATGTATTATGAATACATTCTAAAGCATTACAATCCCATTTATTATTCATTATACAGATATCTAAAGCTCTGCTGAAGTCCTACACGGTCATATCGACTGCCTGTGCTTAATCAAACATATGCCGCCCTTTGAATAAGACAGTATTCCCAACCACATCCTTTTAAGAACATTTATTTCCTGCCCATATTTTCCATTTCTGTCTGGTACATTAAGTCGCTGAAACAGAAGAGGCGTCCTGTCATCCGAAGTGTGATAACAGAACGGTTAGCTTTCCTTTTGCCCTGCTCTCCATGTATAAATATGTATAGTTCTGATAAGATTAATTGGATCGCCTAAGTACACAGAAAAGGAAAGAGAAAGAGGACGCAGAAGAGAGCTCTTGTTCCGGCTGCTTTTTGGAAATGTGCTCCGGGCCCACCTCACATTCCCCTGCTAAAGTGCTTCATTTTTTTCTTGAACAAACTGCCTTCAATTAAAAAAGAAAATGGCTTACCCAAAGGTCCCGAGGAAAAGGAGCCGAGCAAATGGCTTGAACACACTCACGATAAATAGTCCTGTTAAAATATTAAGCATTCTGAGAAGTGTTCGATACAAAATGCTCACCTGTGTCTTAATGGAGAAACATATTTCTTTGTGTTTTCACGGCCAAGAGAAAATATAATAACTAACTGTGTGAGAGAATCTGTTGGAAACATTCTCACATCATATTTCACAACAACACAAACAAATAAATACATTTTTATATATAAATAAATAAATATTTAAATAAATATTTATATATATTTAAAAATATATTTATTTATTTATTTATCTATTTGTGTAGTAGGGAAATATATATTCTTTTTCTTTTTTTTATTCTGTCCATACATGCATATCCATATCCATATATGCTGCGTTTTGGTCCTCGTACAGGAAATGCAGTTTTTAATTCTGACTTATTCTGATTTCCTGTCCTTGTTCTGAGTTTATGAATAAAAATAACTACAAAGCAAAGATCCTGCGCATCTGTCCCACACATTTATTTATTTTTTTTCTGATGATTTCTGAGGCTACATGGCATGTGCTGGCAGGGCACTTCTTGCCTTCCACATTTGTTTTGGCAAACGGCACCCAGGAAGCATTCCCATGGCATTGTTCGTCACCGGTGAAAAACGAGCACAACCAGCCAATGCACATGACAGAACCTATAAACAGTCATCAAACCAATTCCCATTAAATACAGTCCCAAGACCGATTGTTTGTGTGTCAAACCAAGAAGTGGGCAGAGAAAAATTCTCTACAAATGCAGAGCCGGCAATAAACCTCCAGTATAAATGGGAACGGACGGACCACATAAAGGGCCTCAATGTGATATTAATCCTGCTACCGCTGCGGTCTGGAAGGCACTCTGTCAAGCTAACGTGTTTTACTCCGTCTACGGTACGGTTATGATAATAATGAGCTGTACGTTCCACACATCAGCTCTGAGCGATAGAGGCTCGAGTCATTGGTGTGTTAAAGTGTTTTATTATTACTGGAATTATGAATTATTTTGGGGGGAATTCTTTCTGCACTCATGAGTCTATAAATTGGAAGGAGGTTGCTTTACTCTGAATGCTCTATGCTGTATTCTGTAAAATATTCTGTGCCACTAACTTAAGAGAAAGAGGCTGTTATTTGTATTGTAAGCTATTTTTTATTTATATATATATATATATATATATATATATATATTTGTGTATGTATTTCTTATTTTAATTTGTGTTTAAAAGATTCTTAAACAATATGTATATTCATTATATTTATTATGTATATGTAATTGCAAACACGTGCATTGTATTGAAGAAAAACATGTTATGTTCATATAGTAAATATGTTTACTATTTAATGTAAATTATAATAATATAAATATAAATGTAAATCAAAATGTATATGTGTATGTATATATACATAATAAATATACACAGTACACATACATATTATGCACATGCACACAGTATGTAAATATATATAATATATATATATATATATATTTTTTTTTTTTTTAAGAATCTAAAAAGAATACAAAACACTGTCTTTTAAATGTTATTTTGAATTTTAATTATATATAAATGCAGAATAAAGGGATAAAAATAAATTGTAATTGTGTATGTATCTTTGGATTTATGCATATAATATTTATTTTGTCATTTTAATATTTGGTGTTTTAGTTATCTTTGAAATTAGTCAGTCTTTTAAAAACGTTCTGTATACTTCACCTTATTTGTCTCAAAAACAAAATGCAGTTGCTACTATTACAGTATGCATTTGTGTGTGTGTGTGTGTGTGTGTGTGTGTGGCACATCCTGATTTTGCCAAGTTCGATGTGTCCCTAGGTCAACATATTTTGTTGACCCTGGAACAACTTTTTAAAGCAAAATATAGTCTTGACCATATCTTAACACCTAAACCTAACCTTACCCATGAGTAATGCCTAAAATCAGAGATCG
>JAUMHE010000060.1:5322365-5344639 GCA_032359235.1 Enteromius mattozi | reverse complement strand
ATAGATGACTGACACTGATGTACAAGCACCAAACACTGATTGTAAGCCTAAACTTCACAAAAACTGTAAACTGGTTCACAACGTTGATCCAAGGGTCAACGAAGATGTCGACCCAGGGACATGTTGCACTTGGTAAAATCACGTTAGTAGTGTTTGTCCTAAAACTATTCCTTTTTCTCTGTCTCAGGCCACAGAATGGGTCTATGATCCTCTACAACAGGAAGAAGGTGAAGTACAGAAAGGATGGATACTGCTGGAAGAAGAGGAAAGATGGGAAAACCACGCGGGAGGATCACATGAAGCTCAAAGTGCAGGGAGTCGAGGTGAGTGGCTGTTTGCTATTAGTAACGCGATAACTCTCCAGAAAACCTTGTGGAAGCACAGACAGGTTTTTGTTTGAGTCTGGCTTTAGTGTCATCAGACTGATTGGAAGTACAGTAATTGTTTCTGAATACACCATTGAGGAGAAAACTGGTGTCTGTTTTTTTCACAAATCCGTTGACGGTGCTTTCATCACGTTAACCTGTGTAAGCGAGGATGTGTTTGTGTGTGTGTATGTCCATTGCACATGACCTTTCTAAGATATGAACCCCCCTCGTCCCTGTGCGGATGACTCTAATGTGTCAGCTCAGGCGTGGCCCCTTTAAATGAAGAACCGTAATGAAGCATGTCTCCGGTCCCTGCGTTCCTGCTCACTGCCTCTAATGAAGAGAAATGTCAGCACATTGGCGATTTAGCGGCGTGATAGAACGAACGCACGGATGAGTGCGGGCCTCCTCTGACGCTCTACCTATCCGAGTCACTCACCTGAGCCATGTGCCTTGAACTAACTGAGCTTTATGAGGCCGGTTAGAGACAGAGACGATATTTAGCGTAATACATTGCTGGCATGTGTAGCCTTTACAGGGATAGATTATGCAAAGACTACAGTTCTATCACTGACTGTTTATTAGCAACTATATAATTCCAAGCCCTTCTGGCTATTATTTCTTCTATGAAACAAAGCATAATTTTCAACCTGTTCTTTTCTATATTGGTAATGTTATTAGCAACTGGGGCTATCACAGTCAAACAAGCAGCAGTAAAGGAGCATAAGTACTGTTCAGTCTTTTAAATTGTCTTTTGTTGATTATTATTTTCAGTGATGTTTGCTTTAACATGCCAAGCCATGCTTGAATATGTGCAGATGATATTAATAGAGTCTTTATACAGCTAATTAGATGTATGGACCACTTTTTTGGAGCTAATTTAGTGTTAAGGGTGATAAAATGTGACAAAATTATCATTTTAAGTCAACAATCCCTTTAAAATGGCAGATTTAAATACAAATTGAACTCTTCTAATGAATTGGAAAAGAGTCATTAAAACAAGAGTCACTGAATCATTAGTAGAACTTAAATGCTTGTGCAAATAAATTACTCTTATGAGTTATTTCTTTTTAAGAATCATTTAAAAAAGTATACTGTCCTTTTATGGCACTTATTTGTCTATTTTAGAGTTTGAATACCCCTGGTCACTATATACTATATAAAAGAGCAGCATTAATTGAACCAGCTCACAAATCGTTTGCTTTCAATGAATTAGTCAAAAGTGATTCACTGAAGGATCCAGCTCATATGAGTCCCTTTTAAAATGTTTGTACAAACAAATGGGTCTTATTACTTGCTTCTTTGATTCGAAACAAGTTATACTGACTACTTTCATGGTCCATTTTTGGAGGTTTATTGCTCTTGATCACTATATACTTTAGTTGTTTTGAATAGAGCAGCACCTTTCTAAATGTTTGGAAGTAGACATGACAGAACAATTTCTGTAATTTCTATGCAGATATAATGTTTCTATATAATGCTTTTTAATGAAGCCATCAAAATGATTCACTGATTCATTAACAGAACCAGCTTATAGGAGTCGTTTGTACAAACAAATGACTCTTATGGGCTGGTTCTTTTAATGAGTCACTTAACAAGAGGCACTGAGATTCAAAAGAGTCAAAAGCACCAAGGAAGCAATTTATGAGTCTTACATTTGAATGTTTGTTGAAACAAATTGCTCTAATGAGCAGTACAAAATAAGTTGTATGACATGCTTTAATGGTGCTTTTTTGGTCTTTTTGGAGCCTTATTGTCTCAGTATATGTTTTTGTCGTTTTGTAAAGAACAGCTTGAAAATATCCTCATGTCAAATCAAACATTTGTGGAAATAAGTAAATGATGACAAAATGATCTTTTAAGTGAATGTAATTTCCAGCAGATGTAATGCTTGTATAACACAATTCTACCATTTAGTACAACACGAGCTAAGGAAATATGACAGGCATGAAATGTGTATTTGTCCTTCTGTGAAAAGCATTATGTGTGGTGCCGGTGGCAGACTCCACTATAGAGCATCCCTAGGGGCATTTTTCAATGCGGATCATTCCTCCAAATTTGTTTGACATGTTGAAAACAGGGTAGAAAATGGGTGGACAGCTGATGTTGAATCAATAATCATACAAGATGTTTCTGTTTGGAGGGACGGTAGGTCTGAATGAACAACGACATTCTGACTGATGATTGTTTGACCTGTGCTGGACTAAAAGGGCAACGGTGGCGTTTGTTTTCTGGTTTGCTGGTCACATAATTGGGATGTAAAATCCTAAACCAGAATTATTCCCAGAGATTCGGCTCTTTGGAAATCTGCATTTATATTTATATTTATATTGGCCTTGGCAGATATTTCAGGCCGTTTGTGTGTGTGTGTGTGTGTTCAACTAATAAGCACATTTCTTATTTCTCAATCCAATCAAGCGAAGTAGGATACATTAGCATACATTAGGAATTAAATCAGATTCAAATGTGTTTTATTTTGGCTCTACGAAACAAGCGGAAACACACTCATCCACTGAGGGCATTTTGGCACAATGACACAAAAACCCAAAGGCTTGAGTGAGAGAGATAGAGTTCAAATGAAAAAGCTCTGCAGGGCATCTCTGCAGTTTCTAAATGGGAAATATTATTAAATTTGTAGCATATTTTCCTCCTTGTGTTAGTCAAGCTTTTATTGGGGAAAAAAAACGTTTTTACAACCTCTTTCTGACCCTTAAATTTAACAGCGTGTTTTTATTACAGCTGCTTTAAGACTACATGCAGATGAGAAACAAACAAATGACCCTTATCACCAAAAGATTCACTGATTTATTAAAGGAAACCTATTATGCCTCTTTTTACAAGATATAATATAAGTCTCAGGTGAAAATGCCTATTTTGAGTGGGAGCAGAAAGACAGGCTGTTTTTTTTTTGTGCATATCTCTTTAAATGCAAATGAGCTGCTGCTCCCCGCCCCCTTTTCCAGAATAGGTCTGTGCCTTTATAACTCTTATCTCAGATACTCTTCTAAAAACATTTGTTTGGTTTTGTTTATCATATCTATCACGCTGAAATCATGCGTTTTAAAACATATCAGTTTAACTTTTTTCTGAGGTAATATTTTCTGGGAGGTAAGGTTTGGGAGGTTTTTCCCAAGGTTGCAGAAAAAAACACACATTTACTTGGTTCTTCTTTTTACAGTTTACAGTATACAATTATAGGACTTGGAAACATGAAAAAAGTCCAATTTTCATGATATGTCATCTTTAAGAAAGCCAGCTCACAAAAGTAATTTTAATTTGTTTATACAAAAAAATTACTAGTACTGTATTTGCTTTTCTTTTTAATGAATCAGTAAAAACGATTCATTCATTCAGTCTTTGTCTTCTCACATTTAATACAGACTGCAATATACAGTTGGAACTTGAACGGCAGTATCGGGAACCAGTTCACCAGAGTGCTTATAAAGGGACAGAAATCAACCCCAAACCTGCCCCTGAGCTCTCCATCATAAGCCATTCCTGCCCTCTGGACACCAAACACATTAAAGTGCTCTCTAGATCCCCACACTCACTCTGTTTGCTCTGATAAAGAACTAAGCCATTTACCAGCATCCATTGGAGTCCCTGGTTACCTAGCGATGGTGGCAGTAGCCATGGGAGCGGTAGTCACAGCGACAGAGAGGATAATTGCAGTAGTTAGGTAGTTTCACTATTAAAGGAAACTAAGATGATGGAGCTGTGACTGAAGCTAGTGGGGATGTGATCTTTAATGTGTGTGTGTGTGTGTGTGTGCATCCAGGTTAGTTTTTCCCCTCAAATTAAAAAAAAAATAAAAAATTGGAAATACTTTTTTTCTTCTATACATTTTATTGTGTAATAACAATTAGGCATAGGTCTAATTCTTTCTTTCTATTTCTTTTCTTTTTTTAATATACATACTGTGCATATATGTGCAAACACAAACATATTCTTTATGTAAGTATGATACATGTAATACATGATACAAAATTGTTAAATTATATATCACAACTACAGTATATGTCTTACTGTCATTCATTTATACTGATTTACGCTGAAAACAGTGTTTTAAAATTACACAGAAATATTATTTGAAAACTAATGAAACTTTTCACTTTAAGCATATGAAATACATAAAGAATAATGAAAATTGTCAGGACAAAAAAAATCTTAAAGATCCTTTTTTTATTTCATAAGCAAAAGATAATAATACATTTTATTAAATATATTATTGTATAATAAATATTAAGCATGAGTCTATTTCTTTTCTCTTTTTTTTAATTAAAATTTAGTTTCAAACATTTTGATTTAGTTCAAATTTAATATATATGTAAATGTGATGTGTGTGTGTGTGTATAATTGTGTATTTAAATTATATAAAATTATATATTACATACAATTATGTATTACAACTATATGTTTTACTGCTATTATCAGATTTTATTTAAAAACATTGTTTTACAATAATACAGTAACAGTATTTATTCAATTTTTTTTTATTATTATTATTTTTTTTTACCCATGAAGAACATTGAGGAACTTACTTGGTTAGTTGTAGAGGAAATGAATATTTTACTTTCACAGTCTCATGAAATTTTTCAGCAGTGAGGCAAACTGTTGTACTCATAGCTCTGTTTAATCCGATTTGCTCTGTGCCATTTGCTTTTGTTTTTTCATCAGTTGTGATATTTAAGCCTATTATTTAGTTTAGTTTAGTTTGTCTTGTTTTGACAGGCTTCGTGAGATATGTGTGACGTAGCGCGTGCACCATTGTGGAAACTAATTCCACCAGCCCTAGTCATCTAGCAAATAAAGCCTCTGTTGTGTGCATTATGATTGAACGTACACACACATCTGTTGAGCGTAGACACACACATCCACCCGAAGACGTAACAGATGTGCATCCGTCGTGTGAGTTGTTCCGTTCGCCTGGAGACTCACAGATTAAACCAACAGGAATAAATCAAGGCTATTAGAATGGCTGCTAATGCCTAGAGAAAGGTGGAAAAACATACTGGCTAATGCTGCTTGATTAAGGGAGGGAGACTGACCAAGAAACAGAACTGCACATCTTATGTCTTTTTTGACCTCCATGCCAGTAGGGGAAGAGAGAGAACTGATGTAGTATGAATACCTAGTAAGTACATGCATGCTGTGAAAGCGTTGTCATATTTATGCATAAACATCTGATAAACTTATTTTTTAAAAAGCAGATTTATAGTTCAAAAGTCTTTTTTGCTCAACAAGGCTACATTTATTTGATCAAAAATAAAAATAAAAATGGTAATATTGTGAAATATTATTACAATTTATAATAACTGTTTTCTATTTGAATGTATTGTAAAATGAAATTTATTTCTGTGATTCAATGCTGAATTTTCAGCATCATTACTCCAGTCTTCAGCATCACATGCTGATTTGCTGCTCGAGAAACATGATTAGCATTGCCAGTGTTGAAAACAGTTGTGATGCTGATTTCTAACGCAACTGTAATACTTTGCTATACAATATATTGCATCTAAACCAGCTGTATTCACAGACAAACCTGTGATTTAAACACATTTCATCCACATGCACAGTGTTTTGCCAGCATTTCCTAAAGCCAAAATCTGCTAAATGCATTCATGCACTAAAACCTCCTAGACTTGCGTCCCCCCGGGAAGTTCCTACTTACAAGTTCAGAAGTCGGAATTATGCTGTGATGTGGCTTCAAGTGATTTTGGTTGGACTCATTTCTTTTTTTTCACTTTCCAACAAAAACAGGAAGCTTTTTAGCTCTAATGCAACAAAATACAGTAAACAGTAAAGGATGTACATTAGGTGTGTAATTGATGCTTTATCTGTATTTTATCATTTTTATGCGGCCATAAAGAATGATTGGAAATGTGGTTTAGTCTGGCGCCTCATAAACCAGCTAAATAAGTAGTATTTCCCAGCAAGTCCTATCACTATTATTCGTCTTCAGAAAACAAATTGTATAGAAGTCAAACTATTTGCTCACTGTTATGATTTTTCCATGATTCATTAATTTAGTCAAAAATCACTTTAATGTAAATGAGAACATGTTGCTATGCAGTTGCTATAGTTTTCTGAGTGGTTTCCAGGGTGTTGCTGTGCAGTTTCTAAGATGTTTTTAGTAGTTGATCTGTGCTTTTTAAGGTGTTCTGAGCATTTAGTTGATTGGTGTTGCTAAGTAGTTTCTTAGATGTTGTACTGTAGCTAGTTGCTTTGCAGTTGTTATAGTGTTTTGATTGGTTACCAGGGTGTTGCTATGCAGTTTCTAAGATGTTTTTGGTGGTTGCTATGTTGGTTTTAAGGTGTTCTGAGTGGTTGGTTGCCAGGGTGTTGCTATGCAGTTTGTAAGAAGTTCTTGGTTGTTGCTCTGTTGTTTTTAAGGTGTTGTGATTGGTTGATTGCCAGGATGTTGCTATGCAGTTTTTAAGATGTTTTTGGTGGTTGCCATGTTGTTTTAAGGTGTTCTGAATGGTTGCCAGGGTGTTGCTATGCAGTCTCTAAGATGTTTGCTATGCTGGTTTTAAGGTGTTCTGAGTGGTTGGTTGGCAGGGTATTGCTATGCAGTTTCTAAGATATTCTTGGTTGTTGCGATACAGTTGTTACAATTTTCTGAGTGGTTGGTTGCCAGGTTGTTGCTATGCAGATACTGTAAAAAGGTGCTTTTGATAATCGCCTGTATTTATCTACAGTGCACAAAATGCTTATAAACAGAATTTTTTTGGCCAATATTTACAGTTGCAATTTATTGTGCTTTGGCTTTATCCTTTAATTGAATACAAATTGCTTTAAAGTAATCGGAGAGCATCTGACTAGACCAGCCACAATCCAGCGGAAGCCGTTGTCCAGGTTTGAGTGGAATGACTCAGCAGGTGTGTTTGTGATAGTACTGATCTCTCCTCACACTGATTCTCTCCACACCCCTCCTCCACGTCCTCACCATCCGCTCAAATGAATTTGGAACTCACAGCAGGTAGGTGTATCGAACCCCGAGTCCCTGGTGTGGAGGCTGGAGAAGAAATAGAGGCAGAAATCTAAAAAGAAACTTTGTGAATGAGTAAGACGATTGTGGGGGAGCCTCTGAGGAGAACAGCGAGAGAGCTTGTGAGGTACAGAGCAGAAAAATAAAAGTGTATGGATTATTGCTAGAGCTTCTGGGAATTCCCAGAGTGGGAAAAGAAAAGATGGCTGCCAATGGTGCTGAAAGCTGTCAACTTGTGTTTGTCATCAAGTTCTATCGCTCACTAACTCTGTCTCGCCGACTTTCATATGCTTTTTGTGGACATGAAACAGCATATTGTACATTTGTCAAAGCTAATCTCACCCAGCTCAGGGAGCCAAAGTTTCTTGAAAAGAGGAACCATTTTCCCCAAATTATCCCAGTCGGTATCAACTCAGGCTAATGTGCTGCATCACATCTTGGTGTTAGAGAAGCGCATCCATAAACACATTCAATTCTGTACAAACTTTGTTTGATTGGGCTACAAGCAGACACTAATTTGAAGGAATGTTTCTGTGCTACTTAAACCTAAATTGTTAAATCGTGAAACAGGTTTCTGTGATTGCACAGACAAAACGAATTCACGAACGCTGCCATGTTTCTTGTTTAAGACAAATCTCTCGTGTAAGATGAGATGTAGCTCTTGGTTTCAGATAGATGTCAATAGTTCTCAAAAGACTAGACTTTGTGCCTTAATCAGCACTTTAGCTGTTAATAGAATTGGGGTACTTGGACTCTGACTCTGCAATTATGAATGAATTTTAAGCTCAGACAGACTCAAGTGGACTCTCAGTTTGTCTGTCAATTAAAAAACAAAGAGCTGGATTTTTTAGAAAAGCGTTTAGCGTTTCACATAGCATTTATGTCCGTGTCGCAATACACACTAAAGTAAATCCCTAGCCTTGAGTAACAGTGTTGTAGCTAGTAATGATAATTTTTTTATTTTTTTATTTTTTTATATTTATTTATTAAAATAATAATAAAAAAATTGCTTCATGTCAATCAACACTGTGCAAAAGAATTATTACGTTTGAATGCAAAACTCGACTCTTGTTTTGTCCTGACAGGTAAGGCTCAGACAATTAGTTGACATTATCAACATCTTTGGCAATAAAAATATAAATAGTCAAATTGTCATTAGATTAGACAAAAGGTTATTGCGACTTTTTATCTCACAATTCTGACTTTTTTTCTCAGAATTGCGTGATACAAACTTTTTTTCAGTATTGTGAGATATACATTTGCAATTAAGAGCTATAAAGTCAGAATTGCTTGATTATAAAATTACAATGACATGAAAAAAGTCAAAATTGTGTAAATTCTGACACTTTTTCTCAGAATTGTGAGATGTAAACTTGCAATTTTGAGATATAAAGTCAGAATTGAGATATAAAGTCGCAATCACAAGAAAAATGTAAGAATTGCGTGATATAAACTTGCAATTCTGACTTTCTTCTCAGAATTGTGAATTCTAAAGTCCAATTTTAGCAGAAAAAGAAGCCTGATATGTTTTCAGAATTGCGATATCTCACAATTCTAACTTCATAACTCGAAATTATGATTTATATCTCACAATTCTGAGAAAAAAAGCCAGAATTGTGAGTTTGATGTATGCAAGCAGCGCTTTTCTGTTAGTGAGCATCCTGATTCTGCTGAGCAACATTTAGATTAATATGTAAATACATGCTGCATGATTTCCTCTCAGTAACGAAATACAACCATGGTGAGAAAACAACTGTTAGGATTAGTTCACTTCCACAATAAAATAAATCCTGATAATTTACTCACCCCTATGTCTTTCTTCAGTTGAAAAGAATTGAAGGTTTTTGAGGAAAACATTCCAGGATTTTTCTCCATATAGTGGAAAAAACTAAAACAACAATGTCAGACTTGACGTGAGCTTTTTAACATGTTTGCGCAATGTGTGAAAACGGGCAGAGCTAGTGCAAAATGAGCATTTGTGGTTAAACAGTATATGCATTTTTACCCCTGAGAAAACATAATATACCACAGTCTTTGGTCTGGGTCTCTTTTCAATGATTGACCAATGTGTATACAGTAATTGTTATTTATTTTTCCTTTCTCTTACTTTCTTGCTTAATACCTGGACATTATTCTTCTTATTTATCATTATCGTTAATTATTGTGATTCTACCTTCATTTAACATTGTTATGACAAATGTTTTGACAAAAATTTGAGACAATTATACCATGTGCGGGTGGGAGGATGTTTATTGTATTTATTGTAAATACAATAAAATAATATTCTGATATTCTTAGTACTTTTGCACACTATGTAATTGAATGTGTATTTCCAATAAACAAAATTTGGACTCGCTGATCCCCATTGAAGTCCACTAGATGGGGGAAAATCCTAAAATGTTTTCTTCAACAACTTTAATGTCTTTTTGACTAAAGAAAGAAAGACATGAACACCTTGTCTAAAATATTTGTAGCTAAATATTTCAACGAATTGCAAAAGCTAATTTAATCGATCAAAGCCTACCAATTAATAATCAATTAGTCAATCAACCATTCTAATAATAATTGTATTATCCGAGTAATCATCTATTGCAGCCCTACTGACTACCAATTGATCTGAAGTCAGTGGGCCGACTGTTTGAGGCCTGTTTGATGGGCGTCTGCGTTTCTCCCTGCTTCTACCCAACAGGAAGCTTCCATAGATTATTTATCTGCGCTCGAAGGACTATGTGGCTCCTGCATTATTCACAGTGTAAAAAGCAAGAGAGGCAATTTGGTCCGGCGTTATGTTCAATAAGCATAGCATCAATCCCCAGCCGTGACGCAGGGCTCCGGTCCGGGCTGAGGAGGAGGTCGGAGACGTATAAAGTTGCCTTGTGTGCTTTCCGCTCCTATCTCTAGCTGTAAGACAGATAAGACGGACGACAGCCAGCATGGTTTCCCGAGCAAAAAGATACAATCACGTCGGACTCACCCGGGATAATCGAGGGTGGGGAAATAATATTTTATTCAATCAATGAGGGTCAGTGTTCTGTGATGGACTGTTGTGATCTCCCCGTCATGTTTTCTCTTCCACTCTCTTTTGAATTCGTTTTCTTTGTTTCTCAGACTACATATTATATTCTTGCTGAATAATCCATTTTGGAGCCAGATGGAGGATGGGTTTACATGCATGCAAACTTGTGCACACAGACACACACTCACCTATATATAAATAGGTGTGTGTGCTCACACACACTGATACAGGCGATGTCTTGAGACCCAATCGATACGCCTCTCTTCTGCAAAGGCTGAAGGAGCCATTGAGATCATTCTTGGCTCGTGGCCACAAGCTCTTTTATCCTTTAAAGTGTGTGTGTGGCCTTCCAGTATTGATGTTGTGGTGTGTGCCATGTCTGTGTTTTATTGAGTTTGTGTACAGTGTGTTGTGAATGCTGTGTGTGTCTATGACTCAATGTATGAAATGGAGAGAGAGCCCAAATACGTTATCGCCGTATCCTTTAAAAGAGCAACTGATACAGTTATTTATCCTCTATATACAATGAGGGTCATTTATACTTTATAGATGTTATAGAAAAAGGGTTTGAGCTCTATTTAGTTTCTCATTTTAGTTTGCAGCATAAAATCATATATGAGGTATTTTGTGTTTTCTATTATTTTATGCACACATATATACATATGTGTGTTTATATATAAAAGTATTTCTATTTAATTATATTATATATTTTAATTCATTATATTTTTAATGTAATTATATATTTTAATTAAATATTTGCCTGTTTTATAAGATATACATCACTTAATTTTAAATAATATTTATGTAATATTAAATATAAAATAATAAATATTTATGTAATAATTATAAAAAAATATGATAAAATATCTATTAGTTTTTTTTTTGGTGTTGTTTTATAATTTTTTTATATACATAAATTTTAATCATTATTTAAAATTATTTTAGTTCAATATTTTATATCCTTTAGTCCAGAAAATGTTCTATAAAGTAGATATTGCTGATTCAGTAAGTGAGTCTGATTTTGGTTCAGTAACAGATTTTACAGACTGATTTAAACAAAAAAAAATAAAAGAACCATCTTGTGAGAGTCATTTGTGAATAACATTAGATTATACACTGTATGTTATTTCTTCATTAAAAGAACTGGCTCATGAGTTTTATTTGTAACACTTTAGCAGCTGCAGCACACAAGATCCAGCTTAAGCATGCAAAGCAGCCCTCACATGTTTCTTTAAACATGTAAAAATCTAGTTAAAAACTACTATTTCACAGCACATGTCATTTTTCATTTTATGTCCATATGTTCCCTATAGAGTTTTTCTTCTAGACAAACACGTGACTCTTTGATTCAGAGCGTCTAACAAGCCTTTCCTACAGAGCGGCAAATTGAGTCGCTTTCAGGCTTTTCACTTTGTGTTTTTTGTGGCATGACAGGCAGGTTACGCTTGCATGCGGCCGCTAATACCCTCCCGAACATGTACGGTTGATCCGTGGAGCTCAAAAGACCCGTCCGAGTAAACACACTAAACGCTCATAAACACACACCATACTGACTCGTTCAGCCAGACATCTGACGTGAAACACAAAAACAGAATTACGTTCTCAATCCGGAGAGGCCTTTCAATGTGTAAATCACAGAGGAGAAATGCGCAGCTCACGCAAGTGTGCAAAATAAAGTCTCCAGAAAGCAGAACAAGGAGAGGGAGCGAGAGGTATTAAGCAATAAGGCATTCATGGTTGTTCTGTCTTGTGATTTTAAGCTCCGTTCCAAAACCTGGTGAGCTGCCTTACTGCCCAAAAAAAGTCTGCTGTCTTTAAAGGGAGCATCTTAAAGGAACACTCCACTTGTTTTGAAAATAGACTCATTTTCCATATCCCCCAGAGTAAACAGTTGAGTTTTACTGTTTTTGAATCCATTCAGCCGATCTCCGGGTCTGCGCTTTTAGCTTAGCTTAGCATAAATCACTGAATCTAATTAGACTATTAGCATCCTGCTCAAAAATGACCAGAGTAGGGGTGTAGCGATTGGCGAATGCATCATGGTGTGTGTCAGCAGATGTCGCTATTTTAATGCCGTAAATGTCTTTCTATTGTTGTTAGCATAACTGTTGCAACTAAACGTACATTTTATATTTTAAAATGTTTTTATGTTTTTACTAATATGTATAAACTTTTTGTAATATAAAATTTACAAATCTGCTGATGCACACCGTGCTGTGTTCGTTGTCATAGGAGCATCCCAGCTGAAGATAATTACATCGCTCCCTTTGGCAAGAGCATTCCAAACAACTAAATAATGGCACACACATGCTTTGCTCACTCCAAAGTCCCCACTAACAAGGAGATAAGGATGATCACTTTGATTTGGAAAATGACCATGACCTATGCATGTGGCTCTGTTTGAAGGATGATCATGCTCTTGAACTTGCGCTCAAATGAAAGGTTTAAGCTCTCTGCCTTGTAAATGACTCCTAATTAATGCCAATAACATATGAAATATCCCCAATAATCATAATTTAGAACAGTGAGCAGCAAGATTTTTTTTTTTACACCTGCAATACTCAGAAAAAATAAAAAGTGTATACGTCTGCTCAGACCCTGACGTGAAGAACTTTTCCACGTCAAAAAAATATGAGCGCTATCATGGATTTAAGCATACGCACACTCTATTATCAAATCTGCGCATAAGCATGTTTTATAAATGAGGCCCAATGTAAGTACAGAAGCTTTACATAGGAAAATTATCTGAACTGTTTGGTCATTTTTTTTAGCGAGATGCTAATGGTCTAATCAGAGTCAATGATCTATGCTAAGCTAAGCTAAAAGCGCTACCGCCAGACCCTGAGATCGGCTGAATGGATTAAAAAACTCTTGGAAAATGAGCCTATTTAAAAAAATAATAATAATTACAGGTGACAGACTTGGATCACTCTACAGACAGCTGCTATCATGCAAATAGCACCTACTATGTGAGACACACAGGACACTCGACTCACAGTTAAGTGAAACAACATAATAATATGGGCATTTTATTGATTTAATGTGTATGAATGTATGTTAAAAATCAATATTTCCCTTCACAACAATGCAGTGTAATTCAGAATTATTATAAAATCGTATTGATGTATTGTCCAATCAGCATCTAGGACCAAAACTATCCGTTTTATGTGTTTAAACATGATGTGAGGGCAGTCAGGAAGAAAAAGAGAGAAACGGAGCGAGAGAATTCGAGTGGAAGATACACAGCCTCAGGCAAACAGAAAACAATTGTTTCACTTCCACCCGTAACCTATTTCACCTTTAAACAGCAGATCTCTTTCACTCAATTAATTTCTGCACATTGGCTGTGGAGTGCAGTGGAAAAGGGCTTTTATATATACGCCTTTTATTTCTGAATTTTCTCACTCGCTGTTTTTCTACTCTGGTTTTGTTTACATGCCACTGTTTGTTTTTTATTATCTTTTGTTGTGAGGACTTGTGGACTTCACACATTAAAAACACACGGGGGTGGATTCACTAAACAATCGAATGGTGGAGATAGATGGCGTTAGAACTGGGCATGTGTCCAGACCTGCCATGAGGAGCTTTTTTGACATGTTAAAGAGCCAGTGTGTAGGATTTGTTTAGTATGGATGCTTGCTTGCACCACTCAATAAAAACTCATGGGTTATCTTGCAAATTTTAAGACTTTTAATTGTGACTTTACTTCTTACAAATTCTGCTGTCCAGGGGGGCGAGCCGGGAGGTCGGCGAACACCGAGCCGAAACTCGAACTCTGCTTGCGTACGCGCTCCTCCCAAAATTTGTTTATTAACAGCGCAAACTCGCAATTCTGACAAAAAGTAAAAATTACAAGATAAACTTGCAATTCAGAATTTTCTTCTCATAATAGAGTTGTCTTTATAACATGCAATTGTGAGTTACAAAGTCAGAATTATTAGATATAAACTCACAATTTTTAAGGAAATTGTATTTTTCAGAACTGGACTTTATAACCCGAAGTTGAGAGTTTACATCTCACAATTCTGAGAAATGAAGTCAAAATTGTGAGATGTGAACTTACTATTGCAGAAAAACGTCAGACATATGAGATATAAACTTGCAAATTCTAAAATATATATATATATATATAACACGCAGCTGTGTGTTCATATCTCATAATTCTGTGTCAAAATTGTGAGATATAAATTCACAATTGCGAGAAAAAATCAGAACTGCAAGTTTTTACCACACATTTCTGAGAAATTAAGTCAAAATTCCGAGATGTGAGCTTTTTATTCCAAAAAAACTGAAAAGAAACTGTGAGTTTCTATACCTCACAATTCTGAGAAATGTGAGATGTGAACTCAGAATTGTGAGACACTGTAATTTTTCTCATAATTGGATTTTATAACACATAACTGCATGTTTATATCTCACAATTCTTAGAAACAAAGTCAAATTTGTGAGAAATTCACAATTGTGAAAAGAAAGTCAGTCCCAAATTCATTTTTTGGAAAATGTCAGAATTGCGAGATATAATCTGAATTGTTTTTTCCTCCATGCATTAGTTAATCAAACTCTTAATACAACACAGACAGCATGTGCAATCCATTCTTAGTGAATTCTTTTCGTATTGGAAAGCCATTCAAACTCCCAAAACAGAGCTACATGTATGCATATTACAGCAAATCCAAAACGTATCCGCTCTCTCTCACTCCACCCTCTGCCTCCTGCATAAACACGTTCATTTGCATCCTTCAAATCCACAGACAACAGAAGATGACACCCAAAAAGCCATGACGACAAACACACGTTCAAATTTGCATGCGAGCCTCCCTCGTCCCCTGCGCTGCAGTATCTGCTTGTCAGAGATTGTTTTTGCCGCTTAAATATGTTTTTCGCTGATTGACTGCAGGACTAATGACAAACCTGTGTTGTTAGAAGGAATGGCTGGTCACTGGGTTGTGCTGCTCTGCTAGTCCTCTGATTCAGGGGTCAATAGGTCAACTGCGGGCAGTCCGTCCGGCAACCTCTCATCAATCTCTGTCGTTATGGTAACAGTGAGGCTTCAGGTAGAGCAGACGTGTGATTATCCGCGAACAGGTTTTCCCCAGCTGAACTCCCACTGTCTTCTGACACGATATGGAAGAGAAAATTGTCCCGAGATGAGCACGGACAAGTGATTCACTGGCGGCCAGTGACTCATCACCCGCTGTTCTTTTATTTGTCAGTGTCCAGTCATCATGACAGTGGGCTGTTTTTATGTCTTCTCAGTTTAGAGCCCAGAATGCTCATTTAGGGACCCAGAATATGGTTTAGATGCATTTGTATGCAGTAAACAGAAAATCATTGTGTCTGCTCTTGTCTTAGATAGATATTTCATTTATATGAGCATTTTAATCTAAAAAAAGTGAATTATTTTTTCAAAAAAATGTTTTTTTTATTTTTATTAGTAGTAGTAGGAGGAAGAGGTGGAGGATAAGTATTTAGTATTTTAATGTTAATCAATTAGTAGTAGTATTAAAATGAAAGACTGATTTTAATATCATTAGTGATATAAATCACTTTAGTCTGTATTAGCCTTTTTTATTTGTTTGTTTGTTTGTTTATTAATAATTATTTAATATATTTACTAACATAATACTGCTACAAATATATATATATAATATAGCATATATATACTAATAATATTACATGATTAAAAATTATATTAATAAATATAATTATTATTTGTTATTATAATGTATTTAATATTATTAATATTAAAATAAGTATACATTTTCATATCATAGGTGATATTAGAAATCACATTAGTCTAAATTAGCCTTATAAATCACCATTTATTTATTTATTTATTATAATTTATTATTATTATTATTTTGTAGAATTATTTCTATTTATTCTAAAAGTGTAAATAGTTATATACAGTATAGTAGAAAAGATTGATAACTTCTATTATATGAATATGGGATTTGGTGTGGTATGTTTTTTGTTAGATATTTTTGTTTGAAGCCCACTGTAGAGTCCAAGAAGCCTGTTCTGAATTTCTGCCCAGAATGAAATGAAGCAACTATTCCAATAGTCCAGACCACTGTTTCACTTCCAGGGTCTTACACTGCCAAAAATGATTAGGAATGAGAAATGACACCAGACCAAGAGTCTACTGGAAAAACAAAATAGTATTATCAGCAAAATTATATGGAAATGCTGTAGTATATATTATTATTATTATCATCATCATCATCATCATCAAACTTGTATTAATGTAATGACAATCAAATAAAACAACAGTGCTACATCTCACCAAACCTGTCATATCCAGGTCATATTTCAATGTAAGTTGATTTTACCAAAAAAAAAGCACCGTTACCATAATTCTAAATGCCACTCTCATTATTGTAATAATCCCTTCTTTAACTGCAGATTGTAATGACCACCTCCTCTTCCTCCAGTTCAACATCTGTTTGTTAGCCGATGACTTGTAAATTTGAACATAGCAAAAAGTCTCTCTCAGCTCTAATTAAGCACATTTTAGCAGGACGCTGGCCTGGTGGCGGCACACACGCTCTCCTCGTTCCCTCGAACAGCTCGCAGACGGCGCAGACTCCCCTCCTCTGAGCTCCGCGTTTGCATAATTACCCAGGTAATTGCGGAGTAATTGGCGGCGTCACCTGCTCCCAAGACGCGCCAGCATTGTTTTATCAACAGCTGGAATCAAACCTGCGTGAGGAGAACGATGAGGAGAAAGAGAGAGAGATGCTTTATAAAGAAAGAGGGTAGAAAGTTGGCCGCCCGAGGGATGGTTACCCATTCATTATGAATGGAAATGTATGGAAATGCACTCTGCCCGCAGCCAAAAAAAGAACCAAAGGAGAGGAAGTTGGGAATGCAGAGGGAAGGAAAAGTTGAAGAGAGCACAAGAAAACCAAGGAGAAGTAAATAAACGAAAGACAAAGAAGTGCGTGACTGAGACGCCGAGTGAGAAGAGAAGAGAGATCACGTCTGTCTCCGGGGGAGAAAACGAAGTGTCAGCCTCTGTCTTCCGCTCCTTCTCTTGCTGTGAGGCTGGAGAAAAGAAGAGAGTATTTGGTGTATTATTCATTGTGTTTAATAGACTGGGCTTCTTTAGAAGCTGCATGATAGTAGAGAAACACCTCTAAACGATGTTTCTGTCATCATTTACTCACCCTCATGTTGTTTCTTTCTTCCATGGAACAGAAATGATGAAATACGCTTGAACCTTTGACATTGCTGATGTGGTTTGCAAGCGAGATTTCCAGTGAGTAATGACTTTTCATTTTCTGTATATGGACTCATAAAATGTATATTTTTACATTTGTGGGTGTGTTTTTTTTTTCTCCATATTATAGAAAAGAACTATATTTTTTTCTTTTTGTGTTCCACTGAGAAAATTCAATGAGAAAATGAACAAAAAATGCTGACATGTTGATTTAGAAGTTTTCGTGTACTTATATATACTGCGTTTTTAATGTATTTGTTTCGTATGCTAATCAAAGATGCTGTAAAATAAGTGTAAAAAACGTATATTTTAAAACAAGTTTTCTGTTTTTAAATATCTTAAAATATAATTTATTTTGTGATGCAAAACTGAATTTTCAGCATCATTACTCCAATCCTCAGTGTCACATGATCCTTCAATCTAGTCAATTTAATATGCTGATTTGCTGCTTAAGAAATATTTCTTTCATTCGCTCTACTGACACTTTTGAATTAATCACTTTAACGAGATGCATCTTTGCCTACTAAATGTACAGAAGTGTAAATAGAGCATGGAGAAGAGTTCCAGAATAATGGACTTCTCGTGACTCTTAACAGTCCAGATGGAATAACACCTTGAGCCGTGTCCTTGTGTTCGCAAACAACACAAACGCCTCCTACACAGCAGCCTCGACTCACATTGTGCATCAACACTCCAAGAAGTTTCCACGAACCGTGAAGCGATACCTGCATTAGCACGAAAGTTGACCCGTACGTCATTCATAGAGCAGCATTCGCTGTATAATTGAACGAGCTTTTGCTTATTCATTGCATGCGCTTCATAAGATTTACATGAAACATGTAGTTCATGGCCAAACTAATAGGACGGCACACGTTTAGGCAGGAACACGGCGAAGGGCGCTGGAATTCACCGCCAAGGTCATTACTCCTATTAACTGCTGCTGATTCGTTTGCAACATCCGACAGAATTATAGAGTGAGGCGTAATCTGAGAGAGCCCACATCTCCCCAGCTGCTCATTACGTCCCGCCGATACACACAGGAGGCGACGGACACACACGGGCTCTCTGCGTCTGGAGAACGGCTCACTGTCTGGTTGTGGCACAGCAGCATCTGCTGGCGAGAGAGACGCACAGGCTCGAATTCCCTCAGCGAGGCGGGTTTTTGCATCCTTATTCCACACCAGCACAAATATAGCGTACTTTTAACATGTAATGCTCATCCACATTCACACACATCAGCCGGTCCGCCCAGGTTTATCCCCGCTAACCGTCTCGGTTCCGCCGTGACCAGGTTTTTGCGGAGGGCGGCTGCGCTCCTAGAGCCCTGCGGGGGTAATGAGAGGAAATCCTCCCTGCTGAATTGATTCCCAAGCTGAGACGAATAGGGAAAAACTGCCTCAGCCAGCACGTCTGGCAGCGAGCTGTCATGTGGAACGCAAAGGTGAGGATTTGGAGCGGTTTGGGGCAAGCCCGCATGTTTATTTGAGGTGCAGCTTGGCTGTGTTGGGATTATCTTGTGAGGCAAAATGAAAAATGAAATTGGTGTAAATCATTAGTAAAAGCAGATCAGTGCATTCATGATCAGATTTGTATGTGTTTAAGTTTAGTGGTTCAGGTATAATACTAAATTCTAACAGTTAAGGCCTTGCTTAAATATAGGCCTTTAAGATTGATGTATAAAATGCCACCTACAGAAGTGTGTATTATTTTATATCAACATATTTAATACATTAGCAGCATGGAAGAACACTTCATTTATCCCATTTATCCCAGCTAATTTACCCAGAATTAGCTGTGTTGAATTTATTGGATGGAAATTTGGAAATTCTCCGAAGCGTAAATCATCATAGTTTGGTAAATTTCCATAGTTATGAGCTGAATGGAAACTACTCAATATTATATATATTTTTTTACCGATAGCATTTCTATAGCTATAATTCCATCACCCTGTTTTTACACTAATTTTTAAGTATTGCATTAGACACAAGTGATGAAAAACACGTTCGCTTGAGCTAGTTTTTGTCTTGTGCGAAAAAGAGTTAATGTGAACAATGGGATATGGAAACACATTTTGCGGATAAAAGTTCCTCAAACTAAATGTGTTCCTAGTTAATGTGGTACAGCCAATAGTTGTAGAATTATGAAAAGGTTCCTCCAGTGCAAAGTTCCTCCTATGGTCATTCTGACATGCCTGAGCAAAGTCTGTCATCAGAGTACTTCTGTATAATTGCCTCCCAGTCGGAAGTGGATTACACAAATGCGTTCCCAAACAGCAGACACCCACCTCTGAAAGCAATGACCACGTTTATTATGTTTTGTCCGCTCGCTCTGAGGCACAAGTAATTTATTATATGTGACCTTGGACCACTCATAAGGGTCAGTTTGCTCAAAATTGAGATTTATATAATTAATAAGCGTTCCATTGATGTATGATTTGTTAGGATTGGACAATATTTGGCTGTGATACAACTATTTGAAAATTTAATTGCTTTAAATTTGTCCAAATTAAGTTCTTAGCAATGCATTTTGATATATTTACAGTAAGAAATTTACAAAATATCTTAACGGAACATGATCTTTACTTAATGTCCTAATGATTTTTGGCATGACAGAAAAATCTATAATTTTGACCCATACAATATGTTTTTGGCTATTGCTATAAATATACCCCAGCGACTTACAGTAAGACTGATTTTGCGGTCAAGGGTCAAATATATGTGAATTATGTTCAGTGGCTTCTCCTAATTCATGTAGTGATGTTTAGTGCCAGTTTATGAGGAAGTGGCGATTTTGTTCTCTTTGACTCGTTGGATGGAAACAGTACTTACTTGCAATTTTGCGCATTCATTTAAATTTCGCAACTAAGAAATTTACAGTAACAGCTGCACTGGTGCATTTCTTTGAGTCCTAACCGCTGGTAAAGCAATTCAATAGAATTTGACGAAATTACTCATTGTTCAAGCTTTGGTCCAACCCTAATTTAGCTATTTGAGGATGGTATTTACCCAGAATTCTTTGCAGGTTTAGCCACAGGTTCCGGCCATTGTGAACTGAAGCTGACGAAATTTTGAAAAGGCCAGCACATTTGCGTTAGGAAAGAGAGAGTGCCTGACCTTTCAGAAAGATGATACCTGTTTCCCTTTTCTCTTCATTTTTCGCGCTCGTTCTCTCTGGTGTTTTCTCTCTCTCTCTCGCTCTGCTAACATCACACCCGCCCGCCGTAGAAATTCAATCTCGTTTTGAACATGCTTCGATTGGAACTGCACTTGATGTATCTCCGGTCGCCAAACAAGAGCGAGTGTCTCGCTGTTTGTATTTCCAGTGCGATTCATTTACCGTGTCATGTTACGCCGTCCCTTTTTATGCAAATGCACTTGTCACCGTCTATTTTAGCTCTGACGTTGGCATTTGTTTTGCGTCGGCCCCGTTTTAGCGAAAGCACAAGTTTTGCATTCAGATCTAAAGTGCTTTCTATCGCCTTCGGAAGAAATGGCAGTTGAAAAGGCATTTGGAAAGCTCATAAAGGGTGGAATATGTAATGCGTGTAGTTTTTCTTCCTCTCCCTCCCCCTTCTGTCTCTCGCTCGCTTGAAACCCATCCAGTTGGCTTGGCGGTAATTGAATCTTAGCTGTCTGGCCCAGAAAGGCAGTGTGCAGGAGTTTAGTTCTGTTGTCCCATTTTGCTCTTGTGATGTGTGTGCGTCTGCGCTTCTGGGGCGCTGGGACTTGAAGCGAGGGCTCATGGGATAGATTGTCCTTATGGACACTGGGCTGTGGTCATCTTAGATGGATTATTGTAGCATACGATCAGACGAGTCCTACAAAAACATATCATCTGTGTTGATTTAGACTGTCTGCTGCATTGTGAAGTTCCTGTTACTTTATTTATAGGAGTAATTCATCATTTACTCACCCTCGCATCTTAAGCCTGCGTGGCTTTCTTACATGAAACAAGGAAAGTATGAGGACTAGGACTCCAAAAATGTCCAAAAAAGTACCCTGAGCAACTTGCTATATGCCACATCTTCCGAAGACATATGATAGCTTTAAGTGAGCACTTTTCTGAAGTTGTTTGCTGAAAATAGTCACAATGTGTGTCATTCTATTAGATGTCATATAGGTTCTCATGTATCTTAAGGTGCCATTATTGAACTAAAAGAGTTTATTCCTTTGAGGGGTTGTATCATTCCTTTTAAACAGCCTAATTTCTCACCAAGACAGAATTTATTTGAATATATATTTAATATATTATATAAGAGTTTGCAAAAACAGATAACTATTTTTTTATTATTTTTTTTTAATTTGATGATTTGTATTGTGTTATCATGTTTTTATTGTTAGTGTGTTTTTATTGTTAGTTTTTTAGTTATTTTTAACCTAGTCCAAAAAAAAAAATAATAATAATTTCATAATAATATTTTCCCCATTTTAAATTCTTATCCAATGAAAGGTTAGATTTGTGTGAATATTTTAAATAAAAAATCCAAAAGATTAACAGCCTTCTTTGCTCATATTTACCAAGGGTGCTGATGTTTTTGGCCATGACTGTGTAAATAGATATATATATATATATATATATCTATTTATATTTATATTTTTATATGGGGGCAGCCGTGGCCTAATGGTTAGGGAGTCGGGCTTGTAATCGAAAGGTTGCAGGTTCGAGTCCCAGGTCCGG
>JAUMHE010000060.1:5308297-5320243 GCA_032359235.1 Enteromius mattozi | reverse complement strand
TAAATGCAGAGCACAAATTCCGAGTATGGGCCACCATACTTGGCCACATGTCACGTCCTTTCCTTTTTTTTTTTTCCTTTTTATATATATATATATACAATTTAATGTGTTAAAATAATTTGTTCTGAAAAATAACATGATTTTAATATTTCAACACAGTTAACATACTGGCCCTGCCCCAGACCTGTAGGTCATCTTACAAACTTTATGCAGTGTATGTTTATTAACATAAAATTAACATAATTTATGTTAGGCCATTGTAGCCTAAATGTTTATGTAAATTGTATGTTGAATCAAATTAAAATATTAGTATTCGTAATGTCTACTTGATACTTTTTCATTTAACAAAATAGTGGCTTTAAAAAATCTTTTGTGTTTAATTTCACAGCCAAAATTAATTTGCGATTAATTTGATTAATTAATGTCACATCATGTAATTAATAAGATGGGAAAAAAATCATTGACTGACAGTCCTAATATATATATATATATATATATATATATATATCAATGTAGATGCAGTTTTAATATTGTTACTCCTTTCACATGCAAGGAGCTTAACCAATAAAAGCACCGTTTATTTACATACAGTACAGAAGTCATCTTAATGGAGTTACACAGCAATTGCAAAAACAGCCTGTTTAATTCTCAGGGTCAAAGAATAAGCACGATAAACTCAGTTACGAATGTTTTTGGTGCTTGAAAACCTTGACTAATATTGTAAGTGGACTTCAGGGAAAACTTTGCTTGAGTGTAAAAGTTTGTTCAATGATATTCATCGTACATTCTCCATGAATATTCATGAAGGTCGGTTAACTTCTTCAGCAATATATTTTTGCCCATCACTCTCCCTGACACGGAGAGCTCATCAACAGCGCGTTCACTCACTCACCGCTGACACACAGACAGGTGGAGAGGAGTCCGTCAGAGAGACCGACTGACAGGAGCGCTCCACCAACTCTCAAGGAGACAAACTCCCAGGAGAAGAGGAGAAATGACGAACTAATTACAGGCGACGGATGTTCCTTCTGGCCTTCAGATACAAACAAGCACCCAGTCGCCGGTACCTTCTGCAGAAGAACTCATTTCTGCCCACTGAGTGACCTTTCTTCTCCTGTCAAAACAAATGGTTGGCATACATAAAAACTCTATGGGTTAAAACATTTTAACAAGCTTTAACGGCTTTTTAAAAGGATAATAAAGGTTAGCATGTGAGCTGTGTCATTATAAAGTGGGTAATTAAAGTTCGGGATCAGTGGTTTGTTCAGTTTTGTAAGTATGAGCAATCAGCCCAATCTCACGGAAATTCGTACATAGTTTACGAGGTGGCTAATTCTTACAAATTGGTACGACCTCACTCGTACAAATTTATACGAGTTTTGCTAAATTGTACGAAACGTAAATTTGTATGCATTTGTGTGAATGAGCTACACCTAACCCCGCCCCTAAACCTACCCATCAGTTGGGATTTTACACAAATCGTACAAAAACAGTACAAATTTGTACGAATTAGCCACCTCGTAAAATACGTACAAATTGGTCGTGACACTGTGTTGGAGCAATAGTATGGCCTTTCATGAAAGGTTTAAAATTACATTTATGTCATTTACATTTGATCCAAGGCAGCTTACAAATGAGGACAATAGAATCAAATTAGCTTTTAAAATCCTTAGTCTCTTGAATTAATTTTATAATAATTTAATTTCAAAGCAGAGCCACCACCAATCAGATTTCAGCATCTCTTTTTACTTTGAGATAAAGTATAGATTTAAAATCATAACAAACAAATATACCTCTGTTGTGCAGTATTTTGTTTGCCAAAAATGTTATTTGACTACATCTTAAAAGATTATTTAAATTGTCAAAGTTTTATGCAGTCATTTGATTAATGTTGATTAATTAGTTTTTTTGTATTAAATAATTAAACACTCCTACTAAAAAACACTACTATTGATACCATTTTAGTAACATAATAAAGTGTTAGTTTTATGACTTCAATTAATAATTGATTTTTAATCAATTTATTTTATTTTTTAATCAAGCCATTAGAAAGGAATATAAAATGAAAGAAAAAACATGAAATTTTGGGGGGGAGAAAATATTCATAGTGCTCTACAGTAGTAACCATGATGCTTACTTTAGCAAATGCCACTAAAAAGTGTTGCACCAGCAAGTTTGATTGACCTACGCTGTGTTCAACATGGTTTCCAAAGCTGTCTGCCTCCTCCCGGACTTCTTGATCCTTCAGAAAGAGTGACGGAAGAAAGTCACAGTCTTTTCAGATTTCTGGACGAATTGTTAGCTGAAGGTGGCTGGAGGTTGTTTGTATGACGCCCTTTAAAAACTTTCTCCAGCTCTGCGGATCTGTGTAAGGCTGCAGGCTAGTGTGCAGATCTTATTTTCTGATAAGTTTTCGTGATGTCTGGGATTTTGTGGGCCTGTAACAGGTCGTAGAACAAGCCTGCAGCTCACGGGCACGACCGATGGAAAGAGCACGGACGCTTAGCACTAATCCCTTTGAGAGCGCGGGACACACATATCGCCAGCTGTAGGTCTGTGTTTGTGTGTGTGTGTGAGAGAGAGAGAGAGAGATGAGAGTGCAGATGTGTGTAAATTAATCATATGCAGAACTTAAAGAAGTCCTGTATAGTTAGTCTGTAACATGATCAGCAGGCTCACACTGAATTTGCTTTCTTTACATGTTTGTTTATTAAATATTTAAGTATCTGATTCATGTTTTTCTCAGTAATAATACAGTACTGTCAATTCCACTTAACACATTTTACTATATTTAAATATGAATTTTTTTTTAAAATATGCAGATCTGGTTTGACCAATCATATGAGCAATTTAAGGAGCTCTTTGATAACTTTTTAGTATTTTTGTCTTGTATTCCATGGGAAAAAAATCATTAAAATAGAAAAATAAATAATTTTTAAAAAATAAAAATTGAATTGGTCTTGATTTTCAGAGAAAACTAATTAAATTTATTAAGATTTATGTTTCAGACAAGAAATATAAATACTTACTTTTTTTTTTTTTCTTACACACCCAGACACACATATACATACACATGTGTGTGTGTTATGATTGCCAGCTGGTGTGCTGTGTTAGAGGACAATCTATCTTGGACTGTTATGTCTGTGTCTGCCTGTTCTGATGTGTTGCTCAAAGGACTCTTATTTTGAAGTATGTCTCCTATTGTCTGTGTTCCCATGCCTCTTTGCCCTCAGGTGTTCCCATAGCAACTCATTAGCTCCTCCCCCTCATTACCTCTTTAACTCGTTGTCTCGCCCTTAAAAGCAGTGTGTGTTTGTTAGCCAGACTGTGGTGTGTTGAACCCAGTTCCACAAAGCGCTTTCCCCTTAGTCCTAGTCTTGTTTATATTGTGTGTTTCTATGCCTGTGTACTGACTTTGCCCTGTCTTTGGATTATTGCTCTATCGACCGACCCACGTGTTCTCTTTGGATTATTCTTGTGCCTATCCGCCCTTATACCTGTTTACCGCATGTCTCAGTCCCCTATATTACAGATTGTGTGTAAGAAAATTTTTGTTGTTTTTTTTTTTGTTAGTTTTTTAGGAATAAACTGTAATATAGTAGAATAGAATAGAGTAGAATAGAATAGAATAATTTGTGATTTATTTTATTATTAGTATACAATATGCTAACTAACCTAATGTTGATACACATAATATTCTTAGTTCTCACAAAAGTTTAAGCAAACCCTCTCTGTGAAGTTGTGGGTCTAAATTCTCTTCCTTTAAAGCACTAGTATAAATCCCTCACTTCAGATGTTTCTTACATGGTTAATAAATGCACATATTGCTAAATGATCAGGCTTTTTGTCTTTAGCGTTTGGCATTAAGACAGACACACAGATAGAGATGTAGGACGGCCAGCCGTGGTGGCAGACGGCCGCTGCAGTCTAATTAAATTAATGAAGACACATGTTGCCCGGTCGGCCTGACTGGTCGGCTGTCATCTCTGTGCCGGCTGGGGCCTGTCGAGGAGGGAATGGGGCCGCTCGGCTCTGGCTCCACGCCATGAGCGTTTAACAGGCTGCGTGGACCCAATCAGGACCTCATGATTACAGCAGGACGGTACGGAGACCGTGATAGTGACGTCCAGATCAGAGCATGATGTAGACTTTCACTTGATGGAGTTCTCAGTTAAGGATTAACCTCAGTGTTTCAGGTGATTCTGCCCTAGAATAAATTACAATGAAACCAAATCAGATGATTATTAAAATATTGAGCTGTCAAATGAATGATATCATTGCTCGGCTCTTTTGGTTTTAGAAGAATTTGGAAAGAAATATTTAAGATTATGAGATTTTTGATTGCACACTTTGTATTTTTGGCACATTTTAATCAGATTGAGACATTGTTGAGATCTTTTCTAAAACAAACAAAATTACATTTGAAAGGGATTATTTTATTTTATTATTATTATTTATTTTAATAGTTTTTACCCCATAGACCTTCTGAAAAATATTTGACAAGAGAAAAGTATTTTATTTTATTTGTTTTTTATTACTTTATTTTGCTTTATATTTATTTCATTGTATATTATATCTTTTTTTTTTCATTTTATTTTATTTTATTTATTTTATTTAATCCTTTATCATTATATTGTATATTGTATTTTTATGTTATTTTATGTTATATTTATTTTACATTTTATTTTTATTTTATTTTACTATATTTTATTTATTTGATTTTATCTTTCATCTTTTTATTTTATTTTATTTTCTGTTTTTAATATTTTATTTTATATAGTTTATTTATTTTTATTTTATTTATTTCATTTTATTGTTCTATCTTTTTATTTTTTTATTATATTATTTTATATTATTTTTATATTTTTTTTTATTTAATTTCAATTTTATTTTCCATGGATCTTGATCAGAGTTTACTTATTACATTTAGTAAACTGTGAGTCTTAGTCAGATTAGACGTCATATTTAATTTTAAACGAATGAAAATTACTTTGTAAAGGTTAGATGTTTTTTCTCCACTTGAAACATTTCAGAAATACTCATTTTCATTGACTTACACAGCTACCAAACAGACTTGCGTTAGTGTAAAATGTGTCATCTACCGTGACAGAAGTATGTGGGTAAGTACCTGTAGTGTAGTTGTAGTAGAAGAACGAAGACTTTAAGTTATTAATGACGGGTGCTTCAGACTGAGAATAAAACGCTTTGTGATTCTCTGAGATTCTGGAACTCTTTTTATCCGTGTCAGGAGGAGCTGTGCTGCCCACACTAGACCAGATCCAGCCAGACCACAAACACACATCCCCTCTGCTTTCTTCTGTTCATTCCAGCAGAAAATAGAAAAGGGGGCGTGAGAGACAGGGAACGTTTCCAGCTCATGGCTGTGAAGACGGTGTTTCCCAAAAAATGCTTGCGCTCCGTTAGGTTTGCCAAACTGCGTCATATGCAGTTGGAAAGGAACTTTGACTGAGTGACTCAAACTCACTGGTCTCCTTATTTATTTGACGTGTTGGTAATTACCCATCATTCTTGCTCCTCAGGTCATGCTATATTTAACCACCCGCTTCACAGTACGTCTCACAGGCTGTGTTATATAGATAGTCGTTGATTCACCTGGCTTTTCCTCTGTAAGTGTCTGACACCCACCAGAGCGTTATCCCAGCGCTCCACACAAAACAGATCCAGTGTTTCAGGCAACAGATTAAATTAACTCGAGGTGGGAATGGAAACGAAAACCGATGCGAGAGAAATTCCCCCGACAGGGAGACGATAATAAAAGATGTGTGAAAAGTGACATGAGATGTGCAGTGATGAAATGACAGAGCTTTGGTTCATACTTCACACAGCAGCTTGGGATGAGGGAAAGCTTGTGATTGTTTGATTGAAGGACTAGTTGAACTCCACATACTAGTTCATTCATTCATTCATTGGAGTTAGTTGAGAATGTGTAATGTGTAAAGTGTAATGTGCATTCATCTATTGTGACAAATTCAGTGCATTGATACAGAATTTGATTATTGATTCTGAAGACTATATTACATTTAGAATTATATGCATTCTTTGGAACAGAGAAAAGTTAATTGTTGTATTCATTATTATTATTATTTATTCAGAAGTTTGTTATCATTACGATTTTGTTCAACATGGTTTCAAAGTGAGTTTTTTTATTTAGTAAAGGGGTGGGGTCTGGAATTCTGAAATGTTTTTATCACACAAAAAAATTAAGCGGCACAACTTTTTTAATATTAATAGCAATATTAAATGTTTCTTGAGCAGCAAATCAGCATATTAAAATAATTTCTGAAGGAGCATGTGACACTGAAGACTGGAGAAATGATGCTGAAAATTCAGTTTTGCCATCACAGTAATAAATTAAAATGTAATACTATTTTGCAATGTTACTGTTTATACTGTATTTTTAAGGAATTAATACAGATTTGGAAAGCATTTAAAAGTACTTTCAATAAAAAATCCCCAAACATATACATTTACTTCATTTATACGTGACGATGATCAGATAATGATATTATATTTTTTGTATATTTATTTTATATGCAGTATATTATTTAGCACTGTAAAAAAGAAATGGTACAAGCTATCTACTTAAAGAAATGTAACAATACTACACATAATATTTTGAAATAGGCTTGATTTTTTGATGGAATCTATATGAATAAATCATGTAAAATCTCCTAAATTATTTACTCTATGACACAATGAATTTGATGTAATTAGTGAAAAGTTTATTCTCAAAAGTTTGCGATTTTGGGTAAGGTATGCTTGCATTTGACTTTGCGTTATTTTGTACATTTAAAAATCTTTATATACAGCCAGACATCTCAAGTAGGAAAATATTTGATAAATATGGGAAAATCCTGCGCTAGTATTAGCAAAGCTAGACTGCCCAATGAACTAGGCGTAATAACTCACAGGTGTAGTATCCATAACCATAAGCTCTACTCTTTTGCACATTGGTAATGATGGCACTGCACAATGAAAACTCTTTCAAATGCCAAAACTGAACATTAAACATTTACAGATGTTTCCCTTCACTCAAAAACACATAAAAATAGCACTTAAATGTAATATTTACTTTCCATACCCAGCCATATTCAAAAAATGCTGGCAACAAACAATCACAGCTAAAATTAAACCTCAAAACTGAGCTAATTATAAATAAATAATAATAAAAAAAATGGTTTAGTTACTCAAGCAAGCTTCAAAACTGCTTATTTCCTTCAAAAAAATATTTCCCTCAATATTTTCTATACAACAATTTCTTTAAAAAACGCACTATTTTTAATTAGTTAATTCTAATTTAGTAGATTTTCCACATATTCATCAACTTCTGTTTATTATTGTATGTTACTCTCATAGGCTCAATAAGAAATATACGTTATGTTTTTTTGGTACCACTTTATTTTACGGTTACACCTACTAGTTGCTTATTAGCATGCATATTACTAGAATATTAGCTATTTATTAGTGCTAATAAGCACATATTAATGCCTACATCTCTAATCACATCTCTGAACTACCTACTAACTATTAATAATCAGCAAATTAAGAATTTATCGAGGGAAAAATCATAGTTAATAGTGTTACCTATTCTAAAGTGTTACCGTTTTTTTTTTTTACTGTATTCAGATTTTATTCAGCATGTTTTGGAAATAATCATGATTGTCCAGTTAGGCCAACTCTAAACAGGTAGTTATTGGTCAGAATAAGTAGAAATCTAAGATTGTGTTTAGTTCTGTGTCTGATATCCAGAGAAAAGTTTGTATTCCACTATAAAGGCTGAAAAGTTCAAATGTCATTGTTTTGGAAGTTTCTGGCCCTTTTTCCAAAGCAGCAGCCGAAGCGTCTCGAGTTCAGTGTGCCGAGTGAACACGTCAGATCCACTCAGACAAACATCAGCGCTGAGTGGAGATGTCGTGACCTCCAGCCATCTTTTCTTTTAAGAGGTGGAGTTCACATCAGGATAGTGTCATTAATATTGTAAGGGATGCTGGGTACAGCATGTGTGTGTCTGTGTTTCCCCTCCTCTTCCTTCTCTCTCTGGGACCGGCCTAGGAGTGTTCGGGAACAGACAGAAATAGAGAAGAAGAGGAGCAGATCAAACAAGTGCCGCCTCCGCTCGCGGGTTCCTCTCTCATCCTTCATCTAGCCGTCAGTATCGTGTGGCAGACGCTGTTCTCGCCCCGCGCGCCTTTGAAGTGGCATTAGGGGTTCACAAAGGATTTAGGCCAAAGTCTGTAAAGGGGGAGCATCAGCTTTTGGTGTACAGCTCGGGAACCTGAACACTAATAAGAGCACATACTTGAATTAAATGATATTTATTTACACTCAGTGGTGGACAGTAATGAACAGTGTTTTTGTTTTTAGAAACTTGTACTGTTATTTCCTACCTGGTCCCATGGCATAAACGTACGTGGGTGCACGTTTTACATGACATGAAATACATAACAATAAGTACATATCGCTGCAGTTTCCAAAAGAAACGAACACTAGAGGCAGTAAAACACCTTTTATTCCTTTTCACACAAATAAACAGAGTTTCCAATAATAAAGTGTCATTTTTGCACAATTACTTGAAGAATATCATGTTATGACTTCAAAACAATATTTATATGCTGGGAGATTTGAAAACTGATGCCTTCGAATGTTAGCATCGCACATATACAGCTTCATATCTCATGGAGTACAGAGATGTACTTGAGAGGCGAGGAGCTCCGGTTTGAGTCCCATGTAACTACGGTTCAACAAAACAGTTCAAATCTGCATAAAAGGAAGTTGAAATGGCACGGTTGCATCAACAAATGTGTTTTTATATCAGTTTTGCATTATTATGTTAACACTATCAGGTAAGTTTAGGGTTGGATTTGGTGTAGGGCATATTTCCAACATGATAGAGCATTAACTTTTAGCAACAGTCCCCGGATATTTCAACATAATAAATATAACAATACCAACACAATAAAAATGTACCAGGGTTCACATATTGAACCTGTGTTTTAGTGCACTCAGTGGACATTTCACTTTGAGACAGTGACGAAACACTGCACAGTGTTGCACAAAAAGTGCACAGATATACATATTTTTATAAGACCAGGTTGAAAAGGACATGGTGATGGGAAAAATTTGGGGTGGGAGTAAAAAATATATTTTTAAATTTTTTGTTTTTTCACGAAATGCAAATATCTTTGCAAGAGAGCAGAAAAGTTTTACGGGGGAACAAAATATTTCTTGAGGGAATGCAAATGTTTTGCGAAGGATATTTTTATATTATAAAAAAAATATATATATATATATATATATATATAATATTAAAATATTTTTTCATCCAACCTCAGATTAAATACTTTTGTACTTCTGCTCCAGTAAAATTGAAAAGGAGTACACAATACTTTTACTAAAGTTCATCCACCACTGTTTACCCTTGAAAATACCTGATTTTCAAATCTTCTCAAAATGGCCAAATAGTGTTGATTAACATTTTGGTTGCATTTTTTTAGGTCAGAAATGTTCAGTACTCAGGGTCTGAGGTTTGTTCAGATCACTTCCCCTAAGGTATAAGCAGTACTAATAGAGATGCTTGTCTTAACAAACAACACTAATTATTTGTGACACAGCCTCAGTGTGTGTGTGTGTGTGTGTGAGAGAGAGAGAGAGAGATGAAGAGAAAGGCACAAAGTGAAAGAGAATATATTTAGCTTCTCTGAAGCACTGTGTTAGTTTTTCTGGAAGGCTTTGTTTTTGTTGTTGTTTTTTTGTTACATTATATTGTCACTCAAACCATCCTGTAGTACTTTCAGCCTTTATTTTTACTTCAATTTCTGGCTCGTTCAAGCAATGAACATCACATAATTGATCTCTGACCAAACTACAAATTTAGGTTGAAAAAATTTAATGGTAACATCGTTTTGACCTTATAGGTCATTTGTCCAAGCACCTTATTACAACCTATATTTACGTTTTAAAGTTAAGTTAAGGTCAAATCAAAATAATGACAATATTGTGTTGCGTCTGTCGTTATGAAATTACGTTTGACTATCGTTACCAATCAAAATGCGTGTTTATTTAGATGCAATGTGTGGATTTTTTACACTGATCTCAAGGAAATTTGCACGTTTTACTACATGTAATTCATACGAATGACCACACCTAACCCATTCCTAAACTTACCTCTTTCAAAAAAATTGCAAAATCATGATTTATCATGAAAAAACATTTTATGAGCACATGAATTCTCTAGGATCAAACCCATAATCGCATGGTCACATGATTACATATCAGTGTATATAAGTCAATATGCTACCAACTGAGCTACACGAAACCCAAAATACTTTTCACCTAAAATATAACATTATTTGAAAGTTTATTTTTAATATTCTAAGACTGTTAAATGTGCCGTTTTCTTACCATGACAATTATGTTATTTAAAACTTGCAAAAACATATATTCTAAAAGAATATTTATCAAGTACAAATAACATCATAAGGATGTTTCGAGAATGACAATATCAGAATATTTTTTCTTTGTTTATATAATTAAAGTTAATTTAAGAACATGTTGTCCTAACATTTATATACGTTTAAAAAAACGTTGTGAGAACGTTCCTTGTTAGCTGGGTAGGTTACATCACATTTTCTTCTCACAGTATAACGTCTATCCCTACAGACTAATTTTTATTCACCTCAATTAAAGTCCACATCACGGCCGTGGTGGAAGTTGTTCAAATTCTGGATGAGTCATCGAAATAAAAAATATAGCCTCTCAAAATAGCTTCTTACATAGATAGAGCTAACACACACACATGCACATTGTGTATCAAACACGCTGATCATATCTGAGTCTGTGTCAGCGAGTGCTGAGGTTTATAGAGGTTAAACGGTAAATACGGAGCCCGAGTCTGTTTATAGCGCTGCCATTTCTCTAAGTAAATATCTCTTCTCCTGACCTCTAGCAGGCAGGCAGTGTGTGTCGGCCCAGTAAAGCGCATAATCACTCTAATTAGAAGAGGTCGCAGAAAGCAAAAACATCACCTTGTTCATAACCTACACACACACACATACCAAACACACTGTGTCAGTCACCCTCCTCTAAATACACTTCCTTTGACAAGGAGATGCAGGGAATTGATGTTTCTGGACGCAGAACAATGAAAGGAAACTGTTCTGAGAATGAGCATGTTTTGCTTCGATCTGGAGCATCTGTTAAAGAAGATCACAGTTTTTGTGGAACAGCATGTGTCTAAAAGAAAGGACGAGCCTCAAGGATACGCTCAGCCATGCAATCCATTTAATATTATGTATGAAAGCTACCGAGAGAGAGAGATGTCAGACGTCACACCCACAGACTCTTCATAGACCGTCTGATGCATACATGCTGCACACAAAAATGGCAAGAGATTGAAAGCAGTGGTTTCTGTTTTACTGGCAGACTTCCATGATATTTTTAGGATTCCTCCCTCATTCATAGATGTATTTTTTTTATTAGTTTGCTAAGAAACAAACTTGTGTTTAGGTACCAGGATACTACAATGAGTGCTTTTGGTATTCTTAGTAGTGTGCATCACACTTTTTTCTTGTTTTCCATAACAGATATCAAAACATTTTCTCAAGTGAATTTGTAAATGCATCTAAGATATTAAGTCCTGTTTTCTGAGAATTAATCAAAATTAACTTTGTTAGTGTTTGCTGTTGGTTTTTAAATTAAGATATTTGTTCTTGTTTTTAGCAAAAACTAACAACATTTTGATAAATTCCTCAGAAAACAGGACTTAATATCTTGTGTCATTTTGCTTCTCTAGTGTCTTGATTCAAGAATGTTTGGTAATACTTTATTTTATACTAATTAAGCACATATTAATCAAGTCAAGTCAAGTCACTTTTATTTATATAGCGCTTTTAACAATACAGATTGTAGCAAAGCACTGAACATTAA
>JAUMHE010000060.1:5287465-5302017 GCA_032359235.1 Enteromius mattozi | reverse complement strand
GCTTCAAAAATATTTTTAATTACATCAGCATAAAGAGAAGAAGCAAATGTATGACTATTCACATAATAATTTTAATAAATTTCCTGTGTGAATTTTTTATTTATTTTTTTTACAATCCCTTTCACTGCTTCTGTATTGTCTCTCCCTCATATGTCTGATTCAGCAGGAGGTTCATATTTAAACGGGAGTTGGTTTGACACACATCTTCACAAACACCCCTCACACACACACACACTCATATAGCCCCTCCGCTCTCAGAACCCATTACCTTCCACTTTCCCCTCATCATCCCCATCTCTCCAGCTCGTTCTCCGTCTTGCTGGCTCAGTGTACAGCTCAAGAGGGGCAAGGTGACATTGTGTGTCATATCAGCATTCCACAGCAGCTCTGTCTTTCTCTCTCTCTCTCCATCGGGCTCTCTCTCTTTCTGTCTCTTTTGCACCTTTACTCTGTTGTGAGAGTAATTACCACAGACTCAGAGTCTCAATTTGCCATTAAAGAACAAGAGCCGGAGGTACAGAGACAGAGAAGGAGAGAGACGGATAAAGGAGAGAGGAAGACGTGTGTTTATGGAGCGAAAGACAGGCAGGGTAAATAGAGAGAGTGAAAACAGAAAGAAAAGTAGATTTCTAGCAGGAAGAGACGTTATCTCAAACAGAAATCCGTTTGCAGCTCTCTGAACACAAGCAGTTTTCCTCCGAATGAAAACTTGCACAATGCCTGTGTTTACTCTGTCATCATTTCTGCTTTCTGTCACATGCAGACATATATACACAAACACACTGCAAATAAAATATAGAAATATATAGTGTGTCTGTTTTGTTTTCCAGTAAAAATAACAAAACATTCTTAAATAAAGACACATTTGCTTGAGAAGCAAAATGACAAAATATTAAGACAGATCAAATTAGTAGGAAAACATCATAAAAAATCAGTAAACCTGCGCGATTTATTTAAATGTTGTCCTCCCATAAATTCTGATAGGAAAACTCAAACTAATTTTTCACTGCATGTAATTCCTGAAAATTATCGCGATTTTAACTGGATTTTAATGGTAAAAACCTGTTAAATGGTTAAAGGTAAATTCCTGTAAAAATTACAGGGAAAACCCGTGAACTGACATTCCCGGAATTCCCTGAATTGCATTTCAAATTCTGTTTGGAATTTGATGTTTTTTCTTTTAAATATTTATGTTTCTTCTAAGTTTTTAGCTTTTAGCTTTTATCAGTTATGCTTATAAGGGTTGTATGTTACATGCAATGTAATGTTTATTGCATATTTCAGTTAAATGAGTCTCATCATGATGGTGTTTAGTGTTTGTGTGAATGACACTGATCACATTCTATATATATTTTTATTTTAAAGCGGCTTTGGTTCATCATGTGACTTTGTCATCACCACCTGCATTTGGTGCTTATCAGTGTACACTCTTAAAACAAAAAGGTGCTTCACGAGTCCATAGAAGAACCTTTTTGTCTAAATGGTTCCATAAGGAACCATTAACATCTGAAGAACCTTTCTGATTCACAAAAGGTTCCTCATGGGAAAAGAAGGTTCTTCAGATTATAAAAAAGATACAAAAGATATGGTTCTTGAAAGAACCTTTGACTGAATGGTTCTTTGTAGAACCAAAAATGGTTCTTTCTTTGGCATCGCTCTGAAGAACCATTTGAAGCACCTTTATTTTTTAAGAGTGTATTTCAAAGGTACAAAACAGATTTCAGTACTTTAATAGGTTGGTATATTAACATTATATCAGTTAATGAAATTACTTAATTTAACTTAAAACCATAAAACCTAAAATGTTGTTACTGTATTTTTTATGTTTGAATTCCAGCAACTACAGCTGCCGGTTTTCACCATAATTTAACAGATTTTTAACACTAAAATCAAGATAACAAATTTAGGTTATAAAATTGTGAGAATATTTAGATTTTTTTTTTTTTTTTCATGATTAAAGCATTATTTAAAGATGTTAAAAATACTTCTTTTTACCTGAAATATAACATTATTTGAACATTTATTTATTTATTTATTATACTAAGATTGTAAAAATGTTTCTTCTTTTTTTTTGCATGAATAGAATGTTATTGCAAAAAAAATGTTTCTTGGTGCAGTCACCAAATACAAATAACATGATAAAAACTTTTTTTTAAATTTTGTTCTAAGAATGTTTTCTCTCAACGTTCATCAAATACAAATAACATTATGAAGGCATTTCAAGAATGTTGTTTTAAGAATGTTTTCTCAGAATGTTCCATGAACTAATTTATATAACTTTTAAAAAACGCAAGTGAAAGTTGTTACAACGTAACCTGTTAGCTGAGAACCTATTAGTAAAAAAAAAAAGAAGTAAATAAATAAAAACAAAGTGAGTTAATGCTGAAAACAAGAAAAATATATGCCAGTGGGGTAAGAAAAAATAAACTTAATTTGACCAGAAAAGTTTATTTTTCTGACATGGTTTCTTGGCAGTTTTTTTTTTTTTTTTTTCGGGTAAGCTAAACTAATTTCATTTTAATACATTTTTCTGAAAACAAAATATGAATTTAAAGTTTGATTTAATGTTGCTTCTTAAGTAAATTTATCTTGATTTAAGAATGTTTAGATATTTATACTGGAAAAACAAGACTGAGTAAGAAGATCATTTTCTGAAGTGCACAAATACGAAGAAGATTGTACCTCTCGGCTATAGTGAGTCTGTTAATAAAACAATTCATTCATGATTCAGTCTGAAGGATTTGTTCAATATTAGTCTCAATCAGTCAGAAAACTCTGCTTATTGTGTATGTACTGTAAGTCACTGCACACACTCCATCCCGCAGAATATCTGTGGACTGAGAGAGAGAGAGAAGGAGAAACATCTGGCCTCTGTATCTCCTTAAGAACGACTTCCCCTGACAAGAAAAACAGAGCACAACATTTTAATAAGGGTCCCACCTCAGGGACCCCTTAACCTGGAGTCTATTCAGATTTGATTCACACCAGAACTGCAGGTGTGTTAATAATTAATTGGAGTAAACAGTGGTTTATAAAGGGGGCCGGGCCGGGCCAGAGCTGGATAATTGGCTCATTACGGATCAGTGCTAAGACGGACCGAGACCCTGGATACCAGCCTGAGGACCCACCAGGCCCAGTCCAATTAATGTCCCTGTCCCCTGCTACTGACAATGTGTGTGTGTGTGTGTGTGTGTGAAACTTACACAATTGCTGCTCATAAAACTCAAAATGGTTTGTGAGAGTCTGTAAGTTACAACAATATTAATGTGTACAGCTTACAGTATTTTTCTGTATGCTTTCTTGACATATATAGGACAGCTGTAAGGTTGTGTATTTGTAAATATGCCCTTGTTCGTCCTCGTAGTGTCGCCGGCATTGAAAAGTAGGCCAGGGAATATTCCTCATGGTGATATAACAAGTCGTAAGTGTCACATCTAAGACCTCTCATAAACCAGAGACTTATGGAAACGATGCAGCCTGTCCGGCCGGCCCTCTGTGATAATCATCCATCAACTCAACCATTTATCAGAGAGATCAATACAGCTGATTAACAACAGCATATAAATATGTATATGTGCGTGTGTACTTTTGCATGTTATTATGCATAATTGTTATTCCTGGAATCAGTACATGTAACATATGCAGCAAGGACGCTGTAAAATAAAGTGTAACCATTTATTATATATATATATATACATATATACGTATATATACTGTATATATATATATATATACTGATTTTGTTTTGTCTGTACTTTTGATGAGCTGAACAGTTCAAGCATGCGTACTGATTCGTGGTGGAACCGTATGGTTAGTATAGAGCTGTGCGATCCCTGCAGCATGGCCAATGTCCTAGTGTAGCTAGCATTAAAAACACTCACCGTCTGGCCTGGATCCGGCTGTACTCAGGATTTGATTGTGAGCGGATCTTTCTGACAGGTGTCTCAGAGGGTGGTCGGATCGCCTCTGGCTGTCGTCCCGCCTGGCCCAAGAGAGGAACGGCTCTCAGCGACTCTTTTCTTTTCCCTGTGGGGGTAATAAAAGAGCCGGATGGCAGGGGGCCAGAGTAGAGACGGGCGTTAGGTGACATGAGACGGACGGCTGAATCCTCTGGGAAATGGCCCATTTGTTACCCAACGGGAGAGACTGGCACAAAGAGAGAATGCTGAGGGTGTCTTTGTTCAAGGTCACACACCAAACTGTAGATTTAGCAAACGGGACGCAAGCTGCTTGCACAACACTCATAGCAGACTTAGAAGCATTTGGGGTCAAGGGCCTATTAAAAATCACTAGCCTTGAGTATTATTCAGGACGTATATTTGGGATGAGAACAGTCATAATTGATACCTTAAAATATGCTTGCCTAGAAGTGTGGTGTTAGATTTTTGCTTGACGTGGACAAAAAAATTTAATAATTGCTTAAAATGAGAGATTTAATTTAATTTAAGTTTAATTTAAAATAAGAGATTTTAATTTTTTCATGATTTTATGACCATTTAAGTTCTGCAGTAGCTTTGTAGTTCACTATTATATATCATTATATTTGTTTATTTATATTTGTATGTGTTATTTTATGGATTTATTTTTCTATTTTATTTCATTCTATTTATTTCTTTTATTTCATGAATTCAGTGTTTTTGATTTTGTTTAGTAAATAAATGTAGCAATACAGTATTATATTTTTATGCAATGCAATTCCACTGACTGTCCAACTTTAAAAAATATATATATATATTTTACTAGACCTAGAATTTTTTTATAGTGAATTCAGTTTCCAGTTACGTGACCGTTTCAAATTCATACAATTAAAAATTCTGGGTTTTGCACAAATGTGACCCTGGACTACAAAACCGGTCATATAGTAGCAACAATACATTGCATTGGTCAAAATTATAGATTTGTTTAGGCTAAAATCGTTAGGATATTAAGTAAAGATCATGTTCCATAAAGATATTTTTTAAATTTCCTACCGTAAATATATAAAAACTTTAATATATATAATTTTAATAATATGTATTTTTTAATTAGTAATATGCATTGCTAAGGACTTCATTTAGACAACTTTAAAGGCCTCAGAATCCAAATTTCCAAATAGTTGTATCTCAGCCAAATATTTTCCTATCCTAATGAACCATACATCAATGGAAAGCTTATTTATTCATAAAAAAATACCTTCATGGATGGTTTGGTTGTCCAGGGTCTTAAATCTGTAAGCAACCACCCAAACACTCTAGCACCTCTACCACCTGGCAACGCCTTAGATGTGGGCATGGCTTTTAAGCAACAACATAACAATGTACGAATAAGCACTCAAGCAACACACATTCCATTAAAAATCTAGTTTCTCATTCTGTCGCTCTCATTCTTACAGATTCCCCTCGGCCTCTGTGGATTTGTAAGTGAGACGAACAGATTTGCACTCGTGATTATCTGACAGCATCATCTCACAGCTGATGAGAGAGAGATACTTCATTAGTGCTCCTATTAGATTTCATTATTACAGATCTGTCTGCTGACCAGCAGCAACCTTTCCTCTCGTTCTCTCCCTCTTCTGTTCTACAAGATCCTCCGATCTGTGTGTGTTTGTACCCCTCCTGTCGCTCTCCACCTCTGGCTGTCCTTCTCCCTCCATCTGTTTGTTCTGGCAGAGGTGTAGCTGCTCAGATATGACCCACATACACCGACTTCAGGTGCCGTCGTGAGCATACGTGTGAGGTTAATGGTCAAAAGCTGCTTTTGTTCGTTTTTTAAGTTCCTAATGAACAGATTTGTGTAATTATACACACATGCATACGCGGCTCTGCATGCCCACTGGCTTCTGAGACAGATGTATCAGCCATCCAGAGACTATCAGTCTCAAATAAAACAACTTTGGTTTTTCTCAACGCTTGCTCCCCATCAGTGGATTTTGTCTTTAACGTAATCAGAATAAGGTGCAGCTGAAGGCGAAATCAAGCCATCAATGCAATGAGCAGCGTGTGCTAACCGAGTTGCAATCTTAACGTTATTATCTTTAATTATTTAAACAACGGCACCATTGCCGCAGGAATTAGCAGAAGCTAATTCAAATCTCAGCAAATTTGCTCTTATGGGCGGAATGAGTAAAGAAGCACACAACAGTTTTTTTGTCATTTAAAGACATTTGTTGGCATGATACCAATAACAGCATGCCTTTTATGCTAAAAGCAGATTCAGTGTGAAACTCGCAACCAGTTATACTTGAAAGGGATATTAAATTTAAAATAATTATTATTATTTTGTCGGTCTGTTCATTAGCCACACACAGCTTAGGAGGTTTTTTACATAGTTACACATATAGGTGATGACAAGTGATTGTCTTAATATACTTTAACAAAAATAAAGTAGCATACCATTCCAAATTCATGTAAGTCATTGAGTGGTTCACTTAACAGATTAGTTGAAAATAACTTAATTAATTCAGAAGCTAAATGACTGTTTATATATGTAATATTATATTTTAATATACTTTACATCTATAAACTGGCATAAAAATTGTATCTAAAAAGTTCCTAATACTTTATTTACAGCTTTACTTGAGTCAGCAAATTTTAATTTAATTTATTTTATTGTTTTTATATATGGTATTTGATCAAAATATATGTTAGCCCCGCATCCAAAAAGTTGTAAGCTAAAGGACTGTTCATATATTTAATATTATATTTTGATATACTTTACATATATAAACTGGGATTTTAAAAAATTGAATTTAAAAAGTCCACTAGTCAGCACAAATTCTAATTTTTTTTTTTTTATGTGATATTTGATCAAAAATATGTTAGCCCCGCCTCCAAAATGCAACATTGGATGAGCCAAAGGTTAGTATTAGCAAGGCTGAGCTGAGAAAACGTACTTTAACACTGGGAAAAAAATCACATCTATCAGCATTTTAGAAAGTAAAAAAGCAAGAATAGAGGCAGCTTTCCCCAAACCCCAGGCTGAGACACGGTAGAGGAGAATAAAATACGCCCAGCATGTAGAATTATGGGTAACTACATGGTGTTTCAGTGTTTTGGAGGAGAATTAGATACGGCAACAGAGAATCGCTCCTGAGGAAACTACAGCAGTGAAGCACTAACTGTGGTTTTCAGCTGGAAACTGAGCTCATTGAGCTGCCAGCAACATCCACTTAGAGTGTGTGTGTGTGTGTGTGTTTGGTCCTACAAGATCTCCAGTGTTGCCTCTTCCTTTTGTTTTCCTCTCATACCTGTTATTTTTTGTTCCTTCTCAGTTTTGCTTCCTCACATCGGCCTTTCTTTCTAAAGTGGTTTCTCTCTCTCTCTCTCTCTCTGTCTCACCTCCGGTGTGCGTGTGTGAGCGTGTGAAGGCAGAGTGCTGTGAGTAAAACTTTTTCCTTTCTTTTCTTTCACCTTGTTGGTCTTTACGTGTCAGTTCTATTTATAGCCTTTGCCGGTTTTCGGCCCACGTGCTCTCCGTTAGGAAGAAGCATGTCGGCCTCACACGAGCAGGTTTTAAAAAAGCAGGTTCTTCCCCTTTTGTTACCATCAAAGAGAGTTACCTTATCGAACGTCCCCCAGTTTATGAGTGATGATATTTTAACTCAGGCTCTGTCTCATTATGGAAAAATGGTCTCGCCGATTAAAAAAAATCTAGATAAACACAGAATCACCTCTTTTAAAGCATATCATCTCCTTTAGACGCTTCGTCTACATGGTAGTGAAAGATGACGCTGAGTTGGACCCGTCACTTAAGTTTCGCGTTGATGGTTTTGAGTACGTTATCTTTGTCACAACTGCAAAAATAAAGTGTTTTGGGTGTGGAAAGGGGGGACATCTGGTTAAAAACTGTCCCCTTTTTTGGAATGAGAGTGATTATAGCTCTGTGGCAATCTTGTTGTTAACAATTTGGTGGCATCCTCCTTATGGCACAAGCTGGCCTGTGCGGACCCTTCAATTCATTTGTTGGCTCAAATTCAAGCTATCCTTGTGGACTTTTTCTGGGACAATCTGCACTGGGTGCAACAGAGTATTTTATACATGCCCAAAGATGTAGGAGGACAAGGACTAATACACAAGATTTCTTGATGGTGCATCGGATTTTAGTTGGAGAGCTGTCATCTGCACTTTACTACAAAGCTACGGACTGGATAAGCATCTTTTTTTGATGAACCCTTTAAAAATGGACATGTCTAAAATGTCATCTTTCTACAGGAACCTCTTTAAGCTGTGGAGTTTGTTTCACGTTCAGAGGGTTGAAAAGTCACGTTCCCTTCACTGGTTGCTGGAGGAGCCTCTGATACTTGGAGCTCGCTTGGATGTACAGTATCTGACTGTTGCAGTTTTTATGGTCTCAGCTATGTGCTTCACAAACATGATGTTACAACATGACAAATGTTAACTTTGGCTGGTCCAGATTTGGGTAATGCAGAGGTAACATCCCCGCACCTGGACATTAAATCTGTCCGGTTTGTTTCTATCTTCTTGTGTAAATTAAAAGCAGCACTTACAGCTGAAGAGTGTCAAATGCTGAAGGCCTATTATTCTAAGGGGAGCATCCCCAATGTACAGGACTCATTTCCTAGCTTAAAACTCTTACCCAATTTAGAGGGGTGCACAGGTCTTTTCTTAAAACCTTGGGAATCTTTATGGTTTGATTTATTGCCAGCTAAGGGTAAAACTTTTGTATAGTGCCTGCGTTATGGTTTTTAACAAAAAAAAAGTCTAGAAAGCAAAGCTGATGCACAATGGCAAACTTTTTTGGTTTAGATGAAACTGTGAAACCTGAGTGGAGATCCTTGTACAAGCCGCCTTTATCTAAAAGGTTAGGGGACTACCGTGGCGCGTACTTCATGGCATCATTGCCGTGAAAAAGTCCTGTCAAAATGTTGTTGATTGTTTTTTAACTTTAGTAAAGTCAAGAGTGTTGATTGATTTTAAGTTTTATAAGGCTATGGAAGATCTGTTAACCTTTGAAATGATTTGGTGCAGTCAAAGAGCGCTGTGTACTGTTTTTGAAGGAAACTTGGTGTTCTCCTTTATGATGTGTTGTTTCTATTTATAATAATAATAATAATAATAATTGTTTATACTGTCACTTGAATAAATTGTAAATAAATAAAGCTAAATAAAAATAACGTTTTGTTGTTTTTTTTTCAAAATTCAATTCTCTCTCTCTCTCTCTCTTCTCTCTCTCTTTCTCTTTCTCTCACTCTCTCTCTCTCTTTCCCTGCCGCTGTTTGGTTTTGATTAGATAGCCTCCACATTGTCATGCAAAGCGTGAGGAAGCCGAGAATACAAGAGAATTTCCTATGCGGCTCATCTGAAAGGGGTTGGATGTAATCCCTTGTGTCACCGAGCAGAAAGAGGCTACTTTTTCTCTCCGCGTTTTATTTTTTCTTCTTTTCTCTTACCGTCATTCTTGCATTTCCTGGTGTCTGCTTTCCAGCAGCATCACTGAAGCTTGGCGTCAACATAGATCGATGAGGGCCCATTCACGCGCATGTCGTCCGCCATCAGACTTGTGTTTGTTTTTAATTAAACTTTCTTTCGGTATTGTCCGAGAAAATAAGACTGGAGGAGTGTTGATTCGTTTGATTTGTACTCTTTTATTTAGATGAGCATGCTGTGTTTTCGGGTGATGCTGATCATAACGCCTCAAAGAAAAAGTTTGCCTTGTTGATGTAATTTTCGAGTATTGTTGTAGCAGTTGATTCTCTGAAAGTTCTCGATTGTGTGCGAACAAAACAACAACAGTGGATGTGAGAAATAATAGTCATTTGTTTCTCCTTGACAGAAATGAGAGATTTAATCTTCTCTGATGTTTTTCAAATGTCTTCTGGGAAATAGTCGCATGCGTCTCAACACGTCTCAAACTGTTCTCAGATCTGTGTTATTTTAGTATTTTGTTGAATTTTAGTACTTGTGTACACTGTTATAGTGTTTAGTAATACTAGTAATGTCAACAATGAATTGCAATGAATTTGCATCCAAAATATAAGTTTTTGTTTATATAATATATGTATGTGTTCTGTGTATATGTATTATGTACATATAAATACACACACATGCATTATATATCTTGAAAATATTTACATGTCAATATTTATGTATAAAATATTTAATATATGTTCTTTATCTGAAATATATACATGCATTTGTTTGTATTTACATAAATATACACAGTACACATACTTATGTTATGCAAGCAAAAACTTATTTTGGATTTCTTTCCGTACTAATTAATATTATTTTATTTATTTTTTTTAATTTGGGTAATTTTACTAACTATGTTGTACTTTTGTCATTGCTTTTTGTTTAATATTTCTGATAATATTTAAAATGTTTTCATTTAAGTAATTAATGTACTGCGGGTTAAACGTGTTATTTCAGTTTCTAAATTTAGTTTTAGTTAGTTTTTCACCTGATATTTCTACATTCTATATTATTTTAGTTTTTAATTGCATTATTGTTTTATTTCAAATCTTAAAACAAAAGATTTCAGAACAAACACATATTTCTCTTCAAATTCTTCAAAATTAAATAGCCTGATATACAATAGCGATATCAATTTTTAATTTCCTTATTATTTTCATAGCCAATTTTATAAAACAATAATTATTATTAGTGCAGTCAAATGATTAGTCGCGATTAAATGCATTCAAAATAAAATTTTCATAATTATTTTCAAAATATATCTGTATGTACTGTGTATATTTATTATGCATGTAAATAAACACACATACAGTGTATATTCGGAAAATATTTACATGTATTTACATGTCCATTTATATACATATAATTTATATAATATATAAATAACATAACATATTGTTCTTAAAAAATATACATGCATGGGTGTGTATTTATATACACATAATAAATATACACAGCACACACAGATATATTATTTTAAAAAATAAAAACCTTTTTGGATGCAAATAATTAATCGTTTTACAGCACTAATTATCATTTGTGTGTATTTTTCTTTTCCTCAGAAACGTTTGGCCATCAGAATAGAATAGAATAGAATAAGATATTGGGTAACACTTTATTTTAAGGTGTCCATAATACAGAGTAATGACCTAGTAAGTACTTAGTAGTAGCCATTGCCGACTCATTTTATTTCATGTAAGTACAATTGCTACTGCTAAGTGCCTAATTAGGTAATTACCTCTTAAAACAAAGCGTTACCATTTTTTTTCTATTATACAGAAGTACAATGAAACTCTTTAAAACAATATAATAAACACATATTTTTACTCTGTATTTTACAACTGAGCTCTATTCGAGGCATTGCTGATTCTTTAATGAAAGTCCATTATGTCTTCTGAGCTATGAAAGTGCAACATCTGAGCAATAAAACCTCCCTGTAGGTCCAGATGTAGCAAACACTTATTAATAATTCAGGCGTATCAAGAGGCAACTATTTTTCTACATGCAAACGCTACAAAAATCATCATAGCATGTTCATTCATCTTGTTGCATAATGCTCCATATTCATGAGTGCTGTAGTCTGGCTTTTGTGTGTGTGTTTATTTATCTGGTTTAACTGTGTGTAAGTGAGCATCTGAGGGTCGTATCCGTGGGCCGGAGAGTCTCTTGCTGACAGGTGGAGCTCTGATTGGCTCGATCACGCCCCAATAACCATGCACCACACACACACAGACAAGCACTCACACACTGACCTCTGCAATCCGTAGGATTTCAGTGTGTGTGACGATGATGGCGCTTCATGAAAGACTATTTTAGTCACACAAACAACATCATGGTCCCGCCACAGTTCACTTGCAGCTTTGTATTTCAACACGGAGCGTGTTGCATTTGTCTGAAGCGCGGTCATCACAGCGTGCTGCTCCACTGCTGTACATCAAAACGGAAGAGAAAATATAAGCAGTTTTACAGCGCGACACGTATAAAACCTCCTCTGCCGCGTCTCTCTCTTTCATGGCGCGCTCGGTGTTTGTGTACTGAAAGATTAAGTAGCTCCGAAGGGCCCGTGTTTACAAATATGCAGCCGCCAAACAGGCCAAAGCCTCCGAATGACTGTAGAATACAAATAGCTTTTTTATCAGCGCTGAGCCCCTGCCCAAAGAAATTGTGTTTTCCATCCTTTCCTCTTACGCCAATGAAATATGAAGCTTTATTTTCCTTTCTCTCTCTCTCTATACGTCCCAAATCTAGCAGGAAGCTGTTAGTGTTCACCCTACACTTCTTTATATACACATACAGACACTAAAACAGATATGTGCGATATGTCACAATCCATCAAAACTAAACCTTGCATGAAATTAATAAAGCGTCCTACACTGTACAGGACACACATTTCATTTCATTTTCATTTCTTTAATTTTCATTTATTTTTTCACATGTCAACAGAGCTGCTATATTTAATAAATTTATAATTATTTTATAATTTATTTTATACAATATTATTGTAATGTATTGTGTATATGCTTTTTATTTAATTATGATATTTATAGTTAAATATATATATATACACTACTGGTGCTCAAAACTTTTAACAAGATTTTGAATATTTATATATTTATTATAATAATATCTATTGCTCATCAAGGCTGCATTTATTTGATCAAAAATAGAGGAAAAAAAAATAATATTGTGAAATAATTTATTATACTTTAAAACAGAATTTATAAATGTAATGCAAAGCTGAATTTTCATCAGCAATTATTCTTAAAAAGTTCAAAAGTAAAAAAGAACAGCATATTAATTTTTTTTTATCAATTTAATACATACAGTACTTGCTGTATAAAAGTATTCTTTAAATTCTTAAAAAAATTACCTATCCCAATTTTTTTGAGGGAAAAAAATTAAGTAAATTAATAAATAAAGTATCTACTGATTCATTAATAAATAAATGTAATAAATATAGATTATATAATATAGTATATAATGTAATATTATCATATATGCACACTGTATGTACATTTCATTATCTTTTTCATGCAATATAATAATATATATTTCATTCACATGTATTAATGAATTAACAGAATTATATGACATTCACATTTTTATCATATTAATATAGTTAAGTTTGTTGTGTATCAGTGGATTGATCTCCAGTGGGGGAAAAAAAAATAGTTTGTCAGTTTCTTCTTGTCAAGCTGGTCTTTGTTAAAAACACAACACGAATGTTGCGAGATGCTGAAACAACAGCTAGACGTGATGCAACAGCCAACGATGCCACATAACACACCAGACTATCTTGCTCTGGTTTGTCTTTCTTTTTTCTTTCTCTATTGCCCTTTTCCACCGTTTCCACCTTCATCATTTCCTCGTCCTACTTTTCTTGCTCTGTTGTTCTTTTTCCAGGCTGCTCTTTTGTCCCATCCCATCCTTCGGCAGCAGCGGTGGGAATATTAGCCGGCAGACAGATCATTTAGGGGTCAGACCTGTGAATGTGTTAATTGTGATTTATAGCTGAACTGAATTTAAGAAGAGCTTTTCCTTATTGACCACCTGAAGCTGAGGCCCTGGGAAAAAAAGAAAAAAAAAAGAGGTTTGCACCATTTCTTTCTCCTTAACTGTGTACGGCGCTCTCAAGGGCTCTGTCAGCCCCAGATACTCATACAATTTTAGGATGAAGCGCATTAGAACTAGCGCAAACGAAGGCAGATTAAATTCCGCCGATGATCCTGGAGGCCAAGGTCTGTGAGGTGAGCAGGGCACGATCTCACAGGAAGTGACAGAATGAGGAAGACTACTGACCTTTACCGTAAAGTCCATTCTTCCTCATCCTCTGCTCTATTTCCTGTGCTAATGTCCATCTATAAGTAATGCTCCTACACCACTGACGACGTCCTCGTCTAGGTACATCTCCATTATTAATGGCTGCTGGGACGTGTGGGGTCAGGAGTGAAGCTGGGTGGCTTCATAAAGACACAAAAAAGCACATCTGTCAGGACTCGTGGAGTGAATTTTTGCACTTCTTAGCTCTATGTAAGCCCTAGATTTCCAAAACAATCACTTATCTTGTTACATGGCATTACATTATAATATTACAAGAAGAAATAGCAAATTTAGTATGTATATATATATATATATATATATATATGTAGTATGTATATATATATATGATGGGCAGATCTAGGGGTTGAAATCTGATTGGCCCCTGAAGTCCCCCTGTCTCGTCAGTCATCGCTGATTTACATCAAAGCTTGCGATTGGCTGCGTCGGTTCGGGTTCGTCTTTTGGATAGCAACATGCATTATGGTTTCTGACTAAAGCTGCTAGTGCTTATGTTAGTGCTAGTCTTCCTCCCCTTTAACGGCAAGTACTTATTCAAAAGTAAAAAAGCATATTATGGTTGAAGTCACTTAAGTTTTCTTTGTTTAACGTTAGAAAGCTAATCAGCTCAGGGCTCGAAAGTGCCCGATATCCAGTGTGAAAGACACTTGGGACAGTTGACGGATTTGTCACTCACCCGATTTGGCTAGTTTATGTAAGCTTTTGATTTGTAGAAAAAAAAAGCCTGTTAAACAGTGCCAAATTACTGAAATAAGTTATTTTTTGTGCTAATGCTGTAAAGACACACAAGGCTTATGTTGAGAC
>JAUMHE010000060.1:5268213-5286272 GCA_032359235.1 Enteromius mattozi | reverse complement strand
ATTTGGATAATATTCAATACAACTGCGGTATGAAAACATACCATCAGGTCCTACTGGGAGGAAAAACTGTTTGGTGACTGTGGTTCTGGTAACAAAGATCATGATCCCCATCACTGACACTCAAGTTGTCTGAGCATTACAGCCAAACATATTTCCCTATTATAAAGACAAATCCTCCCAAAGGTAACAAAATCTTTGTCATTATTTTATCTTTGTTTAAAAAAAAAAATTGGTTATAGGTTTTAGAACAACTTTGATAAAAGGTTTTGATGCACTTCAAATGTTGATTACTGTCTATAGATAGATAGATAGATAGATAGATAAAGATGTAGATAGATGTAAAACTTTTAGTAATACACTAATAAATGTTGTTTAAATTATTATTAATATGCGTAATAAAACATTTCCATTTATTTAATAGAAATTGTTAGCAAAATATATTTTAATATATCACATTATGTATATCATATAATATATTGATATATAATATTTTATAAATATTTTTTTATAATTTAAATATATAAATGACAGCCTGTAGTAGCCTGCCTTTAGAAGTCTGTAGTATATAATCATGTGATATGAGAAGAAAGCAGTGTGAATATTCTGCTTTAGTGTTCCACTGAAAACAAAAAACAATTCCATAGTTAAAGTACATACTTTAGTGTTACAGTCGTTTACTCGTGTCTTGGCTCTTGTGCTGTATGTTTCCATGCTGTTAGCTCATCTTCATTCTTATCAAAGGTTAATACTTTATCCAGCCACTGGAAGTGACCCCATGTGTCCCCAGAGGAGATCTACATATTGCTTTACAAAGCCTGCACTGTGTCTGACTGTCCTGGGGATGCCATGAAAAGAGAGGAGAAAGACGGGTGCATCTGTCCTTCTTCATCAGTAGTCTCGGCCCCTCAGGTGCTAAGTGTATGTCAGCACAATCAGCAGGGATTCGGTTTGGTGCTCTTCAGACTCTCAATAGCTCTGCCTCACCCATTCCACTGCCGCAGGATGACCCTTATCACCGGCCGATAAAAATCCACCCTCGGTGGCCAGATAAGAGAAAGAGGGAGGAAAAGGAAGAGAAGAGTGCATCTGTACGATTAGATAAAGGAGAGGCGCTCTTGACAGACTGAAGAATTTTTAGCCAGAGGATATTTTGAATGCGAGTATTCAGCGCTCCAGGCTCCAATGCAATTTCCCCAGGATAAAATGATTGTTGTAAGCCGAGGTTTTTCTGACTTCCGTCCTTATGAAATGGACAGTTTCCTTTCTAATCACAGAAGTGTTTACATGAGTACAGTGCCTCTGGCTTTCTCTCTTTCCAGAGCTCTTTGTTCTGTCTTTCTCCAGGCGATGCTTTTGGAGAATGGGGTGTATGTATAGTGCTTTGGGTGTCCGAAACACAGGGTGTGTGAAAGGTCCAGTGATACAAAAACATGTCAATAAGCATCAATATCTCATACACCGAGACAGCATCTGTAGGGTTTTAGCACATTTTATCTGTGCTATAGTTAATTTGCACAATATAATAGAGGCCAATAGCATCATTTGGGGGCGGGGCTACTATACTACCGGGATAACACATTCATGCTCACACATGCAGAACCTGGATATGACTTTTGGTTTTGATGATTGTATATCCCATATAATAATAATAATAATAATAATAATCTAAAAAACAAATCTATAAATGTTATAAATGTTAGGAATTGTGTGTGTGAGTGTGTGTGTTTATATATATATATATATTTGTATTTATATATATTTTTTTTTATTTAACATAATTTTTACTTTTTTTGTATTTTTTATCAAATATATGCAGCCTTGAAGAGCATAAAAACTTCTTTAAAAAAATCTGATTACAAACTTATAATATTATCTAATATATTATATAGTTATTCTACTTTCTGGAGTTGGAATTTTAATTTAATCAGAACTGAATGAATGAATGTGAATGAATAACAGTAATGCATTCTGGTAAAAAAAAATAAAAAATAAATAAAGGAAAAAAAAAAATATATATGTATATATTCAGTAATTCATTCTGAAAAATAATATATATATAAATGCAAAAAATATGTAAATTCAGTTGTGCATCACAGAAATAAATTATGTTTTAAAGTATATTAAATTAGAAAACATTTATTTTAAGTTGTAATAATATATCACAATATAACAAGTATATGCCACCTTGAAGAGCAAGAGACTTCTTAAAAAGAAAAAAACAATACAAATTTTATTCATTCCATGCTTCTGAATGGCTGTATAAAATATAATTCAGCATCCCTTTCGCTGCTGCACTTCAAATTCTAGAACTGAGATGTAATTTGAAGTGCTGTTTCATTCAAACGTGCCACACACACACACACACATATGGCCATGATGTCATCCCTTTTCCTAGCCACTGACTCTTGTGTGCTGTAACCTTGGCTCTGAGAGAGAGAGTAATTCTAACCTTAAAAACCTGCTGATTAAAGCTAGTTTGGAGGAATTCGATTCCGCTTAATGCCTTTGGCCCTCCGCCCAGCCCTGACGACGGATCGCCATTAACATCAGCGGACAGCATGTCTTCACTCAGGGGGAGACGTGAGCGGCACACAGACACTCACACATGTGTGTCCGGCACGGCCTGTCCCCATCACTTTCATTCTGATCTGTCTGTGTTGATCAGCATCAGACCGCAGCACTGGTGTTTCCTGCTCTCCGTTTCTGCAGACGCTGCATCCTCTGTCCTGCACTTTACCGCTCATATCAGGACAGCTTGATGCTTGATTTCACTGGGCCTTTGGGTTAAAGTTCAAAACCATAAAGCAGATTGTAGTTGCTTTCCCAAACATGCTGAACTGTTCACTTGTTCTGTGCAAAACACTCTGTCATCTGCTTTAAACAGCAGCCTGTTCATCAGTGCTAATTAAATATTCATTAACGCCTTATCCTACATGACCTTATTCTACATCTCTAATCCTACCCAACGCCTAAACTTAACAACTACCGCTTACTAACTACTAATAAGCAGCAAATTAGGAATTTATTTAGGGAAAAGTTGTAGTTAATAGTTAACAAGTGTTACCTATTCTGAAGTGTTGCCATAAATCTGATCAAAAATGAAAAAAAAATCATAGAATAGAATAAAACACACATCAAAATGACTAAAACTTTAAAATTAAAATATAAAACTGTATAGAATAAAACACAATAAAATGACTAAAATTGTAAAACTAAAATTAAAACAGAACATATAAAAACTAAAACTGAAATAATAAGTAATTTTAAAAACTGTATAGAATAAAACACAACAAAATGAGAAACTTTAAAATTAAAATTAAAAAGTAAAATATAAAAAAAAAAACTATACCTGAAATAAATATTAATATAACCGGTATGGATTAAAATACAAAAAATAAAACAAAGTATAAAAACTAAAGCTGAAATAAATATATATAAAAACTGTGTAGAATAAAACGACAAAATGCATAAAACGTTAAAATTAAAATTAAAACACACAACAAAAAAAAAAAAACTAAAACTGAAATGAAACCTAAGACCTTTATATACTAAAACACACAACAAAATGACAAAAACTTTCAAATTAAAATGAAAACACAAAATATAAAAACTAAATCTGGAATAAAAAAAAAAAAAACATTATGGAATCAAACAACAAAATGACAAACTTTAAAATTAAAACATAAAATATAAAAAATAAATCTGAAATAAAAATGAATAAAACCGGTATATGGACTAAAACACAACAAAATGACTAAAACTTTCAAATTAAAATGAAAACAAAATATAAGAATAAAAACTAAAACTGAAATAAAATTGCTAAGAAGTTTATACTAAAACAAAACGTGATATTTTTTGCCCCCATGCTATGGAGGTCAATGGATTACCATGTTTGGTTCCCAACATTCGTCAAAATATCTTCGTTAATATTTACAGAACAACTTGATATTGTCAGGAAATGTAAAAAAGGATTTACATTTTGGTGAACTATGCCTTTAACATTATTGTTTTAGTGAGTCAAATTTTTATATACACTTAAGCTGTACACTTATTATTTGTTAGATAATTTTAGCACATACTTTTTCATATTTTCTATTACCTAAAAATACATTTTCAAAGAAGGTTTCTCCTACAATTGTAAGAATTTATTTAATACTAGTTACAGCATTCAAAGGTTTGTTGCTAATGTTTAAATAACATCATACAAACTTTTTAGAGCGTTCCCTGTCAGACTAACTCAGTTAGCGATATCTGCTTCTCCACATCCAGCAGTACTGCTTTTTTATTTCCTGAATGAGACTGGCAGCTCAAATCCCTGATGATACCTGATCCTCTGAGAGACAGAATGAGTTTTCCAACTGAGTCAGAGCATTAAACACGTTCTGCCCAGAAAGATTCATCTGTGCGTCTCTGACTTTATTTCACACCATGGTTCCCGAGTTGTGCTACAGATTCAGCCTGAATTTACTGTTTGATGTCGTTTTCTACCCAGCGTGAGGAAAATGAATATCAAAAGCATTTTTGCATTATTTAAAGCGCTCGTATTCAACAGTTTTGTAGCATTCGATTTTTTTCCCCACAAAAATATTCCACTTGTAATGTTAGGAATAAGTTGTAATTTAGTATTTCATGACTGTTTTTCACCCTCTGTGACCCTTAAGAATTAAACAGGCTGTCTTTACGACTGTAAAAGACCTCTGTTGTGATTGGTTAACCTCTTCACATGTGTAATGGGTAACTAACGACGCCCACGCCGAGCTGCCGAATACTAAATAGTCGTTAATATGTAAATGTAGCTGGTCATATGGAAATGTGGCCATGATTCTGATATCATTATCAAGATTCATGGGTTTTTTTTTACTTAGTTTTAATAAATGGTCATGGGAGGGAGATTTGTGATGTAGTTTAGTCTAGATTGTACATCAAATTTTAAAAATCCTGTCCATAAAGAGCTTGGTGTGAGAGTTTGATTTAGTTTTACTGTGACTTCAGTGTCCTTGACAAACAGCAGCACTGAAAATGTCAATGTATAATATTTTAATATTTTTAATGATTACTAAAAGTTTACTCCGTAAAAATCATCTCAAGAAATTACACTGCCCTGTAGAGCCAGGATTATAGTCATTAAATATACTATATTAACTAAAAAACTAATTGAAAGTCCTTAAAAACACTAAATATTAAAATATTGACTAAAATTAAAATGAAAACATAAAATTTGTAAAAAGGTATAAGCTAAAAAAACACAACAAAACACTAAAACAATAACAAAAATTAAATTTAAAACAGAAAAATAAATTTTAAACTGCAATACAAATTAATAAAATCTGCATAGACAACATGAAAACAAAGAAAACTGAAATGAAATAATAGAAAATCTAAAAAAAATATTATTAATATAAATATTAAAAAATAATAATAAATATTTAAAGTATTAGTATTTCAATAATGCTAAAATAAACAACAAAAACTAAAAAACGAAACAAAATACTAAAACCGTAATATATATATAAAAGCTAAAATACAAGATTATTAAAATCTTTACAGGCAGCAACAAAATTACTAAAACTCTAACTGAAATGAAATAATATAAAATCTGAAAATAAAATAAATATAAATATTAACAAATTAATAAATAAATATTAATAAAAACTAATAGTATTAGTATCTCAGTGATGCTAAAATACACAACAAATAACTAAAACACTAAACTAAAAACTAAACAAAATAGTAAAACATTAACCAAAATAAAAAAAAAGCTGAAATACAAATGAATAACATCTATATAGACAACAAAAACAATTACTGAAACGTTAACTGAAAACAAAATGAAAACAGAAAATCTAAAAACTTAAATTATTACAAATCGATAACAAATTAATAAATTGATATTAATAAAAACTAATATTATTAGTATATTACTGATACTAAAATAACTTTGTGTAGTGCAAAAAAACTAAGCAGCAGGCCTCTTGCCAGTGTTCATTGTCTTATCTAAAAGACATATCAGTGTCTGGAGAAAACCTTGTAAGGCCGAATCGCGAGTCACATTTCCCCTGTAGGAGATATTTAGATATTAGCATCCAATTCAGCGCCGATATACCCAACTGAAAGGCACCTTGGCGCCTGTGTGTGTGTGTGTGTGAGAGAACACGTTACTGTGCGTAGGAGCGTATCTCAGACACAACGATGGCGCTGATCTAATCGTGTGAATGTAATTAGGCTTTAATTGCTCAGCGTGTGGGCCTCTGGCATCTGTCTGGGCCCCAGACGGCAAATAATGCCCTCTGATGCTGTCATTTCCTAATCTCACTGTTACCAAACACCTCCACACAACTCCCACTGAAAGCAAACACCTCCGCGGCGCTGAGGGGAGGATGACGACACGCGCCTTACTCTACTTCATTCCCAGTGTGTGTCGTAATCAGTGTTTAGCAGTAACTAACTAATTCTTATTTTCCACATGCTAACAGGCTATAGAATAAAAGAATGATTGGTAATGTGAAAGTACATTGTGCTAATAAACCTTGTAATAAAATAACAATTACTTGGAATCAATCGCAGCTTTAATTAATTTATTTATGTTTTCAGAAACAATTGCATCAGCATTGTGTGTTTATTTATAAATGTTACACATCAGTAGCTTTTGTTGATGCTTTAGACAGCAGTTGAGTAGACAATTGAGTAGGATTTAATTAGAAATTATTTTCACTCAGAAATTGCTTGTACGTTACACTATAATAGATTAATATTTACAATAATTTTTACACTATAAATATAATTTACAATAATATTTACTATAATATGTAAACTTTATAATTATTGTATTGCAAACCTCTTAAAATATTTTCTTTGTTGAATTTATGTTTGTAAATGTGTTCTTTGTCACAGTGTGTGTGTGTGTGTAAAAAATTACATTACATGCATTAAAAATATTTTTTATTGAAAGGTGTTTTGTTCTCATACTGTGAAAATTAGTTTTGTAAATAAAACAAATATTATTTGAGCCTATTTCATTCTTCTACAAAGTTTAATTCAGTGTGTTGTTGTTTTGCTTTGTAATTATTTGCAATTTATAGCAAAAATAGGTTCAACGTAATTCTAGCATTTTGTGAAACAAAAATGGTTTCTAAATCCCTTTCTTTTTACTAGTTTTATTATAGACAATATCAGCACAAATTAAATTAAAAGATCTGATTTCTATACATTGACCAACATAGCATCTCAAATTAAATTCAGTGTCACTTTTTTAAAATAGTAGCTTGACTGTAAATTATGAGTAGCTCTGTGTGTGTGTGTGTGTGTGTGTGTGTGTGTGGGAATGATACGCTTATATGAGCTTCATTCCTGTAAAATGCAGTCGAATGTATGTACAATAAGATCTGAGACAGGTCTCGTAATCCAGTGCTGTAAATAGACTTCCAGTCCTGCTGTTATTGACCCGATATGAAGGACACCAGTTGTAAGTGTGTAAAGATCACGTCCCTCTGGATATTTTTATCCCATCATAAAGAGAATGGCACAAGGAAGGATTGTGTTGTGCTTACAGTATATTACAGAATGAAGGAAGAAAAAAAGAGCATGTGTATATTAGTGTTTGCATATAATTTTATGATTGCCAATCTTTATTCTCTTTATTGTTGATACGTGATTGATTGATACATGCTCAACGTTTTAGTTTTACTGTGCTGGTTTGTGTTGAGTCATTTATTCAGTAGATTTATTCAGTTCACCCAATAAATAAAATATTTGCTATCAGGCCATCTAACGTTAATGCGAGTGTTATCTTTCTTAGAACAGTAGCTAAAACTGTGGTACTTGATGACTCACAAAATGCAAGTCAGCAGAGCTTTAATAAACACTGATGAAACTGTGAAAAAAGCACATATAGACAATAAAAATTTATATCAGTGTCTCCTGAAGATATACTGAGGTCTTATGAAGAGAAGCAATCGGTCTGTGCAAGAAACTTAACATTATTTATAACATAATTCCCTGTAATCCATAGCCTTAGATAAACTGTCTGGTTCACAAATGAATCATTCTTTTGAACCAGTTCACAAGTTTATTATTGTTTATGTAAAAAGTGTAGAATGTATTCACTTCATGTGCTTCAGACATGTAAACATTAATGTTTCACATAATTTTTTCGATTTTTGCATTAATAAAAAAAATATTACGTATGCATGACATAAATGCACTAATATGTAAACAGACAGGTGAATCAGTTAATTGAAACTGTTCAAAAGAGCCGGTTTGTGTAAAATAATCAGTTTGAGGCTCTGCATTACAGGTAATAAGTTTCTTGCACAGACCGATTATTTCGCTTCATTTTCTATATTAAGAAAAGCCACGGTTATCAATTATGTGTAATTATTTTTTAACTCTCAAAGCTTTTTTGGAATCACCAAGGATCATGGTTTCAACTAAAAATCCCCCCCCCCCTCCCCTCCCCTCCCAAAAAAAAAAAAAAAAACTACAGCAAATTTGTATTGTTGGGTGAACTGTCCCTTTTTAACGCTACACTCTTAAAAACAAGGCTTCCATAAGACCTTTGTTCGTCTTCGGAACACAAATTAAGATATTTTTGATGATATCAGAGAGCCATCTGTCCCTCCATAGACAGCAACACAACTGAAATGATCCCATAATGAACATAGCAAAAACATCAGTGAAACAGTCCATGTTACATCAGTGGCTCAACCTCACTTTTGCGATGATACGAGAACACTTTTTTCGCGTAAATAAAACAAAAATAACATCATATATTCTTCTCCTGTGACTTACATCTTCCACCATTTTAGAGAGTATCTCAACGCACTGTCTACGCTAGCTTTAACGTATTTGACGTAATCAGCCTTGTTTACATCGGGGGGCCTAGAAGAAAGCATACGCTTATGCGATAATATTCTCTAAAAGGGCGGAAGACGTAAGTGATAGGAGAAGAATGATTGAGTATATAATGTTATTTTTGTTTTCTTTGCACAAAACAAAATATTCTCTTATCGTCATAAAACTGAAGTTGATCTTCTGATGTCACATGGACTTTTTTACCTGTGTTTTTACCACGTTCTGGACCTGGGATCATTTCAGTTGTGATGCTGTCTATGGAGGAAAGACGGCTCTCTGATATCATCAAAATATCTTAATTTGTGTTCCGAAGATGAAGGTCTTATGGATTTGAAACAACACAAGGGTGAGTAATTAAAGACAGAATTTTCATTTTTGGGTGAACTAACCCTTTAAGAGTGTGCTGATGGTTGTGTAGTGTTTGTAATTGATTCATCTGTACTGATGTGTTTAACTGACGGTGTGCTCTGTGTTTTATTTCAGTGTTTGTACGGCTGCTATGTCCACTCCTCCATCATTCCCACCTTCCACCGCCGCTGTTACTGGCTGCTGCAGGTAAGAGTTCAGCTCCTTCCCTTATTATTTAATGCTAAATGATGCTTCAGATGCAGGACTAACAAGAAACCCAACTGAAAACGTCTTTCATCACCATCCTGTAGCTAATAAGTCTGTCTTCTTGAGCTCTCCCAGTCTATTAAAAGCATGAACAGTCTGACAGCGATGGCGATAATTGAGGGCCATAAACACGTTTGTGGGAATAGCAGCCAGAGGTCGTTGTACAAACTAGTCGATCATTTCTACCGCTAGATGATGTTTTGGGCCTGTTGACGTGCACAGATAAGATGTGCTTCTTCTATTTATAAGGCAACTACACAGTTGGTTTGAGGTGTTCACCTACAGCCAAAATCGATGAGAACTGCTCTGAGATCCGTGAAACTACCCAAGTGTTGTCCCGAGACGGACAGAAACTATAAGCGACCGGGACATGAGGGTTTTTTGCACCGCAAGCAGCATCAGTCGAGATGTGCAAGCTTTCATTTCTCAACCACATCATCTCAATGGTGCTGGCCATCAGACCGCTGATGCTGCACACAGCATCATTTACATTAGCTTAATGGTGAATACCCAACTAGCAGACCTCTGTTTGGGGATCTGTTTGAATAGTTGAAAGTACAATTAGTAGTTGTGCAGGTCCTAGCATGTGTACGACATTTGTGTGCGAGTTTGAGTATGTGGACATGTTTGTTTTGCCTTCCTTGTTTAGACCAAATGTCCCCTCATGGAAAGTAAAACCTGAAATCATCTACACTGTGCAGAGCAGCAATGGCACCCATGAGGAAAAGACTTAATAAACATACTAAATAATGTCTTCAAGGAAATATAAAAATGCAATGGGTTAGCTTTAGGCGCATGGATAGAAAATATTATGAGCAGAGTATAAAAACAATCAATGGAAAATCCCCACCATGATAGAAAAACAAGTGTGAGTGTGTGGGTTTATACTTTGGGGATGAAATTGTGTGCAGGAGTGAGATAAATCTGACAACTGAACTGTTCTTTGGGACTTTGAAGGAGAAAAAATTCATATATAAAGTAAACATTATTATTTTTCTATTCTAAAAAGTTTGCTTTTAGTTATTCCAAGAGTGCTGATGTAACAGTCCGATAGCACTAGGGCTTTTCCCTTTTTGTGAGTCATTTACTCACCTGATTTGTTCAAAATTACAGATTCATTTGGAAATAAAACAAGTTAATTTATAAGTGAAAACTCCTTCAACCAATTAGTTCCAAAAACACTGGTTCATTCACCAATTCAGGCTTTAGTTATTCTGAGTGCTGCAAATTTGTAAATCGCGCACATGATTTAGCCTACTATTTTTTTCCTGCATTCACGGCTACGTACAAAACAGCGCAATGGATGTGGAAATTTCTGCGGGTGATTTATTAACAATGTTTAAATTAAAGAACACAGACGCAAAATCCTATTTACATATCAACCAACGCAATATACCAATCCCTGTTCAAATTAGCGTCTTTGCAAATTAAAGATAAAGAAGCGACATTAAATTGAAAAGAAAAAATGAAGCCCTTAATGTTTCCTGACTCCTAATTGAAGGTTCCAAGTTATCTTTTATTTCCTGAAGCAAATTTTAAAATAACATGGCTTGGCAAACGATATGTTTGGATAATGTGTTCTTCTTGCATTACAAATAAATGAATAATTGAAAAATTCTTCTCCTTTCTACCACTCTCTGTTCTCTGTGGTGCCTTCTGCTAGCAACAACAAATACAGCCATTCCAAGTGCAAAATAGTTTAAGACATGCTTTTTTGGAGTTAAAATATCATAAAAATATCAGCAATTTGAATACTCTCCTCACATAAATTTTGCATCTGAAAGGTAAACTCCTACAAATGCATATTCAATAAGGTGCAAAAATAACTATGTCCATGCCTTTTCAGAACTAGTTTGTTACTGCGTGTCTTTGGTAAAACCTGACAGCAGTATTCTAATGCCAAAAGATATTTTAATGTTAGTAAAACTGGCCCATATGTCTTGTCTTAATGGTGAGGGTTTTTACAGCTAATCGCACAATTACACAGAATAAATGACTGTTTTTGTGAGTGAAGATCATTTACTCTTCTGATTTGTTCAAAATTACAGATTCATGTGGAAATGAAACAAGTGAGGCATTTGAATCATTCATTCAACTAATTCATTCAAAAACAGGTTCATTCAGGATCTAAACCAGTTTGTTCAAGAATATTGATTCATTCTGTAATGAAACAAGGGAATGTCTTTATGAGTGAGTCATTTGAATTATTCTTTCAGCTGATTTGTTCAAAAATACTGATTCATTCTGTAACAAACACGAGTGCATGAATCATTTCCTCAGCAATGTCTTAAAAAAAACTGATTCATTCAGTGACGAAACAAGTGGCTGACTTTGAGTCATTTAAATTAATTCATTCAACCAATTAGTTCTAGAACTATGATTCATTCTGCAAAGAAACGTCTTGTTGAAAGAAATGTCTTTATGAATTAGACAGTTGCATTCCCTCAACAAATTCATTCTAAAACACTGATTCTTTAAGTAACAAGTGAGTCGTTTAAATCATTCATTCAGATTATTTGTTCAAACACTCAAATTAATTCAATATTAAAGTAACAGAACTTTCTGTATGAGTTATCAGAAATCAGAAAGTGTTAGGATCGGTATCAGAGATATTAATTAAAATATATTGCATTACGCAATGTATAGTCATAAGTATATCTAAAAATGTTTTGGATGAAAGAGTTTATCTGCATGAGATGAACAGATTTGACCTTGAAATTTTATTTTACATTTACCTTATAATTCACACTGTGTGTGTGTGTGTGTTCTAGTCTGAATGGAGGTGTAGTGGGAGTTGAGAAATGAAAACCTACTGTTAACATAACCATAGAAGAAAAAGACTAGAAAAGAGAAAGAAATCATGTGAAAAAAGCGAGAGAACTTAGTGGTGATAAAGCGAATCTAAGCTGTCGGATTTCTCACAGTTACAGAGGCTTGAGCTCAGCTGGGCAGGTAAGAATGATTGATTACAGAGAGAGCGAGTCCACCCACATTACACACACAGAGAGAGAGAGAGAGAGAGAGAGAGAGAATAAACCTACCCATACACAATCACAACTCTTAAAACTTTCATCTTTACACCAGCACACCTGCCCAATCACAAGCAGATTATCATCAGCAGCGTTTGATTTATGAAGCAGCGCTTAATACATATTAATGTTATATCACAGGATGGTGTCTGCATACAAATAGAGCGCAACAGTGGGGTCAAAATCCCACTCATTTACTCCACAGAGAAATTGATTTTTGGTGATAATGTATAAACCCTTCTGTGCAGACCTACCATGAGCTCTGAGATTGTTAAGTGATGGTCTAAACTTCTGTAGACTTCTAAAAATCATATTTAATAGCTTTACCCATCAGAGAGCATTCGCGGTTGCTGTGGGAAAATTGTAAATATAAATATATGTTAATGTCCTATGATTTGATGTTTTTGAAAAATGTCTATTATGCTCATCAAGGCTAATTATTTGATTAAAAATACAATAAAAACTGTAATATTATGAGATATTATTAGTGTCTGTTTTCTATTTGAATGTATTTTCAAATATAATTTATTACTGTGATGCAAAGCCGAATTTTCAGCATCATTACTTCAGATATGAATTATAAAACCAGCCATAAAATATAAAGATGTCAGTTAGCAGCTAGCAGTCAACTAAAACAGATAAATGGGTTTAAAACAAATACAGGACATGTCTTGCTGTGCTGAGCACACAAAGAGGAAGCTGAGGAGCATGTGATCCAGTGCGTTTACGCTCAGAGATGCTCATTGATTTATGCTCCAGCAGAGCGATCGGACTCACAAGGTTACACAGCAGTGATTGGTGCCCACCCGAGCTTTCAGGAAGCTCACACACACACACATCGTTTGGCACTGTCAATCACACCTGTCAAGGTCAGTCTTTGTACTTTTGTTCACATTCATCACTCAAAGTTTTAGAAACTTAAAAAACTCCATTCCATCATGATATAGATGGTTTAACCTGGTATAGTAGCTGAAAAACAATTAGTAATTAGGAAGAACAGGAAAAAAATTAATAAAATAATTATATAAAAAACATAAATTATGGGTTATTGGCATACAATAAAAAATATATTTAAAAAAAAAAATACTGCAACACTAAAAGTTTAAGAAACTTAAAAACCAATAGCACTATGCTATCATAGATAATTTAACTTATATATTATGAAACTACACTCAAAAAAAAATAAATAAATAAAAATTAGGGCAAAGTATACTGTATAATTTGATGGATTTTTTTTTTCCGTATTAATTTTTACAAGTGTTTTACCAGTTTTATTTTGATTTTATTTATTTTTTTACACTTTATTGCATTGTGTTTAAGATTTGACAGAAATGTCTGTAAAATTAATGGATGTCAAGTGTAATGAGCTGCCAGTACTTTTTCTATTCTTTTATTTTAATGTTTTATTTTTTTATTTTTCAAACAATTAATAAATTAATGGAAAAAAAAGCATTTTATTATTGTTTATTATTATACATTATTGTTAAAGCTGAGCTAAAAAAAAAGAAAATTGAAAAGAATATGCTTTTCATTTTTAAATGATGTAAAAAAGGCGGAAAAAAATAAAAAGCAGTTTTTCTTTTGTGGAAATGTCAAAATAGGTCATGACATTAAAAGAAAGAAAAAAAGAAGGAAAATGAAAATCTTAAAAAAAAAATTGTTAAAATAAATAATGTAATAAAAAAATGAAAACTATTTTTCAGTTTGTTAAAGAATGGTATCTACAGTAAATAATTATGAATTTCTTGCCCTGATTTTTTCTGAGGTTAAACTGCTTTCTTGTCTGAGTTGTTCGGATGGTCTTGTTCTGTCTAAACGGAGAGATTTTGGGCAGGGTAAGCTGACTTGTGACAGTCAGGAGTATAGACTAGTCCCCCTCCGTCTCTCAGTCCTGGAGGCTACAGACAGCCCCAAAAGAGCCTTTTATTTATTCATTCAGCCATGCATTTTGCCAGCGGTCTTTAGAGGCGTCTGAAACCCTGCGTGGTGGGCAGCATGATTGCTGTTTATGTCATCTGAATCTTTACGAGTGAGAATGTTTTTAATGTCTTTAAAAAGCATTAAGGGCCGCAAATGAAAATGAGAAAATGCATAAAGTCGGTTTTATTTCTCCCCACATTCCCTTTCTTCCTCTCTGCGCTCTTTTCATTCTTCCTCACCACCTTTTTTTGATTTCATGTCTTTTGACAGCCTGTTGAAATTGTGACCACATTCTTGTATTGCAGTTGACCCGTCCATTCACTTCCATTTCATGCTGAGTAAAGCGAAGCCATTTGCTGTTTCCGCCGGGCATTAGAGAGCGACGCGAGGCTCTGCTGGACACTTCAGCACTGCACTCACTACAGCGTTCACATTCACCTTCAGCTACACACACACACACTTACAGCACTCTTTCACTTCATCTGTTTGGACCTAGTTTGCTTTCTTAACAAATCTTCTACTTTTATTAAGCATTATTTCTAAAGATTTTTTCTGTGCCATTGGAATTTTTTGCTGCTGTAATCATCCAAAAGGAATCTAAACAATTCTCAGTAAAATTATGTGCTGCCCTTCCCCTTAATATATATCTATATTATATGTATGTTTTTATGTATTTATATGTACATAGTAAATATACACAGTACACATACATAGATTACATATTTTGGATGCAGTTAATCGTTTGACAGCATGTATTAGTGCTGTAAAATAATTTATCACAATTAATCACATCATTTTGTTTATGTAATATATGTGTGTGTACTGTGTATATTTATTATGTACATATAAAAGCACACATATACAGCTTATATTTTTTTAATATTTACATGTATATATTTATATTATATAAATATATTGAAAATATAAACATATTTTTCTTAAATATATGCATGCAAGTGTTTGTATATATATATATACACTGTAAACACACAGAAATCTCATTATTACAGAAATCTGTCTCCATTCAGAAGAAAAACTAAAATTCTTAAATTTTTCTCACAGCTGCAATATTATTTCTTACAACTGCACTGCTTTTTATTTAATTTTATTCTTATAATTGGCAATTTATATCTTATATTTATATCTTAGTTGCTAACTGTTTTAACTGATGTGGAAATGGACTTCCATACATCAAGATTTAAGATTTTTATTTGCTATTTGTGCATAAAAGCAACAGTCCATCATCAAAATTTGTTTTTGTAGTTTTGTTTTTTTTGTGTGTGTGGGGGGGGGGTTGTGTGACATACACTACCATTTAAAAGTTTGGGGTCAGTATTTTATTTATTTATTTGTTTAATTCTTTTACAAAGGATGCATTAAATTAGTCCAAAATGATGGTAAAGACACTTATGGTACAACAGATTCAAATAAATATTGTACTTTTGAACTTTCTAGTCATCAAAGAATCCTGAAAAACTAAATGTGTTATGGTTTCCACTGAAATATTAAGCAGCACAACTGCTTTCAGCATTGAAAATAATAATAACTTTTTTCTTGACCATCAGGTCAGCATATTAGACTGATTTCTGAAGGATCGTGTGACACAGAAGAATAATGTTGCTGAAAATTCACAGGAATAATTTGCATTTTAAGATACATTCAGATAGAAAACATTTGTTTTAAATTGTAATAATATTTCAGAATTTTTATTGTAATACAGCTTTGATATGCATTTGACATTTTTATTCAATAACAATTAAAAAACAATCTTACCAACCCTGAACTTTTGAACAGTACACTGAAATCTGCAGATGATAGTTTTCAGTCCGTGTCTGTTTGTGTTGAGCACATCTGTATGCTAAAGCCTAAAGCTGACAAAAACTTTTAGGAGATATATGCATATAAACCGACTGTCTTTCCCTTCTGGGAAACTGGGCCAAAATATCGATGACTCAACGTGTTTGCAGGGGACGTATGCTAATTTTTGCAGATGCTCTCTAGAATGATAATGTCCCACCTGCGACTGACGAGAAGTTAACTAAAGGAAACAGGCTGTTTATAAAGAGGACAAGCGCTTGAATTTGTCCCGCACTTTCAGTTAGAATCACCTCGCATTTCACATGAAGCCAGGAGACCTTCAATAGTCAAACGTGCTTTAAAATAAGTATTTCATAACAAAAGTTCACAGTGGGCAATGACACTTAAACCCTCGGAAACTTCAGGCTTTATTCGTTTCCCTTTGAAGTTCAGTGCTGTTCTTTCGCAAAAAGACTTAAGTTGAAAAGTGAAAGCCGTGACTTTAGCACCCTAAGCCCTCCGTCTGAACGCTACGTGACACGTCAAAGACTTTTTGTCAAGTCCTTGAGGAGAACTGAGACTTCCTGTGCCCACCAGCCGAAGAGAGGTGAAAACACACACACACACACATTTGTTCAGATCTACAGATCCTCGGGAGATGCTTGTGACCCTCACTCAGAAGAGGTCCTGAGACAAATGTGGCGTGTTGTGGAGCCGGTGAGCCATTAGTGCTGTTTTCCCCTTGACCTCTTAGACAAGAACAGCCATTATGATGTTGTTCGAACAAAAACCTCAAGGTGGGTTCAGCATTTCAAAGCCCGGCAGGGTTCGATGGATGTAGCGCTGGAGAGGCAGTTTCTAAAACATGAGGGAACGTTTGTGTGTGTGTGTTTGAGAGACAAACCGACGGAGAAAGAACAGCATAAGTCAGGGAGCAAGAGCTCACGGCCCATTAAATAATACATCCTTCCTGAAAGGCCTTTAGGTAGCGCTGAAGCCGCGCAGGTCTGGAGCTGATTACAGGCTGCTGAAGAAACAGTGTTCAGCTGTCAGCCTCTGACCCACAAACACCCTCAACATCCCAGCTTTAGAGACAGAAAGACGTCAGGTAAAGCATGGGCATGCCATGCAAGCTAAATGAAAGTTCTTCAGCGGTATGCAACTGATATGTCCAGATTCTGCAGTCCTACAGAACATCAAATACACTCTCAGAAGAAACTTTAAAACCTTTAAAAATATGGACATGCTGTGTGTTTTTAAAGAACTAATATTTTAAAGAGATAATAAAAATTAAAATTAATTAAATTAATACAACAATGTACATTTTAGCTTTTTGTAGCCTTTTGTTCTTTCAGCCAACATTTTCTTTTATACTTCTGGTACTTTTTAAAAATAACTATATTAAAAAATATATTTATGAAATAACTGTAATTGTAATTATTTTATATGAATCATTGTTATACATCATTTAATCATGTATATATTTATATATATATATATATATTATAAGATTATATATTTTTAAATATATTTTATATTATATAATTCATATATGCATGTGTGTTACATATATATATATATATATACATATATATATATATATATATATATATACTATAGTAAAAATATTTGTATATATTTTATAATAATTCGTTTTAGAATTATTGAAATAAAAGCTCAATACTTTTTTATTTTATTACTTTGCTCAGTTATTTTAATTATTTAGCACAAAGACTTAGTAGTTTTTTTGTTTATATTTTTTACTTTTATTTCAATAATTATTAAATAAATAATAATTAATAAACACAAATCTAATTGTATATATTAATGTAATAATTTGATTGTATA
>JAUMHE010000060.1:5241706-5260633 GCA_032359235.1 Enteromius mattozi | reverse complement strand
ATAGTTCTATAAAAAAGGAAAATTCATATATATATATATATATATATATATATACATACACACACACACACACACACACACCAATATATATGGTGTGTGTGTGTGTGTTTGTGTGTCTGATTGGCTCACATTATGTATTTTTTATTCTAGGATAGTTCAACCCAAAAAAAAAAATAATGTGTGTGTGTGTATGATTGGCTCGGATTATGTATTTTGATTCTAAATATTCACAGTAAAAAGGTATAGTTCACCAAAAAAGGAAAATTCATATTCATGTTTGTGTGTATGATTGGCTCACATTATGTATTTTCTATTCTAGGATAGTTCACCAAAAAATACATATATTTATAAAAAAACATTTTTTTAAATCCATGGAAATCTATGGAAGTCAATAGCAACTGTTAATTGATTGTAATGAAATATTAAAATAAAAAATATTGTAAATATTATAGCATGTGTAATATGAAAAATAAATAATTTGATAAATATATCAGATAAAAAAATATAGGTTAATTAAAAAGTATTAGAAATATTTTGGTCTCAAATTATATTGTTTACCTTTATTTTTATTATATTTCATCCCAAGCGTCCTCTTGTGAAACTTCAATTATTTGAATCAATTGAAATAGTTGCTTTGCAAAATGAAAACATGAAAACTGATAACGCCTCTAAACTCATCCTAAACACTCATTAAAATATATAACTCTTTATTTTTTTATATACAAATTTGTCATAAAAATTAATAAGTAAAACTGATCCAAGATCAGGTAAAAACCGTATAGACACTGGTTGATGGCTTCTTTTGGATCGCTTTGTGAGCAGAAACTTTTCCTGTCGCTGTTCTCCTTCTGTGTCAATTTAAACTCACTTTCGTCTTCAATTCCTTCTCCCCTCATTATGTGCAGTCTTTCATCTCATCAGCTTCTCTCTTTTTCTTTCTTTCTTCAGAACCCTGACATTGTGCTGGTCCACTACCTGAACGTGCCCGCCATAGAGGATTGTGGGAAACCATGCGGGCCCATCCTGTGCTCCATCAACACGGATAAGAAAGAGTGGGCCAAATGGACCAAGGAAGAACTCATTGGGCAGCTCAAACCCATGTGTGAGTGTTAAACCATGTCTACAAATACACTGCAATATACCTGATATAGAAAAGATATTCAGTGGGATCAAGTTAAGCAAGTTAGTTTAAAGCAAAGACATTTAGTTATTTATATAGTCATGGTCATTTCAGAAAAGATTCATCTGTATCTACGGTAACCCCAAAAAGTATTTGGACACTTAACTCACACTTAAAATATGAAAATATAAAATCTTGTTTTGATATTTTGTATCTAATCCAATGTTAATTTGTTTAACAAATGCTAACGATCATTTATTTTGTGGAAGAATGAGCAAGTTTAAACATTGTGTTAATAATTCAATGAATTCACTAAATGTATGATTGTCTTAGATAATGCATTATATATATATATATATAATATGTGCAATTAAATACTATTTTTAAACATGTACAGAATTTTAGATTTATTCAAAATAAATATTACAATATATTTATTTTGATATTAAAATAAGAATATATTTATTCAAATTATTAAAAATATGTGATTATTAAAGTTTTAGTTTTGCTGTTTATATATATATACGTATATATATATACAAACAAATAAAATAATACAACAAATATATAGATATGGTGTGGCTCATAATACAATATTTAGTACATATTTTAATTATTATCTTTAATTAATATTATTAATATTATATTGTTTAACATATATATATTTTTATTAAAATGTTTTAAATTATTTTTATGGGGAAAAAGAGATATAAAATATGATACAAATATTCTATATGCAAATGACATTTTTACAATGATTTTAAAACTCTAAATAATACTGTTTGTGTATTTATTTATTTAATAGCTGCATGTTCATAGTTGTTTCAGAGAAGATTAATCTGTAACTACGGTGGCCCCGAAAGTACTTAACTTAAATTGCATTTTAAAATCTGAATGTCGTTGCAATAGATAATACAATATACAAACATGCCATTTGTTGTCATATTTTCTAATGCAGTGTCATTCTCTGGTCACCTTTTAACAAAACCAGCTGACCGTGTTGTACACTGTGGATGTTCACACACTGACTCTCTGTACATTCACAGCAGTTATTTTTCTTGTAATATTAGAGTGACTTTTAAATCTGAACACACATCAATGAGTCATTAACTTCATGATGTGGTAGTGCAGCGCTGAAAGGGCAGGAGAACACTTCTCACATCATCATCATCTCTTTGAATGACCTTCTATGAGTGAAGCTCAGTGACGGTGCAGGACTGCCACCTTCTGCTGACCGGAGGAAATCACAGGGAAATCTGAGCTGGAGGTGGTGTCTGACTGCTCTCACCAGTCTTGAATTTTGAATGACACAGGCTGATGTGGCCCTGATGTGGCCCATTTATGTACTGGGGCATAAAAGGGGCATTCTGGTTAGATGTGTGTAATTCAGCTCAAAAATATCCTAAAACGTAAGAGCAACACCATTGATGCATTGCAAAAAGAAAATGTAACTTATTTTTTAATTTGATTAATAATAAGAAGAATGTATTGTACTAAATTAAAACTAAAACCTATATATACTATAATATATAACCTATAATTAAAACTATAGCTAGAAATAGCTGTAACTGCAGTAAAATAACTAAAACATATTTTTAAAAAACTACATATACATTTTCAAAAAATATAATTGATATAAAAAGGACAATTAAAGAACAAAATAATACAACTAAAACTTTTAAATGAAAATGAAAATGGAAAAAAAAGTACAAAAATGTTTACCTGAATTTAAAAAAACCTATAAATTAAATAAAAACTATATATATATATGTATATGTATAAAATATATATATATATATATATATATATTTGTGTGTGTGAATGATTAATCACAAAGAAATTAATAGCAATTAGTCGCATCCAAAATAAAAGTTTTTGTTTGCATTTTATATGTATAAAGTATATCTAAATACACACACATGCATGTATATATTTGAGAAAAAGATGTTATGTTTGTATATTAAATATATTTATATATTATATAAATTATAGGAATATTCAATTCAATTCAATTCAAAATTGCTTTATTGGCATGACTCCAAAGATACAATATTGGCAAGGCTTGAAATATATGTGTAGAAATATTATAATAACAATGAAAAGATCAAAATAATACGTAAAAAAAAAATCCTTATAACAAATTTAAATGTAAATTAACAGTGTAACAACTTTGAACGTGTGAACATTTCATACCACAGTGTTTAACATAAATAATAATTATAATGTAGTATAATAATTATTATAGGAATATTAATATATGTAAATGCATGTAAATATTTTCAAAATATGCTGTATGTGTGTGTATGTATAATACACAATACACAAAACTTTTACGTTTGATGTGATTAATTGCAATTAGTCATTTGACAGCACTTATATATATAAACAAACAACATTTTTAAAATTAAAAGAAAAATGGAAAATACATGTTTTTAAAAACAATAATATAACCCCAATTACACTAAAATAACACTGATTCTCACTTATTTTAATTAGATTTATAATACAGTACACAAACACAACCTGTCCAAAGACAAAGATTTGCAAAATTATAGATTTATTTATAGAAGACCTTGATCTATTAAACGTGCAATTTATGTATTTATTTATTTATTTACATAATGAAAGTTTGATGACAAAATGTGCTTAATTATCATTAAAAAATCAATGCAGAATTTGCTTCATTTAAGCAAAATTTTATATAATTTCTTGCTTTTTAATCTTGGTGTGAAATATAACCCAGACATATGCTTGACAGGTTTTGTGAGACTGTGTGTGTGTGTGTTGTGCATGATATATATGTAAGCAGCGGTGTAATGCAGCTCTCTCACTGAGACAAACTGATTTGTATTGACTAAAATCATGAAGTTCTTCTCTGAGTGTCTCTAATTGGATTGGTCAAATGACTGCGATGTTTATTTCTGGACTGAGAGATGAAAAACGATGCTCTCAGTAAATGAAGTTCCACGGTTCCATGCTGTGTTTTCTATTAACATCAAAAGAAGCAAACAAGATGACTTTAACAACTGTCACTCTGCTCAAATACATCTGTGATGTTTTCATCTCATTAAACCAGCACCTAGAGCCTCCTCACTAAAACATCCTGCATACGAAACAGCAAAGAGAGAGTTTTTTACATTATTAGCTGTAATACCTCAAAATGCCCAGCAGATGTCAGTGTTTCGCTGTTTTGCTTTAACAGACTACATCGCTGCATTGTTTTGGTGTTTGAGTGATCTGAAACAGTACCTGTTTATCTCCAGTCACCTCAGTTATGGCTCATATAGACGTGAAAGCATTTTTTGTGGCACTTTGGAAATGTGCCAAGTTGAATACAAGTTTTATGCTCTATGGGCAGTATCTGTGACATGTTGTCGATTACCAGAGAACATCATTTTCAGTGGAAAAAATCCTTGTGTACAATAATGCACTTACAGTGAAAGTCTATGGGCTAAGGCACTGCTTAAATGCTTTAAATGCTTAAAGTACTTTATATACATGCACATGGAGTAGTATAATTAGCTTTCTATTCCTATCTGTACAAAGTTATATGATTTCAAAGAATTTAGATATGCATCTTCAACGCTATTAAAATCTATGTAATAATTTAACACTCCATTTAATGCATTTTACCATGTTTAAATGCTCTAAATAAGCTAAAAAGTAGATCTAAGCCAGGTTATATTAAATATTATATTTAAATGTCCTGCCATCATCACGTATAGTTGTAAAACCTAGTAACTTTTGCATGATACATGCAAGTTTACAAAGTTCAAATAACCAGAATTTTATTATTAAATATTATATGTTTTATTATTATGGCTGTTAGTCAATGAAAAATGTTAATGTCTAAATTAACGCAAAATTAATTTGACTGAAAATACCCACAATAGATTATTTTTAGAAGATCATTAGAAAATTATATATTATTATTTTATTTTATTTTAGGATTAAATGATACACTAAATAAGAAACCAGCATCTGGCGGTAAATGTCTTTATGAACTGTTGTATAAAATCATAAAAACTTGTGATATTCAGGACAGAAACAGCACTGATATTGCTCTCACTGCTTGTTGATAAAAATATAAGATAAAAACTCATAGAGGGGCATTGTTTTACCCCAATATCCTGACTTTTAGGGCATGACTGCATTTATGGAGTTGTTGCCCTGCATCATTTTTATCAACAGTCACTGTATGAAATGTAAGATGACAGCTCTGGGGGCGGAACTAGTGCAGTAATTGAGTTCAAATATTTTAATCGCTACTTTTTAATCTTTATTTTTTCATAACAATTTTTTCATAACGTGTTAAACTGATAGTCCTAATTAATATATATGAGCACTTTAAACATTGTGCTTTTAAAGGGTTTTTCGCGTAAAATGCTCCCCATTCACACAGATCCACGAAAACAACTGCATGTCAGGCCAGTAGTTGATGACGTCACTCTGTAAAGAAACACTATGTGAATGCGTAATGCGCATGACATCACTGCGTTTTGTAGTTTACATGAAGACAATAACGGTATCCAGAGCTAAACGGCTCTGACAGTATCCAGTTTTTTCCTGACGTAAAAATGGGTGCCGCCATTTGTAACTTCTATGGGTTTAGTTTCCGGTCTCTGGCTATTTTTAGCTGTACAAAACAGTTCGATTTGCTGCTTGATATTGAAAATTGGCGTGTCTTATCATGTTATTTTAATGTATTATCTTAATTATGAGCACACCGGTTTGTAGTGGAAACAGTTTTACCGTGTACGTTGTTATTCTCCTCATTATTTAGCATCTAATGAACCGGAAGCCTCACTCATAGGCTTACTTCCGCTTTGAGGAAAAAGGTGGTATTAACATTAAAAAATTAAACCAGTTTTCAAAAATTTGTTGTGCCGATGAACTGCATTAAAAATCAGTTTTTAACTGAAAACAGTGTTGTGTAAACACCCCCTTATTAGAGATGTGACAAAATTATATCAGTAGTGATCAACAGCACGTCACCTGGAACACTTCTGAAGGAAAAGGGAGTGAGTGGGCAGTTAGGCCGTCTCTCCGCTGCAGTGTCAGTAGAGGGGTGCTGGAGAGGTGCTGGTCTGTGTGGCTGTCTGGCTGACGTCTGTGTCTCCTCTCTCCCGGCAGTTCATGGCATCAAGTGGACTTGCAGCAACGGGAATAGCAGCACTGGCTTCTCGGCAGAGCAGCTCGTGCAGCAAATTCTGGACAGCCACCAGACCAAACCACCTCCCCGGACTCACAACTGCCTCTGCACGGGAAACCTGGGTAAGGGAAGCGGACCACAAATGATGTCTCTCTGAAAAAGCTTTGTCTCCTGAGAAAAAAAGACACCTATAACAGTTATAAACAGTGCAGATGAGTCAGAAACTTCACTATGACCTTTCATCAAATCCCCCCAATACCAAATTATCTCAACTTCTGTCCACATTCATTTTTTAACAGTTTATTCTCACAGTATGGCTGTTGATTCGTTTTGTTTTCCTTCTATGACTCGTATGGGTTTTATTGATAGCCTTTAATAATTTTTATCAAACAATGATTTTACTGTAAGGTATTATGTTTATGTTTAAATATAAATCTGACCTTTTAGACTTTTCTTCATCTTTTCTGGTTCAGTATAGATCTTGGCCAGTAGATGGTACTATTGAGTTAAGTAAAAATTACTTGAATGCAAACCTTTCTCCAATTCAAAAAACTGTCAGACACTGATTAATGCATTTATATTAAATAAAATTGATTATGAAACCAATGCACTAATTTGCTCTGAAATCACACTGACAGGTGATAATGTTGAGTCAAGTGAAAATAAATCTTTTCCACTATATATCACAAATATTTTAAACTCTTGATCACTAACATTATATTTTATCTGAATATATTTTTTAATTATTTACTGTAATATATTTTTTAATTATGTCATTTTTTTAATAATTGTGTATTTTTTGCATTTTAAATAACACTACTGTTCAAAGGTTTGCGTTCAGTAGGATTTTAAATTTTATTAAATTGAGTCTCCAGTGCTCATAAAGGCTGTATTTATTTTATCAGAAATACTGATAAAAAAGTTATATGAAATTGTTATTGCAATTTGTAATATTGGTTTCCTATTTTAATATACTTTAAAATATTATGTTTCTGTAATGCAATGCTGAATATTCAACATTATTACTCCAGTCTTCAGTGTCATGTGATCCTTCAGAAATCATTATAATATGATGATTTATTATCAGTTTTGAAACTGTTGTGCTGCTTAATATTTTGGGGTTTTTTTGGAACCTGTGATTACTTTTTTCTTTTATTCTTTGATAAATAAGTTTAAAAGAACAGCATATATTCAAAATAAAAATATTTTCTAACAATATAAGTCTTTACTATAAATTTTATCCATTTAATCTTTGCTGAATAAAAGTATTAATAAAAAAGTGCATATTTTAACACAATTTCTGTTTCAAAAAAACTTCAAAAAGTTCCTGTTTCCAATATTGATTATAAATCAGCATATTAAAATGCTTTCATGTGACTTTAAAGACTTGAGTAATGATCCTGAAAATTCATTTTCTTCCCATGAATAAATTATATTTTAAGGTATATTAAAATAGAAAATGTTTAATTTATATTTTTAATTATATTTTTATTTGCAATTATATTTCACAAAATTATTTTTTTATTAAATAGATTCAGCCTCGATGAGCATTAAAAAAAATTTAAAAGTCTTACTGATCCCAAACTCAAAATTTTATGTGTCGTACTATTTTTAAGTTACACTAATATTATACCGTGACTTACAATGTGTCTGCTGTCTGTAGGTGCTGGGAGCAGCCTGCATCACAAATGCAACAGTGCCAAACACCGTATCATCTCGCCGAAAGTGGACCCCCGCACTGGAGGAGCTTACAGCAGCACCCACTCCGAGGTCCAGAACAACGACGTGTCGGAGGGAAAGACGGAGCACAGCCAAGGTGGGGGCAAAAACGGCAGGGCAGGGGCAGATGGCGCTGGTGGAGCGGGCGGCAGAGAGAAAAGGAACGGCAAAGTGCACAAGCCGTCGCTGCTCCACCAGAACAGCATGGAGGTGTCCTCATCCAACCAGGTGGAAGTGCCAGATACCACCCAGAGCTCACCTGTCTCCATTAGCAGCGGGCTAAACTCCGACCCCGATATAGCCGACAGTCCCGTAGTGACAGGAATGGGCCACGTAGCCTCGGTAATGAGCAGCCTGTCTCAGTCCGCAACTGTATTCATGTCAGAGGTCTCTGGAGACCCTGTCTATAGCATGTCCCCTACTGTAGACCCCAACGCTCACCTATTGGGGCCCGACACAGCCTCGAGCAGTCTGGTATTAGCAGTGACAGCCGACAGTCACAAATTTGCCTTTGCTGGAGCCGTTGGAGTAGGTTTAACAGATGCAGGCTCAACAGACGGACTTGCTATGCTCTCCACAGCCGGTGTGTCTGAAGAACTGGTGCTGTCTAGTAACCTGGAATCTGGGAGTATCAAGCTGCCCGAGACTAATATGAACTTTGACCCTGACTGCTTCCTCAACAACCCCAAGCAAGGTCAGACCTACGGAGGGAATGGAATGAAAACCGAGGAGAGCAACGGGAGCAGCTGCAGTAACGGAGGGCTGAGGTGCTCCCCGCCGCTCAGCGACAACGGCTACGGCTTTAATACGGCTCTGGTGAAGAACATCAAAACGGAGGACATGTCATTCGAACAGCAGCTGGCCAAAGAGAGTGGCTATCAGGTTGGAGAAGTGGTGAGCGGGGCTGTCAGTATGCCTGGTTCCTCAAACGGCGGTACGGCCCAGAACTCCCTGGCTCTGACTCCTACTGGTTCGCTGTTGCCATCTGGAGGCGGACTTAGTCCCAGCACCACCCTTGAGCAGATGGATTTCAGTGCAATCGATGCCAAGCAAGACTACCCACCCAGTGTTATGTCAGCGGCGGGCTACGGCCAGTCCATCTCCGGCTCTCATCTGGCCCACCAGGGTCACTCCCCCAGCTTCTTTCTGCAAGGTTCCCCACAGTCCCAAGCCCAGAACAACTCCGGTTCCACCCAGAACTCCCACGACTCCAACGCCTACATGGGCCTCGTCAAGACGGACTCGACAGGAACAAATGGACATCTCCACCACCATCATCACACACACCCCAGCCAGCACACTGCCTCTAACTGCAACGGCAGCTCTCCAACCGAACGAAATGGACCGGCCGGGTCCCTCCAGCTTCTGCAGTACCAGAACCGCTTTCCGACACCGGGTCAGGAGCATGAGGAAGTCTCTGGTTTGGAACAGCCAATAGGAGCAGAACAAGGAGAAGGAGGTGTTCAGGAGAAGGACTCGGATGGTCTTATGAAACCAGGGAAGCACTTGCAGACTGGAGAAGGAGGTGAAGCTGAGGGTGTGGGAGGCGCAGAGCACTACCTCCAGCAACCGACGGAAGGTGGAGGAGTTGGGCCGGGATCGGGAGGAACGAGCGCGAGGGCGGAAAGTGGAGCCCTGTGCAATGACGCAGAGGGAAGTGGAAGCACCAATCAACAGCTCCAGCCGCTCCTGCAAGGGGCCAGTTTGGTGCAGGGGCTTTTTAGCACCGTGGGCGGCCACCAGAGCCTGGGCGGTGGGGGAACCAATGGAGGGGGCTCCATGGAGATTAATCTGGACCACTTTGACGTTTCCTTCGGGAATCAGTTCTCAGATCTCATTAACGACTTCATTTCGGTAGAGGGTGGAAGCGGAGGGGCGGTAGTGGCTGGAGCCAACGCTCTCTACAGCCATCAGCTGATGACCCATTCGGGAACAGAGGGGCAGGTCTCCTCTGGAGCTGCTGCGCAACAAGGTGCAGATGAAGTAGCTCACGGTACAAGGGGGTACAATTCTACAGACCTTTGTCTCCAGTCCTGTTGCAGCCCTCAGTCCACACAGGCTGGTGCGGGTGAGGCAGGGCAGCTGGCGTATATGCAGGTGGCCGAGGCCGTGTCGGCGGCAGTGGCGCATGGAAACATGGGAATGTTGCAGGCTACTGGAAGGCTGTTTGTGGTGACAGACTATTCTCCAGAGTGGTCTTATCCTGAGGTAAGTTTGTGACACTGCTATGGATGTGTGCTAGAGCTCGTGCTGATTTTGCTGAGTTAGATGTCTTTCTATGTCAGCATATTTAATTTACCCTGGAACAACATTTTAATCACAATATTTATGTCTAACCTTATCCCTATACCTAAACCTAACCTTAAAGGTTTAGTTCACCCCAAAATTAAAATTCTGTAATCAATTACTCAAACTCATGTTGTTTCAAACCCATAAGATGCTACAAGAATATCAGTTGTGTTGCTGTCTATGGAGTGTCAGATAGCTCTCCAGTTTCATCAAAAAATAACTTAATTTGTTTTCCCGAAGAGGAACGAAGATCTTATGGGTTTGGAACAACATGAGGGTGAGAAATTAATGACAGAATTTTCATTTTGGGGTAAACTAAACCTTTAACCATCCCTAAAATCAGACCAAATGATTGCACTGAATGGCACTGATGTACAAGCACCAAACATTGACTGTAAGCCTAATCGTCACAAAAACCATAAACTGGTTCTTCAAATCCCACTGGTTAATCATCATGTTGTTCTAGGGTCAACAAAGACGTTGGTTCAGGAATATGTTGTACTTGGTAAAATCAGGTTCTGTGTGTGCTAGAATAGCCAGCAGGGGGCAGCAGAGATGAAAGCAAATGTCCCAATGGAGGGAAATCTGCAGAATTTTGTGGAAAGGTTTTTAACAGTAAAATTAAAAAAGTCTGACAAATTCTGGCCCAAACTTGTATGAGTTTATTTTTGTCTTTTGACCAAAAAAGAAGATATTTTGAAAAATGCTGGTAGCATCTTCTCTTGGGTCAGTTGCATAAAAGGTTTGGACTAGTCATAAAAGTTAGTCAGCTGTTTTTTTAAGAGTGGTCACATATTTTTAATTCAGTTGTAGATGTAATCTGAAAATGTAATCTAAAATGTAGATTAGTCTAAAATTAATCCAAAAAATAAGACTGATTACCCTTTGGTTTAGTGCTGGCTGTTCAGACTAGTACTTGAGACTTACATCTTAACATAGAGGCTAGATTTATGCAACTGGCCCCTGCAGTATAGAAAAAATAATACTGTTTGGTTATACCTTTTCCAGAATATATTCTTTTGTGTTCAACAGAAAAAAGAACCTCATATAGGTTCGAACTATCGTGAGGATCAATAATTACTGACAGCTTTTTTATTTATGGATGAACTGTCCCTTTAATTAAACAAAGGCCAGGAGACATGAAGGAATTTGTGTAATTCTGTGAAAACCTGTGGAATGAAAGCTTATAATTCACATGGGAATTGGCCACAAGCTGTTTAATGCAGGAATAGATTTGAGTCTTGTGAGGTCTGCATGCTAAGCTCAAGGTCTTCTCTACAACAAGTGACGTATGTATTTGTCCCAGAAGCCCCTGGGCCACATGAGACACATACTCGGCCTGTTATTAACATGCCCATTGGCAAGGAAGCAGTCGGACTAATATAGACCGAGGGATATTAGATCCCACCACAACAACAGCTCTCAAACCCTGGATATTTTTTCTGTGACATTTTCTTTGTTGGAAAAAGATATCATCATAGATGCGCTTTAATTCAGTCTTTCTTGTAGTGTCTGACATTTAAAATAAATGCATATTTACAACAAAAAAATACACATTGTAAAATCTGACAGTGTAAGCACACAGTAAATGTAACTAACCAATTTCGGGGGTGATAGCACAGTTTTAACAGTTTACATTAAAGGAAACTGTGCTCGTTTATAATCCTGGTATATATTTCTTAGGGGGGTGTGAAGGTGCTGATCACCGGTCCATGGCAGGAGGCCAGCAGTGAATATACCTGTCTGTTTGATCAAATAACAGTTCCGGCCTCCCTCATCCAGCCCGGGGTGCTACGCTGTTACTGCCCAGGTATTTCATTACAATGCATGCACATACAGATATTTAAAATGCTCCTTTTAAAGGGAAAGGGTGATGCAGCTACATTCATAGTATACTAAAATCAAATAAATGGGCAAATATACAGTCAGTATGCCACATGTTCCCAATCCAATATCTTATTTTAGCTTTTTTTCATGCTAAAAAAAAATAAAAAAATAAATAAACAAGTTATACACTTTGCATGTTAAATCTCTATAATGTAGTCCATGAATATATCATGTGGTCTTTGTTGAAAAAACAAAGGATTGTTCTTTAACAGCTGTCATAGAGAACTCATTAAAATTCCACCGTTACATAACTAAATAAATAAATAACAACACATACTCCGAGCCATCACTCTTACCATTGTAAATGGTTTGCAAATGTGTGGACTTTACACTGTAAGTCTTTTCTTTGCACATTAAAAGTGATTGATTTGTTTCTCATTTCATTTTAAAGCTCATGACACAGGCCTGGTGACCCTGCAGGTGGCAGCCAGCAGTCAAATCATCTCCAATTCAGTGGTGTTTGAGTATAAAGCCCGTGCCCTGCCTGCCCTGCCTTCTTCTCAACACGACTGGCTCTCACTGGACGGTACGTTTGAGACTTGTCTTGCGTTGCATCATATACCGCTGTTACACAGTTATGTTTTTGGTTGTCATCATTTTGCATTTATTCATTTTGAGCAATACAGCTGTAAACAAACTTTGGATGTTTCATCTGAATTCATGTTTTTATGCATTTTGAATATTTAATATTATATATGTGTATTGCCAAAGGTTGTTTGTCTGAAAAAGCTCTGAATGGTTGATGGCTGACATATCGTTGTTTCTTAAGAATTATTTACTGGCAGGTGAATAATCAAAGACTTGGTTGCTGTTAAACTATTGGTTTTGCATGCATTTTAATCAGGGTGGACTGGTAGTGTTTCTCAAGTCTAAAAGTAAAATAAAAACATCTCACAGAGACTTTTTTTGGCCTGAATAAGTAAGCTGGTTAAACTGGGCTGGTATAGTTTGTCAGATATTTCAAAAGATAAAATCCATTTGGATAAAAGAACACTTTAAAAGTCTGTTCTTGCATTTATAGTATGTTTTTGTGCTTCACTGTTTATGGAATATATACTAATCGGGTTATAAGGACTTGTGTGGACTTGTTCTGTGGTATAAATATGATTTGTTATTTATTTTCTGGTATAAATATGATTTGTTATTTCTTTTCTGAGGGTGAATCTCAAGAGGAAGTATCTAGGTCATATGTAGTAATAAGATAAAAATATATTTTAATAGAAAATCTCATTGCTTTATATTTTGTATGCATTTAAATGGCAAACAATAAATAAATAAAGCCCAAATTTCACTAAACCAACTGACAATATATATTTAGCCTAAAAATTACAATTAAGCCCACGACCTTTAATGTGAAAATACATCATTGCCATTTTTCATAGAGTGATTGTAATTATCATTATTCTCAAAGATAGTTCTCATTAGCTTGTCAGTACTGTAGTAAAGTAATTAAAATTAGTCAAGTCTGGACGTAGTAGTTGCCTTTATATTAAAATCAGCAAAAACCTGAGTACTTATATAATTTTGTAGTAAGTATAGTTAGATTTTTTTTAGTTTGTTTTACAACTGAAGCAATTCATCTAAATAATGTAAACAGATCTTATAGGTCCTAAAAATAGACTTTCCCTATTTTTCCACATTTCTTAAAGTGAAATTCAGCCCTACGTCAACAATTTAGACTCTATTTGTATTAAGCATGTTACAGTTACAGATGGAAAAGCGCTGAAAAAGAGTGATCTGAGTTTATGAGATGGGATCTCATTCGTCTAATCGAGCTTCAGTTCTCCCAGCATGCTGTCTGCGTGCATCCAGCGCGTTATGTGCGTGGCGCTGAACGACACACCGCCTGGCCTGATTTGTCATAATGCAGAGAGGAGAAAAACAGTTTATCTGCAGCATTGCAGGTACTGAACCACAGGACAGAGGCTGAGAGGGGCAGTAGCACTAAACCTAACTTCTGTTGACACAGATTTGTCGCAAAACGCCCGTGTGAGCGACCATCACATTGTTCCAAGCGGTTATATGAATGATCGTAGCGGCTCCATTGTGTTTTGCTGCCACTCCCAAAAGAAAAACACGTCCACATCCAACCACCGCACGACTTCAGATTCGCGCGGTTTTAGTCGAAAGCGAAACAAAAGCATCAAAAGCTAAAAACGTCGGCTCCAGGAGATGTCGTCAATCGCTATAAACAGTAGAACGTTTAAAAAAACACACATAAACAAAATACGCTAAAATCGATAGCGGTTCGGAGACGAATGGTTGGTGCGCGTAGATCGTTCGCTGTGTAAACGATACGACAAGGCGTAGATTTCTCTTTTTCTATCTTATCGACTGTTTTCCGCTGGGAAAAAAAGGAGACTGTGATGCCTGCGAGTGTTTGGAGAACCAGCCGGTGGCGCACGACTGCGCGTAAAGCGGTGCGTAAAGCGCGTACCTGCGGCGGATGAAGCCCCGCGTCTCCATGAGCGAGCGGAGAAGATAAAGCATCGGCAGCAGGAATGGGGAGGGAACAGGAGGAGGTGTAGAGGAGGGGGACGAGGGGTCTTTATCTCTCTCCCTACACACTCCGCACTTACACTTTGTTCTATTGTTGTTGGCTCCGCTGCCAAGCGGCTCCTGCGGTTAGTTTGACGCTGGATGGAGAACATGTGTGAGTAACAGACAACACGCTGGCTGATTCGGGTTAGTACGCGTAATTAATTTTTTTTTCACACTGACATGAACTTGATCCACACGCACAGGCTGTTTAAAGACGAATATAGGTTGTAGTTGTGCTCCAGGTGTGAGTGTCTTTGTTGTGTGTCCTGCAATATTGTTTCCCTTGTTTGGCTTGTTTGTGAACAGCAGTGAGAGCATTTTCTCTGATGAAAACATATTGCATTGCATCTCGTGGAGCTCATGGGTGAAGTGTGCAAAATATGCACTGTAGGCTCAGCATGGAAGTTTCCTTAAATGAATGGTTGTAGAATTGTGATGTTGTGCAGGTTATAACCAGGTCAGATTGTGCGCAAAGGCTTGTAAACTTTTATCAACCGGTGTTCTCAGAGACATCCAGATCTCCTAAAGCATGTGGTTACAATGAGTCAGTCAGGTGTAGTGCGTCTGTCTTCAGCACCACAGGCAGTGGACAGCGACAGTGATGCTGAGAGGATCAGACTGTTGCCCTTCTTCTGTTAAGCGCTCCAGAGGGAGAGGACGAATCTACTGTGCCATGAAGTTGACCCTTTTTCTAGAGTTATAATAATGAGATGCAGTGTTGTTTTGCTGGAAGACCTATTATAATTGTTTTACCAACCTGTTGACAACTTTTGTCATTTCCCTTTTTATTCAGTCTTTTGGCTGTTTTTATTATTATGAACAACACTAATTTCTAATCTGTGTGTTATTACAATCTGCAATCCTTGCCACATCTCAGTGAAATCACATTACAAAAGTCAAAAGGATTTCAACCCAAATGCAGTAACTTCTGTATTCTTGTTTTGCTGGGCTCCCTACATGCCCTTACAAGGAAACTTCTAACTAGGTCACCATAATCAACCCTAAATCTGCAGTTCAAAGTTCCTTGTTCTGCTTTGATGAGATTTCCTGTGGAATTCTAGGAATTGCAGTCAGGGCTTGAGTCCTCTAATGGAGCGCCCACACAGATGTGTCTCATCCGTGCTGTTTTTGCTCTCGATTGAGATTAAACTGTTTTTTGTTTGTACTGTATGTCCACTCTCCAGCTAAATCTGAGCATGCACTGTGTTGCACTCACTTTTAGTTTCATGTTATAGGACACAACTCTTTGTGGAGATTCTGGGTTTTTTGTTGTTGTTTGTATTGTCTTGCGATAATCATTCAGTGTTTTTTTTCTCCAGTTAGTTACATTGTTTAACATATTTTACATATACAAAAATAACTGTCAAAGTTGTTTCATTGTGTGAATAAACTGTCCAGAGTATTTTTTAAGTAAAACTCTTTGAACCCCATTGTTGTCTGGTACTTAAAGACATATGCATAATATCACAAGAAAGTCAATAAAGAAAGAAAAACATTTACACATAAACAAGAGTGCCTTTGTTTCCAGCGGTCAAAGTCTTTGTGCTAGAAGCTTTTGTTTGTCGAAGTTTTGGTCTGAGGCAGTACATGTCTGATAAACCATGATTCGAATGGCTAATATTGAATTGTTTTTAAGCAGAAGGGATGTTTCCGGTTAGACAAGGAAATTCATACAAATAATCAGTGCTGGGCGTATGACTGACATTATTTTCATAGCATCCTCGTCTCTGTCCGATTCTTTCTAAAACAAGCACCTGTTCCAGGGTCATGATCTACCAGATCTACCCATGTCTACAGCATCAGGAGCTGTTATCCCAGCTTTGAGTCCATGCTGAGCTAAATCCCTTTAAGACAAAATCATTGCACGTTATCAGCTAAATCCTGTCGAAAGGGACATTTGTGCGTTTTCGTTTTTTCCATTTCTGTTCGATGCATTTACGATGATGAGCTTAAAACAGGATATTAGTCGGTTATAGATTTAAAGCAAATCCTGTGGAAATGCCCAGCATAGGATGAGCTCTTTTAAACCCTAAAAATAAAAATGGAAGAGTCAATATGCTCTCTAAGCTCAGATTGGAGCAAATATTGGATATCCTTATGGGAGCAAAATCATATAGCAATCATCCAGAATTTAACAAGTAACCAAAACACTGTAAAAACACTGTACACATCTTATTTTCTCAATACACTGGACTTTCTATTTTATTTAAGATGCATTGATTATTTAATAGTATATAAGTGTCATTAATCAGCAGACAGTAATTGAAAAATTCATTTAAGAGAGATGGCAGCTGTTCATTAAATGACTAAAGAGTGTCACATCCAACACTTTAAAGATGTTTTAAGGATTGCTGTGCAGTCTCAGCTCACCAGATATGGTTTCTTCGACACCAGTTCTCGAGAAGATGAGAAATTGCACTGTGCAAATCACATTTTGCACCTTTACTTAATATGCAAAACAACACTGTCAGCAAGTGCAGTTTAATGTGCAATAATCATTCCTTGCCATATGGATGCATTGTCAAATGCTTGTTTAATTCCTGATGACTGTTAAGCCCGTAGTCTCTTTATTACCAATCTCAGGCACAATAAACTGCAACAGATCTTCAACAAGTGAGTGATTTTGAGCCCCTGTTGCGCTTGTAGCTGTAAAGTGGTGCAGAAGCCCCCACTCTCAAGAGCATGATGCAACTGTGATGAAATAGAGAAACCGGCTTGGGCTCTCTGCATTAGGATATTACCATGAGATACTCAAACATCCAGCGAATAGAGAGTTTAGTCCTCTCACTCAAGGCTTGTGCTCAACCACATGAGGTCCGCTTGACCAGGAGAGCTACCCAGGCCATAGGAGCAGCACCAAGGCTGATGTAACATCTCCTGAAAAACGGTAACACTCACTGGCACAGTCTGTTTATTACTGTTGGGGGGTTTTCTGGACACCTTTGGGCTAGTTTATGCATGTGCATCGTCATTGGTCTGTGTTGGTGAAGGTTGTTGTTGGGTGCTTGGGAAAAGTCAGATGTATGCATTTTCTGTACTTTTAAAAAAGAGCCTCATGTGCATTTACGACTTTCTGAAGAATCTTGCTCTTTTTGTAGTGCATAGTAAAAGTTGAAGTTAACTGTAGGAACTGTGTGATGCTTGTTTTTTGCATGCATTCGTTTGTTGTGACGTCTTGGGAGCTAGTTTTTGTATTGGAATTCAAAGAAATTGGGCCAATTTTTTACAGATGACTGTGAAAAATGGTCAGATTACCTTGAATTCACCTTATATATTCACCTCAATACAGCAAATTCAAATAGCGTCACCTCATCCGTTCCCTCTAAACATATTCTTCACGGCTGCATTAATAAACATGAGTTAGGTCTGTCTGTTTTGAAATGCTGCCCCTCAACAGTTTCAGGTTTGACACAAAGCTCTCAAGCATTCTGTTGCCTGGCTGGTCTGCTGGCGTCTGATTGGTCGTCTCTAGGCTGCTGGAGGTGTAGTAGAGCGTTGATTATGTCACAGCCCCGTTGTAGAGCAATTTGGTCCCTCCTCCCCTTTCCCCTCCGCCCCAGCCTACATGAGAGTACGTGTGCCGCATTCTGAGTGGAGGGAGCGAGAGAGAGAGAGAGAGAGAAAGACAGCCAGCCAGCAGCAGGTGGAAATGACATCATCTGCACTGCACCAACACTGCAGTAGTGTTTGAACAAAGCTGCACTGGAGCTCCGTTTCGGAGCGGCTCTTTTTGTCTCCAAGGGTGGATAATTTGTGGAGGAAAGCACAGAATCCAATGCATGCGTGTATGTCCATTCATTAGAATTAGATTCACTTTCATTCACCGTGTGTGACACAGAACCGGTGTCAATGAGGGAATTTGGCTTGATGTTAGCAGTCACTGTAAAAGCATTTTTTTGTTTGTTTGTTTATTTGTTTGTTTTGAGTATGCAAGCTAATTATTATTTGATATGGACAAATGGAAATGGTTCAATGAGAAATAATAACGAATGAATGTATCTTTGAGATGATGAAGAGTACTGAATGTGTTTTAAATGTAATCTTTGTATGTAAGTTTCCTTTGTGCATTAAAAAAAATCTATTTTTAGTTTACTTACGGTTTTTATTTTTTTGCTTTTCTTAAAAAAAAGAGTTTACGAATATTAAAAAAAATATTTTTACATTTTCACAATCTCAGGACAGGTACACCATGTAGATATTTTTTAAGCAAATATGTTTG
>JAUMHE010000060.1:5212091-5241606 GCA_032359235.1 Enteromius mattozi | reverse complement strand
AGTTTCCTTTGTGCATTAAAAAAAATCTATTTTTAGTTTACTTACGGTTTTTATTTTTTTGCTTTTCTTAAAAAAAATATTTTTACATTTTCACAATCTCAGGACAGGTACACCATGTAGATATTTTTTAAGCAAATATGTTTGAGTACATAATTTTTTAATTTGAAAAAATTGTAAGTCATCATAGAAGAGGTGTATTTTGAATGACCTAATATCGTAAAATCAGACAAAAAAATAGCATAATTTAATTGACTTAAATGATTTAATTTAATATAAAGTAGTGAAGTGAAACACACAATATATTTTACTTCTGTACACATGAATAGAGTTCAACAAGAGATTCATCAAGAAAAAATACAGATCAGCACTTCATTTTTACTTTAATTTTTGTATCCATACCAGTGATTTTCCACCTTACATAACCTTAGATACGGTTGAAATAGGTACTTGCTGCCAGTGTGAATGCTCCTATGGCTTTGCTGATGTCAGCAGACAAAGAAATTGGTCTCAGTTATTACTTCTGGATAAAAGACAAACATTATTTTCTTTGTAATAACATGCACTGATGAATCATACACAATAACACTGGGAACGTCTGTTAAAAAAGCAAATAGAGTTTGACTTCATGTTGATTTTAAAGTCACTTGATATGTCCACATAATCTTAATTCCCTTTTTTTTTTCCAGATAACCAGTTCAGAATGTCCATCCTGGAACGCCTAGAGCAGATGGAGCGAAGGATGGCAGAGATGGCCGGTCAGCAGCAGCAACAGCAGAGCAGTGGAGGATCGTCTGAGAGTGGAGGAACCGGAACAGGAGGAGGAGACGGAGGAAGAAGCAGTTCTGAACAGGCGCAGGTATCATTCTGTGCTACACTGTCTTGCTCCACACTAATGCATATCCCTGGTAGCTTCTTGGAATTGACTTGGTTCTTAATTCTTTGTCTTAGTTCTCACCAGGTCAGGGTCAGAGCCAGGGTCAAGCTGGCAACTCCTTTGAGAGCCGTGTGGTAGTGGTTTGTGAAAAGATGATGAACCGCGCATGCTGGGCCAAGTCCAAGCACCTGATCCACTCCAAGACATTTAGGGGCATGACTCTTCTTCATCTTGCAGCCGCCCAGGGCTACACCACGCTTATCCAAACACTTATCAAGTGGCGGTGAGTATACTGATTGTATATCTGCACTACATTCCCATGTATATTGCATTATTCTGCATAATATATAACAGTTCTGTATTGTTCTTTGTGCTGTTTTTTATGCAGAACTAAGCATGCAGACAGTATTGACCTGGAACTTGAGGTCGATCCTCTAAACGTGGATCATTTCTCTTGCACACCTCTGGTGAGTATTGACACTTGGTCAGGATGCTTTAATCATGATATCATGTTGTCTGGATGAGTTGTTTCATATAGAAGGAGCAGAGGGATGGCATACAAATTAAATGCAACTCAATTCTCTCCAGATGTGGGCTTGTGCTTTGGGTCATATGGAAGCAGCAGTGGTTCTGTATAAATGGGATCAGCGAGCTTTGGCCATCCCGGATTCTTTGGGCCGCTTGCCGTTGGCTATTGCCCGGTCTCGGGGCCATACCAAGCTGGCAGAGTGTCTGGAAAGCCTCCAAAGGGAGGAGCAGCAGTCAGGAGCACTGAATACAGCTCCTAGCATGCCTTTCTCACCATCTACTGAGGCCTCAGCTGCAGAGGGGTGGATGAATGTTTGGGGTTCAGAGACATCTTCAGTTGGGCTGAAAGGAAGCAACAGCACCAGTTCTGCTTCCAGTTCCAGCTCAGGTGAGAACTGGAAACTTTCATTCTATCTGGACTGTCGGGACAGTCTTTCATGTACATGTTAAGTTAAGAAAAAACTATTAAACGCAGAAAGACCTTGCATGAACAGACGAGTACATTGTACGTAGATGGATCAGGTTGGGTGACATGTTGTGTTTAATTTGGTCAAACATTCTTCTAAGATGCTTTCTTTGTACTTTTGCAGACTTAAGGAGACCCAGGTCTGAACCATCTAGTTTCTATAGCAGCGTTAGTCACGGGGATGCCCCGTTGAGCAAGAAACACAAACCCAACCCAGAGAGCCTTCAAATTCGGCCCAGCAAACCCTGCTCTACCCCTCTTGGACTAGAAGAACAGGCTCACAAGCCTAAAATGTGCCCTTCTAAACCCAGGGAAGGTACTGCAGAGAAAGAGCAAGGAGATGGTGAGCAGTCTCAGAATAAGTTGGGCTCAACTTGTGGAGGTGGGTGCTGGGGTTCCAGACAAGCTGCAGGACGCAGAGTGCCAACTGCAGGACTTGGCAAGGAAAGGCTCGCGAACAGACTGAGATTAAGAGAGATTGCTAGTGCGGGAACAATCTCTGATCTGCGGACAACCCAAGACGATCTGGAGAACACAGGAGACCTGCAGGTGAGGCATAAAGAAGGTACTCGAGCAGACTGCCGACTACTTTTGTAGTGATACAAGATAAAAGTAAAGTCTGTCAGATCTTGCAAAGCTTGCACTGGCTTCTGTCTGATGTCACAGTGGCAATATTGCTAGCAATTTTGAAAGTACCCATCTATTTGTTTCCAGAATATGAACATGATGACTTTAGCAGAGGAAGTCATTGAGGCGACATCTGATCGCATCAAGAGGGAAAACTTTGTTGCATCCGAAACTACACTGGATGGTGTTGGAGTCAGCAGCACCATGAGCTGGTTGGCCAGTTATCTTGGAGATGCAGAAAGGTGATTCATCAAAAAGTTCTATAATCTGTTCTCTCTATAATCCTAGTTACAGCCTCTTTGGGTTCTTGTGTGTAATTGTTTTCTCAATTGTTCCCAGGTTCCTGTTTAACAAGCCCCTAACTTCCTCTCCTGGCCTGGGCCCAGTCCATGGTGGAGGACAGCCAGAACTCGATGGTACTCTTGGGAAGCTAGGCCTCCAGACCCCTGCTGAATGGACTGCGCTCCTCAATGCCTCCCACAACAAGGAGGAGCGCGACCTGACCCAGCTGGCCTTGTCTGATCCCGAACAGAGAGAACTTTACGAGGCAGCCCGGCAGGTCCAGAACACCTTCCGCAAATACAAGGTAGGGCAGGGCTTCACCCAGGTGCCAGGGTCACCCATGCAGGTTATCAGTGGTGTGTTGCCAGTGTTCGTGATGGTCCAATTTCAAAGGTCTTGATGTATTGTGTTGTGTTGTATGGTGTTCCTGAACTTAAGGTAAATTAATCTGGATCTTTGCAGTCCTGTGTCGTGAAAGGTGGTATGATTGTTGTGGTGTGCGCTCAGAAGGCAGAGATAGGGTCACTGTTGTTGACAAGCATGGGGAAACTTGCTTGAGCTTAGCATGGCCTTGCTATAAGGAATGATTGCATTGTTCCCTCTATCTATCTGTCTGTCTTAATGGGATGCGCGGATATCCCTGAGTCCACACCATGTTGGTTGTTCAGAGCAGATTTCTCCCAGTGTTCCACTGGTGCGCAGTGCTCTGAGGAATAACCTTCTCCCAGGTCTCAGAGCATATCGACGCAACTTTACCAGTCTATGAAGACACCTTGCCCAGGCACAAAGGAATCAGATGCCATCATCTCTGTGGCCTTGCAGGCCTCCTTGTGAACTCTAATCTCTCTCCTGTCCTCTCCACCCTACCTTATCCCCCTCTTCCCCCATCCTGCAGGGTCGCCCGCTTCGGGAGCAGCAGGAACTGGCAGCTGCTGTCATTCAGCGCTGTTATAAGAGGTACAAACAGGTAGGCAGAGACACTCAGAATTCTGTGTGTGTACACTTTTGAGTGGTCAATTATTAAAGGCTTTACGAGAATGCCTTCAATTCCTTCCTCTCTCTTCCCCAAGCTGACATGGATAGCCTTGAAGGTAACACACCTGCTTCATCTGCAACTACTACTGCTTTGAACTGGAAGTTCGTTAGTGGTGTTTCTCTATCATTATTACTGTTGCTTATACTTAGGGTTATGGACATGAACCAAACTTTTACTAACAAAACAATGCAGCTTTCTAAGAGTAGATTAGATATTTAGCCACTTTTCCTGACTTGTTTGACTTCTAAAACTGTAAAACAGGCAAAAAAATATCATAGTTTATTCAGATTCAGTCCACGTTTTGAGACTTGAGGCAGTAAGCAACCACCTAGCAATGACCTAGCTTTTGTGTTCAAAAACATTCAAAACAGCTTAGCGTCTGCATAGCAACTGTCAATCATCCTCAACACATCTAATTTAATGTTGATGGTGTAGTTTAGTGTTGATATTTGTTTTGTATTAGCAAAATGGCTAACAGTTTGCTACAGATCTCTCTTCTCTCTGTCATGTGACACAAGTTTCTTTGTCCTCTTGGCAGTATGCACTTTACAAGAAGATGACGCTGGCCGCCATCCTTATTCAGAGTAAATTCCGCAGCTACCACGAACAGAAGAAGTTCCAGCAGAGTCGCAGGGCAGCCATGCTGATCCAGCAATATTACCGCAGCTACAAAGAGCTTGGCCGGCCGAACCCACGCAGCCGGGCCACTGCAGCTGCACTGGTGCAGCAAAAACTCAGGTACAAGAACAGCAATCCAGTAAAGGCTAACCTAGTGGTTGAAGATAGAACAAATCAGATATTATAGAAGTTATTGTCAGATACACATGGCATCTGCACACTCTTAACTTCTCACTTTGGCGCCTCCAGTGGCTAAGCTGATTCAAAACGTTTCACGTAATACACCACATTTAGAATTAAAATGCCACCCTCAAGCACTCAGAATTAATCATCATTCAAGTATAATAGGCAGTTAAAAGATCTTTTACTTGGCCATAATCTCGGAGTTTATTTCAGAATTGAGTTCCCAAAGTCCATTTGTGTGTACACATGCTTTTACTAAGCAACCTTGTGTGTTCAAGCCTCACAAGGAGTGCTGCATGCATTAATTGAGTGTCATTTTGCCATTCTAAAGTGTGCTGTCGTTTCGGATGAATTACTAAGTGCCAACACTTCAAATGTGACACACTGCCAAGTCGACTTTCTAAAGAATGGCAGCATTTAAAACCCTCCTGTTTACTTTAAGAGACAATCTGCTGTTGAAACAGTGCCAGGAAATTATTTACTTAACTAACGGTTTGAGTCCAAGTACACATAGATGCATCGTTATTTTTACATGCCATTTGTTGTCTCACAACCTGTTGAAGCAATTGCATTTTGCAATTTTCTAGGAGTGCAATTAAGAGTTAAGAAATTGAACAAACCCCTAAATGTTAGGTATTAGCATGCAACATTTGTGCTCGTGACAATTCCTTGAATCAGGTTTCTAGGTGTAATTATATATTTTGCCTGGTAGACAATAAAGTGTGCAAGAAAATCCTGTAGACTAGCATTGAGGGATAAACCCTAGCCCTATCATAGAGGCTTGTGGGTGGGCTTTTTGTATCGTTTGAAACTGAATCTATCACACACCCTAGAATGTCTGGTTTGTACAAAACCACTCATGCTGATTATTTTGTTTTAGAAGCAGTTTACTGACCAAGAGACAAGACCAGGCTGCCAGAAAAATAATGCGGTTTCTGCTGCGGTGCCGTCACAGGTAGGCAAAAGACAAGAACTTCCAGCAGGCGCATTGTGTTCCTACGGCCCTGTTGTTCTTCTAGCATGCACAAACTCACTCTATGGTACACTAGCAGCTTTTAGATGAATCAGTCTTTAAAATCCTGCTGTTTTAAAAGGTTAGAGGCACATTTCATAATCTCTCAAGTGCACCAACACAACTGTCAGGAATCATAGGACAGCAACAGAAAAACCTTGGTGTTTTCATGGCTCTGTTAGAAAGCCCTATTGTGTTTGGTCCCATTTCCCCAACCCACCCAACCTCAGTGTGTACTAATAGCTGTCTGGTGTTGTTTTGCTGTTTATGCAAAGCCCCTTGATGGACCATAGACTATTCAAACGGGTGAGTGCAGCCTCAGTAAATCAGTTCGTACCCCTCGATTTCTCTTCTTTTTATCTCCCTGTCTCTCCCTTTTCTTTCATCTGGTTCTCTGTCTATGTACCTTTATTTCAGACTCTGCTGTTCCCTATGACTCTCTCTGTCCTTTCTTACCCTCTTTTCTTTTATCTTATTTTCTCTATTGCTTTATGCCTGCATGCATGACGGCCGACTGGAGCCCGAGTTGACTGAGCCTTATATGAGAGAGAGAGGACTATAGATCCAACTAACCAACAAATACAGATGATGCATTAATTGCAAAACTAACAATGCACTCTCTCTCTCTCTCTCTGTCTCTTTTTCTCTCAATCTCTCTTTCGATCCCTCTATCTCCCTAAAGTCTCCTCCATCTCTCTTGTTATGAGGATGCTTATGACAACACTAAGGACTGCTGCGTAGTGCATTTGGCAATTGCATGATGGCTAAAGACATGGAGGCCTTGCTTCTATCAGGGCATGCTTGAAATAACATCCCTTTCTCTATGGAAGAGGAAATGTCTTGAATGCCTGGCTGCCTGTTTTATACATCTCTTTCAGAGGGTGGGACAGGGGTCAAACTGTGAGCTAACGATGTGTTTGGGGGTTTAAATTGTCTTTAAGATGTTGGATACTAAGTTCTAAATGTAGAAGTTTAACATGATGAAACAATCTAAATATTATTAAGTAAGATGAATTATTGTGATGTATTGTATATGAATTGGAGGGTTACATACTTTCACTCTTTAAAGGTTATACAGTAGTGTTAAGATGGATGGTTTACTTTGGTATATATTAATATGTGTTTGCTTTGTAGCCTGATTGTAGACTCTTAGATGTAAAAAGTAAATTTCAAATAAAAAAAACATTTTTCCCACAGATTAAAAAAATTGATGAAGCTGACTTTTGTCCAATACAGCGGCCAAAAAAGTTTTTGGACGTTTAAATCACACTTAAAAATGTGTGAAAGTTGTTGGATTAGATGCAAAATATCCAACCATGTATCATCTGTGCTCAAATCCTGGACAAGACCTGCTTTTCTGAGCCATATTTGCTTGGACTTTTGAGCAGCTGGACTGGGAACATATTCCACTAATGTTTGACAACCACAAAGTTTTCCAAATTTCATTTTAATCAGTAAATCTACCATTAAACGCTCTGTTCTGCTTGAAAGGTGTGCTTGTGCTATCTTTCTTTAAAATAATTGACACTTGCTTTGATGTTTTGTTATCTAATGCCATGACATTAAGACGTTTTTAAGTGTGACTGAGCTTTTTGAGTCGCTGTATCTGTGTTCTGTATGTACCTTGAGGCTTTAAAGACCTTTGTCATTTATAGTGGGGGTATATTTGTTGTATTTTCTTGATGCCAGTGAGTAAACAGTAATGAAACTGGCAGGTGCATCAGTTAATGGTCTGTGATTCCTCTGAGGGCCCAGAATGCTTGTGAACCTCAGACTAACCCTGTAAAACTCTGTTTTTTATCTATTTTCAGGGCGAAAGAGTTGAGAAAGGCCAAGGAACATGAGAGCGCCGCAAAGAGCCCCGTCGCAATGTAACATCTCCGAACGGACTCCTCCTCTTCCACTTCCTTGCGTTTTTATCACAGACAAACAATTTACGAAAAAAGCAAAAATTATTCAGGAAGGGGGACATGGAAGATCATCGGATACGCGACGGTTGAACTCTAGCAGCGTTGTGACTGGTTCTGCTCCTGCATTGTGTATTTTCTTGCTACCGGGGAACTGAAATCAAGACTATTGGGGAAATATGACATTATCTTCATGGCATTTTTGCACTCTTCATAGATTTTTTTTCTTTAGATTACAAAAAAAACGAAGGAAGACCAAGGAGCAAAGGCTTTTTATTCCGACGACGCTTGTAAAATACCACGCGACATGAACAGATCAACGTCAGAAAAACGTCATGCTGGAAGCCGCTTCAGATTACATTTTTATATTTTGAAAGGAAAAAAAAAAGACAACAATCAACAAGTTTGGGGGGGGGAAAAAAGAACAAAACCTAGAAAATGTAAACCAAAAAAAGGCCTCATTTCAGTGACCATATGCATGCAGAGTATTTGAAATCAGTCTCTCATCTCCATAAATCTTTGTTTTTGACAAATGCTGTCCGTTCATTCAAAGGGAAGCCTTCATATGAATGTAGATGGGGTCAGGGCAAAAATGCTGGGTTTGAAATATCAGTGTCTTACCTTTGTCTTTATGGGTGTTAGGGGACTTCTGACAACAAATTGGGGGATTGAAGCGAAGCCCTCTGGGCTACTGTTTCGTGTGCACTGTTTTCGACTTTCTTATGGGTCCTTTTCTTAATGTCATTTTTGCTGGCCTGACTTTGTGTGTCCTGTGTTTGTTGAATTGAATCTGGATACAGTGCATGTGTTTGAGCAAAATGCTCCTGCATGCTATGTAAATGTTTTGTGTTTTATTTTCATTCATTCATATTGGTGATATTGTGGCACCATCAAACTAGACCGTATAAGCCTGTTTGTTTTCGAGTATATTGTTATAAAGACTATTATTTTTATATAGTTCATTTATTTATTTATTAGCTTTATTTACTTTTTTTGCCTTTAGCATTATTGCGTTTTTTTTATTATTATTATTGTGTGAAGGTTTTAAATAATCTCCTTGTTTTAAAAACTGACCTTTTTTAATGTGAACTGTACTATCCATTGTGCCACAGCGCCAAACGTATATTTGCAAAGGTTATCTTCCATTTTTGTGTGTGTGTGCGTGTGTGTTGTGATACGTTTCTTCATTGTTACTGTTGGTTGATTTCGAAGAGCTCCAGAAAGCCACCACAAGCTTTCCCGTGGAGTTTCACTGAACATTGCCTTGACTTCTTGACTTTTTGAAGGGTCCCTATACAGAAGCTTCAAAAAAAAAAAAAAAATCCATATTTTTGACTATTTAAGTGGTCCCTGTACATATGAAGATGGGTGAAGGAACATTGATAGCCAGAAACTTTTTCCGAAGAGGATTGTATTTAAGAATATATAGTATTTTATTCATAAATTGGATTATAACACATTAAGAGACAAACAAAAAATATATTGTATAGTTTTCTTTGAACGCCCAAGATGTACGGTTGTATTGTTTGTAAATATTGTAAATACTGGTTGCGAAGAAGGAGCCATGTGCATGAAACTTTCAGACATTGAACATAATGTAAAGATAAAATGTAGTGGCAATGGTCTGTAATACGATTTGAACAACTTCACTGTAAGACTTTGTTGAAAATGTTCTTTCACAGAACATTCTCTAAAGCATGATTCGCGTAGATTTAGCGGAAGAGCCAAACGAATCCATGAGACACAACAGGATCTTTCTTTTTCAGGGTTAGCGGAAATAAAATAGTATTTTGTTTTGTTTTCATGTGAATGCTACAGGACTTAAATAAGCTATTCCTTTGAAAAGTACTGGAAGAACTAGTATTGAATGACCAAACTTCACTCACACAGTTAAAGCGGAGGCTTCTACAATACAGGGGATGAAATGTCTCCACGGTTTTGTCTTGTATAACATAACTAGAAAGTGTACTCGGATTTTGAACAATGGATGGAGTCAGGAGGTTAAAAGTAGGTCGTGCAATTAAAAAAAAAGATGTTGACGTGAGGGTTGTGAATGGTTATTTCCAGCAGGCGATTCCCATACATGTGCTTACATGCTAGAATCAAACACTGAGAGGCCACGAAAAAGGTCACGGATACATATTGTGAATGTAGCTCAAAACACGTGCGTTTCGACTCTCATCGGAATCGACGGACTGCCATGTTCATAGCTTTGTTTTTGATCGTTGCTTCATTTCCTGGGGGGCTGCTACCAACTTTCAAAACCCCACGGTTTGAGTCACACCGAATCATATCGATTTCTTTTGTACGTTTTGTCTTTTTCGTTTACGCTAGTGCCAGCTATATGGAAATAAATAAATGTCTCCGAAAGGCATTTGAGTCTAACCGACCCCCTGAACTTCCAAAAGCGATTTCAGCTGACGAGAGGCATCATTTTAACTTACACCAGCACATTTTGCCTGTTAAAGAAAGAAAGGAAGGACGAGGAAAGAATGTGGTGCTTATCTGCTGAATTATTATTACCTGTGTACTTTATTTATATCCCCCACATGTAAAACCTCCATTGTTTTTAAAAGTTAAATGTTTCCTCATGATCTCAGAGACTCAGTATCAGTATTATTATAGAAAGTGCCTAAAACTTTGAAACGATATCAGGAGTGTTTTGTTCCTGAAAAGTCCTTATGAACCGATTGCTCTTTTTTTTAACGGTATGCAACGCTAAAGGCTGGTTTTACTGTCCAAACAGAATCCCAGGTCTGTTTGTTCCTCTCACACCCTTTTCACTCCTTAAACACGGACTCAAGAGTGTGAAGGCACCTGTCATTTTTTGTCCCTCGCTCATTCTGATCATGTCTCCAAAAAGCGACTTTGAGTGACCCGGTAACATACTATGCATGCTTTCAATATTTAGTTTATTCTCTCTCTTTTTCCATGTCAGATCTAAACTGGGCCAGGAAAGTAGGACACGCTCAGTGTAGTTGGCACGTTATGTAATAACTTCATCCAGTTGCTAGTTTCAAGTCCGAGCACAACTCCAAGCGAAGGTGGCCGCCCTTTATGTCCCTTTCCATCCGTCCGACTTGAAACTTCAGGAAATCATAAGTCCTCAGTAATCACCACGAAAAGCTGTTTATGGACCACCAGGTATACGTATCTCAGTTTGGGTCATTCATCTTAGGGAAGGGGGGAAAAAAAATCTGCCTCCCTTTTGTAGTTTTACTCAGGGTGCTAAAACAGGGAGATGGTGTTTAGCATGGAGACTAGATTAGGTTAGATTAAGTCTCCAGGTTCAGCTCAGAATCAACAGGAGAAACCACTGGGAATATGTACTTCCATATGCTTTGTTACAAAACCATGCGTTCAGAGACAGACCGCCACTCGGGTAACAGGATAGACTGTATGTTTATAGAGTTTTTAGACCATTCTTTCCAAAACTGAGCAGGTATCATCGTTCGTGCAGGTATCACCGCTCATTTAGTATTGCCATATCCCCATGGGATTGGGAATGCATAAGTATACCTCAGCGCCAAATACCTTCTGAATAAGGTGGGAGATCCCGTCCTCTTATGAAACAGCTCAGCATACGTGCAACCGGATCATGCTTTCAGTATTTTTGTGTCAGATAAGAGAAATATGCACTTTGTACAGCTCATCATCCGAGTTGAATTCCCTCTCTGAGGCCTGGTGCGTGCGTGTGTGCGTGTGTGTGCTTTATCTCGACAGATGACCACATGAGCACATGTGAAGGTTATAACAAAATGAGGGAAAAGTTGGAAGTTTGTACGATGTCCTAAATCCTTTGGAACTCCGGAAATGCAGGTTAGACTTAAACAGAACTGAAAAAAAAAACCCAACTCGATTATAAGCTTTTCACTTACAAGTACAGAGCAATAAACACTTTGTTTTAGACAAGCTCTTTAGGTTGAAAGAATATGGATAGGTCAAACACAAAATAAAAAATAAAAAAATAGAAAAAATAAAGAAAAAGTAAAAAAAGAAACCTTGGGACATGCTTAGTTCACTTCCTCTTATGCAATTACAGGTACACAGAGAGAGGTGTTCAGTGGTCTGTGGACATTGATTTCATATTTCCCAGCCCTAATGCACGTTTTCATCATTTTAAAATGAATAGAAAAAAAGATAAAATATGAGCCCATATTTCTTACAAGGCAGTGGGCTTTCAACACTCTGCATGTGAAGCTAGTATTAGACCTCTGTTTTCCCCTCTATCTCTCTCTCTCTTTCTCCTTCATACCTGCTTCGTGCTCCTCGTATCCTTCTCCTCCTTTTCCTCCTCTGATGAGTTTTGCCTCATGTGCTGCTTTCTCGGCCGTCTCCCTCTTTCTGTCCTTCTTGTGAGTTTTATTTATTTACTTAGATTTATTTTTATGATTCTTTTTATTTTTGTTTTGTTTTTGTTTTGTAACTGTGCATGTGAGAGCATCACTGAATTGTTGGATATGTTTTAAAAAAAAATAATAAATAAATAAATATTCAGCTGCTGAAGCCATGCAAAACATTTTGAATTGCCCTTAAAATATGGAAAATGTTTTCTGAATGCTTTATATAATTTCTGCTGTAAAATAAAATCTTAAAAGAGAAATGGTGCTCACGTTGTTCCTGTTTTCTGCAACTTTCTGTGTTTGATTCTATAATACCATTTTTGCTCTGATACTCCTCCCTCAGCTCTGAGTTCACACAAACACAATCTCAGTTTCTTTCTCACTACTAACAAGATAAAAAAAAATTAAAAATACCTTAATAAATGACATAATGTTTTATATACATATATATATAAAATTATATAAAAAAATTAATTATATATATATATATATATTTATTTATTATTTTTTTTTAATAAGCATTTATTTACATATTTATTTTAATATGAATTATTATTTTATATAAACTGGAAATATAGTAGGCTATACAAAATATTTTATTGTTTCATTTATAATGAATCTGTATATTAATTTATATATCCATTAGTATTACATGCAAATACTAATTTGAAAATTCACACGCGCGCGCATACGCGCGCTCTCGCTGTAACGTTACCAGCTGTAGTATCAACGGGGCCTTCACAAATCACATATCAAGTCAACTATCAATAATGTAAGTAAAACATCACAACCATCACTCACGCGAACTCTATGACTTCATACACCTATGTGATATATCGTGTTTTATATATGTTGGTGAATATCAGTTTTTGTGTGTTTTTAAAGTTTGTTGTGCTAATGGGTGTGAGTACGGCTAAAGCAACAAGTTAGCTTAGCGTTAGCTTCCTGGCTTGATATCGACTTCTATTCATTTTCGTTATTTAATTCCAGTCCATTATAGTTGGGATTAGTGCATATGACGCTGTCAGTTAAGTTTATTATTAATTCGAGAGTTTTAAAGAATTTTTGTGTGTTTCTATAACCGCTACATGCTAATGGCTAACAGTTTGTTCCTGACTGATGACAAAGTTTGTGGAAAATTGAAGCTCGAAATATACTCGAACGATAGTTATTTTGCAATAATAATAACATATCTGGCTTGCATTAGTTTTACACTTGTTATCTTTTGATGGACTTGAATGCGAATATAATGTACCAATATAAAAGTGACAGCGACAACTTCAAACAATTAACACAATAAACAGTTAATGTTAAAATGGCCTGACTGAAGATCACTTCACATAATTTAATTTGAATGATCTTATAGACTGGTATTTTGAGTGACATACAATGAACTGCAAATGTAACTTTATATACGTGTATGTTAATAATAAGAACTATATTTATATTTATTAAAATATGTTTTAATCTGTTGATTAGGACGAATAATTTCCTTCCACACATAGGCTAATTTAAACTGCTCTAATTAGCTAAAAACAACTTTACATGCTTAACAGATAATGTACTTTGAATGTAATATGTTCAGAATAAATTCATATTAAGCATTGCTTTATGATGTTGTTTATGGGTTTATTAATGATCTTAAGTCACCTTTTATTGTACTAGTGACGAAGCACATGTGTTTGGAGACATTTGTGACCTTATTAAACGTTTTAGGTTTTTGTCCCTTTCTGAATCACAGATGTAAACAGGCATTCAGAGGTCGAACACTTATTCATCTTTTAGTCATGTCAGGCAATTAAGACGTGGAAATTGTGCTGTGTATGTAGGTTAGATATGCTACACCTCTTAAGAGACTGATAACCTATCATCTATCTATTCCACTGACACTTACACTGACCATCTGTCTTTCACCAGTGCTCTGGATGACATGATGGCATTTAATTCTGGATGTCATTTACAGCTTAAGTTATTATTATTTCACCCAAAAATTAAAATGTACTCACCCTCAAGTCATCCAAGATGTATGCCTGATGAGTTTGTTTCTTCATCTGAACAGAATTTGAGAAATGTAGTATTACATGACTTATTCACCAATGGATCCTCTGCAGTGAATGGGTGCCGTCAGAATAAGAGTCCAAACATCTGATAAAAATATCACAATAATTAACAAGTAATCCTCATCACTTCAGTCCATCAGTTAATGCCTTGTGCAGTGAAAAGCTGCATGTTTATGTAAAAAAATAATAATAATTAAGATGCTTTTAATTTTAAACTGCTGCCTCTAGCTAGGATACAAGGTTTCTGTCCACAATACTGCTTTCTCCAGTGGAAAATGTGTCCCATCTGAATTAGGAGATAAATATGCATTGCACAGACTTAATACTGTTTACAAGCGGAAACAGTCCAAAACAGCTCTTAACAAAACTGTTTGTGGTTTTTGATGTGAGAGAACAACAGGGGATTGACTTTTCCACTGGAGGAAGAGTTATTATGAATTATGGACTAGCATTTTTGACAAAACCAACAGCTTAAAGTTAAAATGTCTTGATAATTTTTGAAAAAAAAAACAAACAAACAAGCAGTCTTTTGCTTCATAGAACATTAATTTAATAGAATGGAGTGATGTGGATGTTTTTATCAGCTCTCATTCTGACGGCACCCATTCACTGCAGAGGATTCGTTGGTGAGCAAGTAATGTAACTAATGCTAATTTTCTCCAAATCTGTTCCCATAAAGCAACAAACTCATCTATATCTCAGATGGCCTGAAGGTGAGTACTTTGGTAAGCAAATGTTGCTTTTGATTCTGGTTCTTCTTTGTTTTTGTCCATTATTTAATTTTTAAATGTATTCTATCAAAATAAATAAAGTGTCACATCATGATGACCCATCCATTTTACACCCTTAATAAATAGAAGTGGGATCTGTGTAATATTCGTTTAGAAAAGCATGTACTGTGCCGTACTGTGGGGGGATTTCTGCCACAATCACATGATCTGGAGGCTTATGGAGCCTTCCACGTCTGGTTGTGGAATGTGTGTGTTTGTCTTCGCTCCTGATGGTTCTCTCTTACTGTCTCCTGTTGTTACTCTTTATTCTAACGAGGTTTAAATTTTATCCACAGCATTAGACGGGAGTGCAGTCTGGCTCAAGTCTTTTCACATGATTGTGATTTTCTTTTACTAATGTATTCTGAAATAAACTCGACAGACACTTGATCACCAGATTAAAAGTCATTAAGCAAAAATGTCTCAGTTGTGCAAAATTGTTAAGAGAGATTTTGATAACTAATGCAGTGACTTTAAGACAGTCTTAAATCTGCAAATACATTTTACAGTGTGTTGATAGATGTTTCCAGTTTGAATGTTATACCTTCTGTTTTCTTTCCTCTTGTGTTTTCACTCTTTCACTTTGTGGTCTTACCTGTATTTTCTCTTTCATAAGTGTTTACGTGTCTTGTGCAAAAAAAAAAAAAGGTTCTTCATTGGCCTGTATGGTCCTATAAAGAACCTTTAATATCCATAGAACATTTCTATTCCAAAAGGTTCAATATAGTGGAAAAAAGTTTTTTTTTTTAGATTACAAAGATTTTAAGACCCGTCATGCTGTTGCCTCTCTTTTGAAAACTTATTTTTAAAAGTGCAGTCACTGTGCCACTAGGTGGCAGTAGAATATTACATACTGTTTGCCACACTAGATTTCTATTGGAATGACATAATAGGACATTTATGTGCTTAACAGATGCTTTGTGACTAAACTTACCAAACCACATTAGCAGCAAGTAAAGAGTATGTTATGCTAGACCTTATTCACTTAAAAAGTTAAACACTGCCTGCTCAAATAGATTTTTCTTTTGTTTGCCAGGATTTTTCCAGCTGACCTGCTGTAATTTTTTTCAGTAAAATGTGAAATGTAATATGGTGTTCTCTCTCTGTCATAGGTCCGCCCCGAGTGCAGATGGTTCTGGTCCCGCAGGGATGTCTGGGAGTAATCGCAGACTGCAGCAGACGCAGGCACAGGTGGATGAGGTAAGAGACACACCTGACACTATTTCCCAGTGTTCTTGGATGGGTGGCTGTACATAGTCGACTTTCGTCTCTCAGTGTGATGTGATCTTTGTGATGTTAACACTTACATAAGGTTTACAGGACAAGGTTTACAGTGACTAATGTGCTCACTGAATATTTAAATTAGCTTTTAGACTCCGCCCGTTGCAGACTTGACTTTAATGTTATTACTGTAAAGCTATAATATTACAATATAGTCTCTTTTCTAAAGGAAAAAAGTCTAATTTAATTTCTAATCTAATTGATATTTATGTATTTATCACTATATGGCTATGTTAGACAAAATTAGGCATGGCAAGTTTATTTACATAGCGCATGCATACACAATGGTAATTTAAAGTGCTTTACATAAGAGGAAATAACAAAAATAATAATGAACAAAACAAGGAATTTAAAAAACTTTAAAAATTGGATTTAAAATTAAATTAAAACAGTTAAAAAATAGAAAAAGATTATAAATAAAATACAGTGAAGTCGCTTTACTGCTGACCTAAAGAAAATGTGAGAGCTCCTTATATACATGCCCAAAATCATTAGGATATTAATTAAATATCATGTTCCATGAAGATATTTTGTAAATATCCCACCATAAATATATCCACTTGCTAAGGACTTCATTTGGACAAATTTAAAGGGATTTTCTCAATATTTAGATTTTTTTGCACCTCCAGATCTTTAAGTAGTTGTATCTCAGCGAAATATTGTCAATCCTAACAAAGTTACAAAGCTTTTTTTATTTATTATAAATCACAATTTCAAAAGAATTGATTCTTATGACTGATTTTGTGGTCCAGGGTCCCATATATAGTAATTTATACACAACAATGTAGAACAAAATTGTTAAATTATTGCAAACATTATATTAAAAGGATATTGATTGAACTATGAAAATGTTTTTGTCATAAATATAGCTACATCATTAAATCATAAATAAACAAAACAAACAACAATGTAGATGAATATATGGAGGTAAAGTACAATATATATATTTTTTTCTTTTAAATGCAGAGACTATAACAAAAGCACAGATGCTTCAGCATTGATAAGAAATATTTCTTGAGCAGCATATTAGAATGATTTCTGAAGGATCATGTGAGACTGAAGACTGGAGTAATGATGCTGAAAATTCTGCTTTGCGTCATAAGAATAGAATGCCTTTTAAATTTTGTTTAAATAGAAAAGATAACATTTTGCAATATATTATTGAATAAATAAATGCAGCCTTTGTAAACACAAGATACTTCTTTCAAAAACATAGTAAAATGCTACCAGGTAGTGTTTGTATATATGTAAACATACATATCACATTTCAACATTTCATTTAAGGTCAGTTATATGGCATTTAAATTGCATAGAATGTTACAGAAGGTGCTACTTTCTCTTTCACTCTTTCTGTGCGGCTCCTCCCTAAAGTGCGTGCCATAATCCGTCAGCAGTTATTCCACATCTCTTCGGCAGCTCACCGCAGTCTTATTCATGATTTCTGTTAGAGGAAATTAATACCAGGACATATGTAGGTCTCTGCGTACTTTACCCTCATTGACCTCTCCCGTTAGATGTCTGCGTTCAGTCTGCCGTGAGCTCATAGGCTGCCGGCCGATTATGTAACGCACCGTCACTATGGTTATGCAACTGAAACATGGATCTGCACACACTGGCTCCCATCCCACATGGCTCTCTCTAAAAGAGGCGGAGCGACATCATGCTGCAACAGGGTTTGTGGAGCACTAGAGCATATATGAGGCGGCTGTGTTTGTGCGCTGTTGCCATTGACTTTGTTATGTAATTCTATTAAAACAGGGGATTTTTCATGCTTTCCATTACTTAAAACATCTGCTGAAGATGCAAGGATCGTTCGCACCGAATATAAGCAACAGGATATGATGTCATTCTCTAGGGCTTCTGTTTTTGATAAACAATAAATCAGAAATGCATAATAAACTCAAAACATATATTTTAGTTGATTTTGAATAGATCAGAGTGTAATTTAGACTTAAAAAATGCATTAAGTTTATCCCAGTAGGAAAGCAGAGTGATTCTCATGAAGACAAGAGTTTATATATTGAACACAGTCACAGTCATGGACTATGTCAGTCTATTTTGACCTTTGTTTGTTGGTAAGTGTGTATGCATTGGATGTTCTCATTCTAATGAGGACAAAAAAGAAACAGAAAATTCCCCACAGAAAAGAGGAATCAGCAGTGTTCGTGGTCTGTTTTTCAGAAAGACTATTTTTAATTGCAGAAGATATTGTTGTTTACAGTTAGGAGTATATTAGCATATGCACACACACTACTGTTTATATCAATGTTAAAAGTCTCTTCAGGACTGCATTTGTTTTATCAGAAATACAGTTAAAACTGTAATATTGTGAAATATAATTACAATTTTTAATAAAGGTTTTGTATTTTAATATATTTTAAAACGTAAATGATTACTGTGATCAAAGTGTCATTACTCCAAATACTATTACATTTTCAAATATCTGTTTTCTATTTGAATACTTTTTAACATGAATTTTATTTTTGTGATCAAAGCTGAATTTTCAGCATTGTTGCTCCAGTCTTTAGCGTCACCAGATCCTTTAGAAATCACTCTAATATGATGATTTGTTGTTCAAAAATATTTTTAACTGTAGAAAACAGTTGTACTGCTTTATAATTTAGTTCAAATATTTTTTCTGTGTTCTTTTATGAACAGAAACTTTTTAAAGAACACAATTTATTTGTAATAGAAATATTTTATAAACATTATAAATGGCATTTTTTGTAATCAATTTCAATTTATCAGCGTCTTTAAAAAGAAGTCCTAGCTTAACTTATATATGTATATATGTGTGTGTGTGTTTATATATATATATTAGTGCTGTTAAACAATTAATCGCATTCAAAATAAGCTTTTTTTTTTCACATAACAGTGTTTGTGCTGTGTATATTTATTATGTATATATACATACACATGCATTCACATATTTAATAAAAATAAATGTTTATATATTAAAAATATTTATATATAATATAAAATATAAGAATATAAAATATATAAATGTATAAGCATGTAAATATTTTCAGAATATATACTGAATGTGTGTATTTATATCTACATAATTAATATACACATACATATATTATGTGAAGAAAAACTTTTATATTGAATGCTTTTATTTACGATTATTCATTTGACAGCACTGATATATAAAAGCCAAACTATAATAATTTTGGCACAAGCTGGTAACTGGTTTTCCAAATATTGGATAATCCTGAGAAAATGTTTATCTAGCCTTGACCTAGTTGGACAAATCATGCCTGAGAGAATATAAGTGTGTTTTGTATTCACGTTTTGTTTTGGTTTTTACCTGCAACTAAACATTTGTCTTCTTTCACACTGTGTTAGGTAGTTCTATGAAATCTCATTGGTTCAAAGTGTTAGTCTGTTCTACTTAATATGGTCAGGTTTGCTGTGGTGTTGTTGTATCAACAGTGTTGCTGGAAGCGTGTTGTAACAGGCTGCGATGCTGTGTTTCTCTCAGTGCTATTAGTTTAAAATACTGCCCACTAAAGATATGTTCCTGCTGCCTGTCTGGTTTCAAAAAGTCTCTAGCCATCCTGCCAAAACTCTCACATAGTTACACTGATCAAAGGAGTAGTTCACCCAAAAAGTTTAAATTCTGTCATCATTCACTCACCCTCAAGTGTTCTAAACCTGAATGAATTTTTGTTCTGCCGAACACAAAGGAAGATATTTTGAAGAAAGTTGCAATGATGGGCCAAAACAGCCTTCTTTAAAATATCTTCCTTTGTGTTCAGCCGAACAAAGAAATTCATACAGGTTTGGAACTACTCGAGGGTGAGTAAATGATGACAGATTATTCATTTTTGGGTGAACTATTTCATTAATAAACCTGCACCGGTGTTCAGACTGCTTGTTTGTTTACACGCATGGCACCATTGCTTCACCTTGATGACTTTTCCAGCCCTTAGCCATGCTGTTCCTAGTTCTTCTAAGAATCCTGTAACGGGAATCCTCTCGTTCCTCTAGGTGGTGGATATCATGAGAGTGAATGTCGATAAGGTCCTGGAACGAGACCAGAAGCTGTCCGATTTGGACGACCGCGCAGATGCCCTGCAGGCCGGTGCTTCCCAGTTTGAGACCAGCGCTGCCAAACTCAAGAGGAAATACTGGTGGAAGAACTGCAAGGTAAGACAAAGATAAACACGAGACACAATATCATTTGTCTCATATCTCATCCATTCTTTAAATATGAAGGCTTCAGAAACGATTGGGTATTTTCCAGAAAATTTGGTCCCTTTTTTTTTGTTCTATGTGCATCTGTAATAACATTAAATAACACTAAAATATAACTCTGTAATATAACATTTCCTTAGTTTCCCTTAAGCTCATATGCAAAAATAAAGACATTATTATGCAACAGATCATTTCATGTCTTTATTGTTAAAATACATTGAGATTAGTTTTTGTGCTTACAAAAGATCATAGTACCATACCATTTAAGCCTGTTGTATTGTAAAGGTCATTGCATTTGCATGTAAATAAGAAAAATAATTCTCTATTAAAAATACATCACAGAGTGATCCCATGCAGCATGTGCTGTATTCCAAGTTTTCTGAGGGTATACGATTGAGTTTGGTCGGAAACAAATGGAAATTTAACGTTATTAAATGAAAATTGTGACTTGGCCATTTGTCTATGTGCACGACTGTGCTTTAATGAAACTCTGTACAGTTCACTTCAACCCGCACACAAGTGAAAAACCAAGATAGATAAAATGTTATCCCTATCAAGAAGATTAATCCAAGAAAAGTGGTAATTGCTAAATCATATTTCAAAAACAAATGGATTACATTTGAACTTAAAGGAATAGCTCAGCCAAAAATGAAAATTCTGTCATCATTTACTCACCCTTGAGTAGTTCCAATCCTGTATGAATTTCTTTGTTCTGCCGAACACAAAGGAAGACATTTTGAAGAAGGCTATTTTGGGTCACCATTGACTTTCATAGTAGGAAAAAAAATATCATGGATGTAAATGGTGACCCAAAACAGCCTGGTTACAAACTTTCTTCAAAATATCTTCCTTTGTGTTCAGCAGAATTCATACAACTATTTGAGAGTGACTAAACGATGACACCATAGGGGCAGTCGTGGCCTAATGGATAGGGACCCAAAGGTCGCGGGTTCGAGTCCAAGGTCTGGCAGGAATTGTGGGTGGGGGGAGTGAATAACCAGCGCTCTCTCCACCTTCAATACTATGACTGAGGTGAGACCCTTGAGCAAGGCACCGTTCCCCCAACTGCTCCCCAGGCGCCGCAGCAATGCTCTGCTCCGGGTGTGTGTTCACGGTGTGCGTGGTTGTTCACTTCTAACTGCTGCGTGTGCGCACTTGGATGGGTTAAATGCAGAGCACAAATTCCTAGTATGGGAAACCATACCTGGCCACATGTCACGTCCATATGACAATGTGTATTTGTTTGTTGTCTTTACAGATGTGGGCCATTTTGATAGCTGTGGTTTTGGTCATTATTGTCATCATTATCAGTAAGTTTTAAAGTGTTCACACCCTCTTTAACTTAATCAGTCTTTAGATTATTATTATTAAATACACTGCTCTTTTTCTCTTTCAGTTTGGTCGCAGTCATAAAGACAGAAACCCGGTTATGATTGGAGGAGAAGCTCAGGATACGAAGTAGTATCAACTTCGGAAAGAAGACAGAGATAATGAATGAATGAATGAATGCTCTTCCAATACGTTCTAACCTGCTGATTTTCAAAAGCATATCTTGTAAACTATCCTCGACATTTGTTTTCTTTTTATAGGTTTTGTTTTTAATGACTAGGATTTGAATATGTTCCTGAATATAATTTCCAAGTACATCTAACGCACTCCTCTGTGCAGATGACTGACAGAGTACAGGTTACAAAATCTCCCATAACCATTACACGCACGCTTTCATGATATTATGAGGCCAAAACATATCGACCAAAACCACAAAAGCCATTTGCCAAGATCTAATCTCATTGATGAATCCCTCATAGACTCTTCTAGTGGACGGCTGTGATCAGACACTCTTGAGTCTCTCTGGGCCAACAAGACAAAAGAGCCTTTCCTGAACAACCACAGATGTGCCTTTAAACAACTCCACTGCCATCCTGTAACAACAGCACAGAACTTTGCTCTGATTTTACTCAGAATATCTGCACAAAAATTATATATATAAGTTTAAGATATTATTGAAAGATTGAAGTTCAAAGTGATAATTCACTAATAATTTAACTGCATTATATGTATTGCCTCATGTAGAAATAGTTTGCTAGGAAATATCTTTGCTTAACAGGGATTTCAGTAGTATTTTGGTGTTTTCCTCACCTCTCGCTCACGGTGCCAAAACTTTTGTCTATCTGAGCTTTTTTTTTTTGTATGTATCTCTGTATGTTTCACATGTGTATAAATTGTAAACAAGTGCAATTCTATGCTTGTGGCCTTACAAACTATATTACGCTTGATGAATTGCCCATGCTGGCTCAATAAAACACAGATTTAACATCCTTAAGTGGAAATACATGGGTTTTATTGTATTTACTCACAAAGGCTGCATGGATCGCAGTAGCTGCTGCTACTAAACACTTCTTCCTTTTAAGACACTCTATTCGAGTTTGAGATGTGAAGAGATGTTCTGATGTACTTGTCCTCCGGTTGTTGTGCGTCTTGACCGTCCATTGCTGGTTTAATCCAGTTTGCAATCTTCTTTCAAGACAGAAGTACACAACATGTACCTGTGAAACGGCCCTTATCTCTCAAAACAGCTATAGACTGAGGGGTTTCAACAGAAAGAGGTTTCTTTATGGCCATTTTTGAAACCAAACTTGAGCTTTAAAAAGTCTAATGAAGACTTAACTGCAAAAACAAAAGATGTTGTGTTGTGGTTAATATAATAAAGGCTTTTTTGTGCTGAATAAAAACACTAGAATGATTTCTTCAGGATAAAATCATGGTAATTAGTACTGCTTCAGTGAACAGATGTAGACTTTCTTTCTGCTGCTGTTGTGAAAGCCTGCTTCCACCACATGATAAAATCTTTTTTCTGAGAAAAAAGTCTGAATTGCAAGATAGAAACTAGTGTTGTCACGGTACCAAAACTTCTGTATTCGGTACCGATACCAGTGAAAATTCACTTTAATAGCATCTTTAAATAAAAATTAAGATTTTTTTTTCTGCAATTCACATTTTGCTGTTAATTCGAAATTCAGAGAAAAAAATTAACACCTCATTATTCAGTTTTTTTTTTCTTCTTCTCCAATTTTCTTTCTTTTTTTAAATAAATTATATAAAAAATGTAATGGTGACTTCTCAGAATTGTGTGATTAATATTCATATATATATATTTAATTTAAACTGAGTTTATATATAACAGTATTTTTTCTTGTAATTCTGAAAAAAGTCAGAATTGAGAGAGAAAAAATTATGAGTTTCCTTTTTGTTAATATTTATTCTCATGAAAACAAGCACCTGAGCACATAAATACTCAACCCAAACATAATTTCCTTATTTTTAAAATGATACTAACAGTACTTTAGTGCGTGTGGAGACGTCGAAATATTGAAAATATATTATTATAAATATGTGTGTTAAAAAATATTATTTTTAATAAATAATATACAATACAAAATGTTTTAATGTTGAATGTCTGTTTATCAACCACTGTTTGCTATTCAATTCCATGGTATATTAAAAATTAACAAACATGCTATCATCACAGTACTTACTCTTTATATACAGTTTGGGATCAGATTCTAAATCACGCAATTTCACGAACAGATTAATTTAACAATAAATACAAGTAAGAAGGGCCCCGCTAATCTGCTTTATTCCTCTGCCGGTTCCCAGGCAGCGACGTAAGGTATGACATCACGCCCCGGTGTAGTCGCGGCAGTTTACCGCACTTTACGTTTTTCACTGAGTTATTTAATAAAAGTAATCGCACCCGTACAGTGTGACTCCATTTAACTCGGGGGCGGCGCTATAGTGGTTCATTACCGCGCGAGATCTCCGCTGCTACGCCTTTGTTTTCATCTGTTGTGTAACATGGTCATACACGTGAGTCTAACCGCATACTCTCTTGGGCTGTCGTCATGACCACGCCCACCGACCAATCAGACTGTCACAAGGAAACGCGCCCGCCAATAGGAGTTGAGCAGGCGTGGCTCCGGTCGGCTAGACTCACGTGGGCCTGATGTGTTGCGTTCCGGAGGAGTAATGGAGGGAAGCACGAGAAACTGGATCAAGTGATTGTTGAACATAAACATCAAGTAAGTACTCATCTTTAACGCATAGAGCGCGGAATAGATTTATAGATGTGCTAGTGCCGTGATCTTCAAGAGAGTTAAATAAGACAAGAAACGCGTCATTCGAGACTTGCACGATTTAAGGTAACGTTATAACACATTAGCATTACGTTATTAATTATCTATACAATTATCAGCATTCACTTCTGGTATGTGAAATATTTAATAATCTGTTTGTGTTTCTTCGTAACGTCACGCTGGGTTTTGCATTTAACTGCGCATGCGCTCTGCCCGACTTGTTCTGTGCTAAATGATATAACTTGTATTTCACTCAGAAGGGCATGTTTTTGTCATGTTCGCGGGTCTGTGTGACATGCACGGGTCAGATAGGGGGGTTTACGTTATATCTTTCTATAAGCAGACTCGTGGCCGTGCATGTGCAATGGCGGAGGCGAGCATCACTGAGTGATATTCTTGTCTTGTGGGTTTGTTAGGAATGTGTAAACTGTGTTTTTTTTCCTTAAGTGAATCCTAAATGGTGTTTTAATGGTGTCAGATAGTTGGGGTTTGTAGTTTTAATATTGTATACATTTGCAAGAGCTAGAATTACTTATCAGGTGTTTCGTTTCGCCAGGAACGTATTTTGTAATCGTTTATTATTGCATAAATTGTACTGAGTAACCACCTGTACCCTATTCATACAATGTTAATTTAGGAATTAGTCATTATTACTCAGACCTGGAAATGTGTGGTCAGCGGTTATACATTTTCCCATGAATGATGCTGGTGTTACACCAAATTCTGTGACCCTATTAGGTGCTGTTGTCACTGTTTGGCTTGAACTTGATCACACAGGCGGACTGAATACGCAAAATGCGTACAGGTTGATGGGGCCCATGCACACTGTATGAGCGCATTAATACAGTCTGGTAATAATAACAATTATAATGCATTTATGTTATATAGCACTTTTAAAAGTTGCATGTATGTGCAACCTCTTCTATACTATATTCTTCTAGCCTATACTGTAGACTAACAAGGGAAGGACTTGGCTCTAATATGAACAGTACAGCTGTTACAAAAAAAATCCCTATGTTTTTACAAATTCTTAACTGCTTCTTAAATAAAAAATAATCATAAATAAAGTGACTGTGAAATTTTTGTTTAGAAACAGGCTTATTAAACCAATTTAAAATTTCATGAGAACAAACACAATCCAGTTGTTTGCAGAGTGGCCTATTTTTGCATTTTGTAAGAAACATAAATGTTTTACAATGTTCATGATGAAGCTGAGCTCACAGGCTACTAATATATTTAAAGGGGGCATCAGAATATGTGTATGAATATTCCTGAGACAACAATCAAACCATTGTATCTATAATCATACATATGAATAAAACCAATGCTTTAATTTGCAATGAAATGCTTTATTTTTCAAACAATGTGAGGTAATATCAGGTTAACAGCACCTTTAACTTAACAAAAACACTAATAATATAAAAAGGCAAAGGAGGTGGAGATTAAAACTGACATGCTGCACAGTTTTTTTCTATTGCTAACATCCTTTTGTCCAATCTCTAGTCACATACTAAAAGTATTAGAAAATTAATAAAATAAATAAATAAATGGCAGTTAATGTTTATATTAAAACGTTTTCTTTCTTTTTTTTACAGTACACAGTATACATTTGAAGCCCATCAAAGTCTTTCTGTGTTCCTATATGTATAATGCATTATAAAGAGTTATTAATAGGAATAATGCATTATAATTAGTACTGTCAAATGATTAATTGCAAATAATCGCATCCAAAAGAAAAGTCCTTGTTTACATAATATATGTATGTACTGTTAATTTATAAAATGTGTATATATATAAGTTAAATAGACACACATACAGTATATCTTTTGAAAATATTTGCATGTATATACATTTATATATTTATATTATATATAAATGTAACATATTCTTAAATGTATACATGCATGTGTTTGTATTTATATCTACTAAATAAACATACACCGTACACACTCACATTATGTACACAAAAACTTTTATTTTGGGTGATTAATCGTGATTAATCATTTGACAGCACTAATTATAATTATACATAATGAGCGTTGCAATACATTATATCTTCTCGTAAATAATTATAACCTATTTTTAAACGCATAGTGTATCAATAATTAAGGGTTATAATGCATGAACTGTACAATGAGATTTTACAATGCGTTATCAGGTGCGTTTAAACCATCGACTGTAAAAAAGATGGACGACGCGACTCCACTTCCTCCCACTAAACATTCCCAGTATGGCCACTGACATCTTGGGAACATGACGTCCTGCCCAAACTCCCGCAGACCCAATCACAAGCTCACAATCATGACACCACACCCCTTTTTTATAGCATCAAATAACTACTTGTTAGAAAACGAACATTTGAACATACATCAGCATGATCAGAACTACCTAAACTGATGAAAACCAACTTTGTAAAACATGTATTTGTCTCATGTCCCATTAGATTACATGAAGAGGGCGGGGTTTATGACCTATACTGCAGCCGGTCACCTGGCTTCACTTTTCAAGGCTCGTGCGGCACACTTGATTTAAACTAATCTAAGCTTTAATTATGCTTTGTTTTTTTTGTTGGCTGGTTTGTTTTCTTTTATTTTGCTCTGTTATATCTTATCAGCTAGATATTGAGGTTTATGCATGTTTGTGTATGCACAAGTTAACTTAACTTCTATATAATAAAATCTTGATTTGTTTTTGAGAAATATTCATTTATTCAGTGGCTGTCATGACTTGTTTCATGACAGATTTATTTAACATGTAAATAAGACATTACTAATAGTCTAATATTTGTGAAGTTCTCTTCTCTAGACTTAATTTCTCTAACAAATAATGAGCTGTAAACAATGTTGACTTGCCGGTGGTTGATCAAATTCTATGAGATTTTGTTTAATAGCTGTTTGCATGACATCTTAACGCGGTTGAAACACAGATTGAGTGATTACATGAAGCATGAGATGTTCATTCATGTTTATTGTTGAATGACTGGAAATGAATGCGTATACGTGAGCACTATTATATAATCACATATGTAATCATGATGCGTTACTGAAAGCACAGATTGCCGCCCTGTTCTGCTGCTGAAGTGCATTTTCAAGTTTAACCGTATTCAAAATGTCCAAAAAACTTTACCTCTTGAGTCAGGGAGAATAGCAAAAAATATATTTTAAAAAGTTTAGTGATTTGTAACCTATATATGAAGAGTTTGGTTCCAAAACCCATTTTGCTTAATTAGAGTAAAAATGCGTTTTCTTTACCAAGAAAGTGGCAAGATGAAAACAACTACTGTGTTTCAAACATTCACATAGCATCTTTAGCTTGTAATAACATTCAAAATTAAAATCCAGATTTTGATTTTCAAAGATTTATTCTAAAAAGTTTTTTTTTTTTCCCAAAAATGCAATAAATCCATTAGCCTGCACCTTTTTAATTTTATGAATTCAGCATGTCATCTTGTTAATGCTATAAATTAATTACATCAGTTAAAATTAATTCATATATTTAATTGTCTGATAGCACTAATTTAAATACATTGAATGATAAAATATACTAAATCTAAATTTCATATATATGCATTTATATATTTATATATATATACACACACACACACTGTACGCACACATATTATGTAAACAAAAACAGTTAATCATTTGACAGCACTATTATTTATTTTTTAAATAGAAATACTATTAAAATGTTAGTTTTGTAATCTATATATTTTCTAATATATAGACTAGTTTATAGCCTACATTTTTATTTTAGTGCATCAGCATAAACTAAATGAAAAGAAGAATGCTGAAAAAAGTTTTTAGATATTTTATTTTATTTCAGTTAATGCTTGTTTTATTTAGAGTAACATGTTTTTCAGTTTTGGTTAACTATAAAAAGCTGTGTGTTTTAAAATTAGCAGAGTGCTCAGTCTGAATTGTGCACAAACAGGGTTCAGAAAGTCTATTTTGTAGTTTTTAAACCCGACCCAGGTTTAAACACTAAACTTAATACCTGACCCAGTCCTACTCTGACACGGCCTATTTTGAGAATGACTGCGTCAGAGTCTCTGTACAAGCGGCAGCAGTCATTACACAGACAGGTCACGACCCCACGATATAAAAAGTGTGATGTCAACACCGTAACAGATATGCAGGCACAAAACATTTGATTTAAATGATCTGACAAATCCATAACCTGAAATATGGGTGCATGCTTATATAAGTAATCAGATTTACAGTTTTTACCAGACAAATAATACAGATTATCTGCAAAAATTGTAAAAATGTAGCCTAAAGGTTGTCGATTCAACACTTTGGACAAAGATGACCAATAAAGTGTGTACAATATTTAGTTGACTAACTGTAACTGTAACTGTTAGAACTCATTTAAGAGTGTGTAGCATTAGCGTCTGAATAAAGCCAGACAGTTGTATAATATGTGTTATGAATCTTTCTGTCTAAGGATGGATGACACCATCAGGCTTTTGTGTGTGTGTGTTTTTTTTTTTTTTTAAGCCTATATGTGTTCACACTTGGACATCTTTTGCTGCATGTGCAAAACAACACCCCATTATACAATCATTCCAGTAGTTGATGAGATATAATGTGGTGAATGTTTTCATATTCAGAGCTCTGAAATCATAATACATCAAATTGATGTATCGTGGTCAAATTATATTTCAATTATTTGTATGTTGTAAACAGCACAGCTGAAGTAAACATATTTTTCAAATTGTTTTCCAAAATTTAAATTTAGAGCTTCAAATCCTAAAAAAATGCATTATGAAAAGGGGTGGGAAAAAAACATATATTTTGGACAATGTTAATATGTTTTGATTAAAATTAGGGCTGTCAAACGATTAATCGTGATTAATCGCATACAAAGTAAATGTTTTTGTTTGCATAATATATGCGTGTTCTGTGTACATTTGTGATGTGTGTGTATATATAAAGACACACAAAGTATATATTTTGATTAAATATTTATAAGTAAATTTTTACATGTCTGTTAATATTCATATAATTGATATAATAGATAAATATATGTGATATATAAACAACCTATTTCTCTGAAGTACATACATAAATGTATAGTAAATATACATTACAATAATAATGATAATATACATAATAAACATACACTGCACAAATATATATATATATAAATATATGTATATATTCAAGAAAAATGTTATGTTTATTTACTAA
>JAUMHE010000060.1:5197171-5211991 GCA_032359235.1 Enteromius mattozi | reverse complement strand
ATATGAATATAATTAAATATTGTTCATATAATGATAATTATGTTTAAAAAATAAACACAAAAATGCATTTTTTAGTGATTTTAAAATAGATATATTATTACAATATGGTAAATATTTCAACATATTTATATATATATATATATATATATTAGTGCTGTCAAATAATTTGTGATTAATCGCATCCAAAATAAGTTTTTGTTTACCTGATATGTGTACTGTGTATATTTTTATGTATATATAAATATAAATACATACACATGCATGCATATATTAAAGAAAATGTTTATTTCTTTATATATATATATTTATTTTATTTTCTTTAATATATGCATGCATGTGTATGCATATATTAAAAATATATATTTTTTTATAATAATTTTTTTATATAACAATTTAAATATAGAAATGTATAAATAAATACAAAATATATACTTTATGGGAGTGTATTTAAATATACATAATAAATATACACAGTACACAAGCATATATTATGTAAACAAACTTATTTTTGACAAAATATATATATATATATATATATATATATATATATATACTTATTCATTTATTTATCTTTTTGCAGTTTTTTCAATGGAAGACTCGCGAAGTATCAACCTCATGGATTTCTCTACAGACCTTCACTGTTGATGTGGACAGAAGCAGCGGAGCATCTAGGTTGTGGATCAGAGCTTCAGTAGAGGTGGGCAGCGGTCGGAGGAGAGCGTGCAGAAGGGAATGCCGGGAGGAGACGGCTTCCCCAATGGAGAGGAGGAGAGCTCTTCTCCAGGCTCCGACAAGAGTGCGGGGCAGGAAGACCAAACTAAGAGTGGGCAGGACCCCAGGACCAGCGGGACTGGATCGGGTTCAGGTGAGGAGGAGGAGGCTGAGGAGCAGCGAGGAAGAAGCAGCAGAGGAGAGAGCTCAGCTGGGTGTGAGGAGAGCGGAGGAGAGCAGACACACGAGGATGTGGACATGAGCAGCGGCAATGATAGCGTCAGCGGGTCACGACATCATCTCTCCTCGGCCAGTCGCAGCCCTGGAAGCACCACGGGATCAGGAAGCACCAAGAGGTACGAGAGGAAATCTGTAGCTCACTTCTGATTGAAGCTGTGTGTAATATTAGACTTTTGGTTGAGTCAAGTTCCTCATCTCTTTGTGTCTTCAGCTCAAAATCCGCCACTGGTTCGTCCTCGTCCAGCTTTAACAGCGCTCATCACACAGAGTGCAGGTAAACTAACCTCAAACCCTCACAAACACATATTTTCATTAGAAATGCAGATATGCATTAATGTCAGGGATCATACAGAGCTCTTAAAAATGATTTGAACACTTAAGAATGTTGTTGTATTTAATACGAAATGGATAGCAAAGTGTTATTTATCGTAAAGATGCAAACAAAGCACAAACAAAAAAAGTTCAGTTGTAAAAGATGAAACTAGCTAGTGTTGAAATCAAATCTTAATATAATGATTTACATTATACATTACTATATGGTAACCAAAAAGAAGAATAAATATGTAGTTAAATAAAAAGTCATTATTATGACATTTAAAATCTGAAAGGTGTTTGTCATAATTATGACTTTTTATGAGATTATATAATTTTTATTATATATCGTATAATTTTTTTTACCATATAACAAAATCATACTTTCTTAAGTCACATTTATAGCATTGAATGTTGAATATGACTTTTTATTAGATTAAAAGCTGAAATGGACACACTAAGTCAGTAATGAGACAAATAGAGAAAACGTTTAAATTACTAGGCGAAAAAAGTAGTAATTATCAGAAATTTTCACAACATATGAAATCACGCTTTGTTGAATCATAATTCTGACATAAAAAAAAGTTTAAATTATAAGATAAAGTTGCATTGAAAGTTGATTTTATGTCATAATTATTACTTTTTTATGAAATAAAAAGTCAATTATGACATAAAAAGTTGACATTTTATGGCATAATTATGACTTTAATAAATAGTCGTAATGATAAGATGTTTTACTAACTTTAAATTAATTATTATTTATTTTTTTTATTTTATTTTATATCAGTTATGTGTGAAAAATAACAGAAAACCCATAATTATGACATCACAGACAAGGCTTAAGCCTAGGCCTAGACTAAATGTAAATCTGAGCTGTTTCAACTGAAAGAAACTTGCACTGACTGATCGTAAAAAATGTCGGTGCCTTTGTTTTGTCTTAAGATGCATAAAAAAATCCTGCTATGTAAAATGGTAAATATGAATAAAATCCAAATTGAGATAAAGCAAAACTTTTATTCTTTTATTATTATATGTCATACTTATGAAGTAAAATTGTCAAATTTTTGTCTCAAAATGATGACTTGGTATCTCATAATTTCAACTTTTTGTCACCATTAACCAATATTTTTTTTATTATTATAAATGTGGCAGAAATGGGCTTCCATTAGGCTAAAGTTGAAATCAACATGAAAATGTGAATGACAAAATGCATGTGCAGTGAGCAGACGGAGCACGGGCGTAAGCAGACGCACCGGGAGATGATGCAGACGGTGCAGGAGATGAAGAAACGGCTGCCATCTGAGAAGAGAAGCCGCAGTAAAGTCAGCACTGTAGAGGCACTGAACTACGCTCTGAACTGTGTCAAACAAGTACAAGGTATAAACACACACAGCACTGCTGTTATTACGGCAGCACACACACACAGATCTGCTTCAGAGCGCCTGTGATTATGTAACAGCGTGTGTCGGCTGCATCTGCAGGAAGGGTGTGTCCAGGTCCTAAACACTTGCTGCCAGTAAAACCCTGCTAATTCCTCCTCAGTGCTTTCCCATGTTTTGTTTATCGCCATATCAAATATGTTTTACAGCCTGGATTGGGCAGATGCTGATAGTTTGTGCGTGAAGTCATCATTTGCGTCATGTCTTTCAGTAAATGTGAAACTCAGCACTCTGGAATGTGGCTGAGGTGTATTTCCTGCTTTGTTTTTTTGGGGGGGCTATAGGTTCTCAAAGTAGAAACTGAATCAAACCTCTGTAGTCGTTTAGCAAGGGCAGACATTTTTATGCTTTGAAGACTTGGTCTGTTTTAGTGATTGTTATAGTAAACTAAATAAACTGAATATTTAGATTTTATTTATTTTTATCATTTTTTTGAAGATGTTTATGGTAACACTTTACAATAAGGTGTAATTTGTTAACATTAGTTCATGTATTAACTAACATGAACAAACAATAAACAATACATTTATTACAGTATTTATTAATATTTGTTAGCATTAGTTGATAAAAATATAACTATTCATTGTTACTTCTTGTTAGCTCACAGTGCATTAACTAATGTTAACAAACACAGCTTGCCATTTTAATAATGCATTAGCAAGTGCTGTAATTAGCACTAACTAAGATTACTAAATTCTGCAGAAGTATTGTTCATTCTTAGTTCATGTTAACTCATGTTAACTAATAAACCTTATTCTAAAGTGTTGCCATATTTATTTTATTTCATATTTTTTTATTGCATAAAAATAAAATGATCCAAAAAAATAATAATTGTGTAAAAATCTCTAATAAAAATTCTTTAAAGTTTTTAATGTCGCCCCCCGGTGAACCACAACAGATGCTCTGATGACACTGTTGCTACAATAAGCATTCAGTCACCAAAACAGGAAACTTCTACTGAATATATTTTTATCACTCATTTGTTGTCTGTAGTATCTTAATGTCAGCTAAAATAATGTAGGGTTGTGCAAACAACTAATCTTTTGATATGCATAAAGAAAGTGCTATAGGTTACAGTTATCACTTGGAAAAAAAATTCAACTGTGGTTACCCTAATTTGCCACAAATTACAGCAACAAACCTATAGCAAGTTATGTACAAGTTCTACAAATTTGTTTTCTATACTGCAATTTTATCATAAATTAATGGCAAAAAATAATGCAGAAGAGGAAAACTGTTTTTGCAAGTATAATATTATATAGTATAATAGTAAAATATTTTGATGGAAATTGTAATATTTTAAATCTTTATGCATTTTCAGTTTATATATGGGTTTATTTTTCTGTCATTCTATATTAATGTCATTATTGATTCTGTGATGTAATGCTATGTGATATTTCCCAGTAGTTCCTCTGTCTGGTTTTATAACATCTGGCTTGGTCTCTTGTGAACGCCTGATTAACTAGAAGACTCTGACTCTGGGCTCACTTTTACTCTTCCTTTGCCGCCCTCTGCAGCAAACAGTGAGTACTACAACTTACTAATGAGCAGCGGTCTGGAGGAGAGACGAGACGCTACTGTGTGCACACTGGAGGAGCTGGAGGGAATCACATCTGAACACACGCTGAAAAACACTGTACGTCCTGCTCCGTTTCCTCTCAAAGCCTACAGGCAAAACACTGTTTGTTTTCACCGGTCAGATGTTGGGCTGTTTGGCCTTTCATTATGTGTTGTTCAGACTAGTGGAAGCATTCGATGTAGATTTAAACTGTCTGGCACTGTCTGTCCTTAAGGGCGGTTTTCTCTTGAGGTTTTCGGAAGTCAGAAATCTCCACTTATACCAAACTTTATGGTTTTATTTCTATCTATATTCTAATCTTTTTAGATTAATTTTTTTTTTATTTATTTGAATCTTCAATCTTTAATTTCTAAAACTTTATCTAACAAAAAAAGAACATAAAAGAAAATACAAAAATATTATAGATATTAAATATCGTTTGCCTAGTTTACAACATTTTTTTTTATTTATATAAGTGATAAAAATAAAGCAATAAGTGTCTAAAACCCCCTTAGCTGTTATACATTCACTGTAAACCATGGCTTTATGGGGCTTATTGCTTTTATAAAACTGTTACTGTTTTATAACATAACATTTAAACTGTTTCCGTATGTGTGTTAAGGTTAAAATGGAGCAAATACAGTGTAATGATATTAATAATACCAAACAATGTAGTTCCTCATAAACGATTGTGTTTGGAACAAAGTGGTTGCCGAGCAACACACAGACGTAAACAAAGGTGTTTGTTTGTAGAGTGTTTTACCACAGCTTTGAATGTAGCTCAACCAATCAGAGTCAAGGACAGATCTCCTGTAAACATCTTGCGCTCTAATATGTGACCCTGGACCACAAAACCAGTCAAATAAAGTTCTTAGCAATGCATATTACTAATCAAAAATTAAGTTTTAACATATTTACGGTAGAAAATTTACTAAATATCTTCATGGAACATGATCTTTACTGATCTTTAATGGTTTTTGGTGTGAAAGAAAATCTATCGTTTTGACCCATAAAATGTGTTTTTGGCTATTGCTACAAATATATCTCAGACTGGCTTTGTGGTCCAGGGTCAAAAATCATGTCAACAAAATAAAACCGTCATTTTGCGCAAGGCTATGTAAATTGTTCTGATTTCTGTTCTCCAGTTGTATGCAGATTAGTGCATGTTTAATTAGATAAGATCTCATTTGTATATTAAAACGTCCCGTTTAAGAAATTTTGGGTTGCAATTTTTAATGTAGTCAGTTAACTTGTTGATATCTGGGTGATATCTACCCTATTCACCTGTAAAGTCTTGCTTTAAAGGGATAACATTCTACCATCATTTACTTTTCCGAAAAGGTTTTTTTTTCGCCTTCTGTTGAACATAAACCCCATTGACTGCTATATATGACAACATTCTTCAGAATTTCCATACATAAACTCATGCAGGTTTGAATCAATTTTAGGGTTAGAAAAAGGTTGTTGGCTGTTGTTGTTTTTTTACGAGCGCTGTCTCTGTGGAAGGAGTTCACTAAGAGTTGTGTGGTGTTCTCAGGACACATTTGTGGTGGCCTTCTCTCTGGCCTCTGGGAAGGTGGTTTACGCGTCCGAACAGGCCTCCAGTGTGCTTCACTGCAAGAGAAAGTTTCTTGAATCTGCCAAGTTCGTGGAGCTGCTGTACCATCAAGACGTCAATGTGTTTTACTCGCACACGGCACAGCCACGACTTCCGCCCTGGAACGTGGGCAGAGACAGCGGTGAGCCACTCTGACACCTTTCACTGACATACACTAATTTATCCAGATGTCTTTGATAAATTCAAATGTTCATTTTAAGAATGAAAGATGCTATCGGTCTTTGTCTCTTTGCAGCGGCGATTCTGTTTGAATGTGCCCAGGTTAAGTCCTTCTTCTGTCGAATCAGGTCAGAACTACACCTTGCACAGCGTTATTACTCATTCTCATCTCATGCATCTCATTAATATATTGCATTTATTTATGTAGCATATTTTACTGTGAAGAGCTTCACAGTAATAAACAAGACACTAGTCCTTCTATTATGTAACAAAATGTAAAGCAGCTCCACAGAAGACAGTTATTCAGCTTATTTATTCAATTTAGCTCAATAATACGTGGCACAAGGCACATGGCACAAGCTTTATTACGTCTATAAAGCAGCTCTACAGAAGCTAATAGTATCATAGCTAATAGTTTTTCTTTCTCATTTGTTTTGTGTGTTGTCAGTGCAGTCAAATTGATATTATTTTAAACGTTTTTCCATGTGTGTGTTCAGAGGAGGGAAGGATAGAGATGGAGAAATGCGCTATAGTCCTTTCCGGATCACTCCATACCTGCTGAAGGTTCAGGGTCTGAGCGGAGAGGAGGATCCGTGCTGTCTGGCCCTGGCCGAGCGCATCATCTCGGGATACGAGGGTACCTTTCACCTCGCCACCTTCTCAAACCATAGTACAGTGCTTTATTGACACACGACCTCAGTATGTTACTTGTTGAACTCTGCCGGAAATAAATGTGGGTTATTCTGCATTGTTAGTTTAGTGTTAAGTGAAATGTCTTTTTTGTGCTGATGAAATGATGGTTATTTATGTGTGTTTGCTTGTTGCTTTGTCTCCAGCTCCTCGCATTCCCATGGACAAGCGCATGTTCAGCACCACTCATTCGCCAGGCTGTGTCTTTTTAGAAGTGGATGACCGGTGAGTTGACCTTTTAGTAAAGGAATCAGCAGCCTGGGCAAACAGTCATGTGTTTAAATAATAATTATAATAATTATAGTAAATTGTTATTGTTTTAAAATAATATACTGCATGGAGTAAAGCTGAATAGCACAGTGGTGTTGTTGTTATTATTCCTTATTTTATCATTCTTATTTAAAGGTATTATGTTTCAAAGAGTATGGCTGAACAGCATATAATAATAATAATAATAATAATAATAATAATAAACTATTATTATTATTTTAGAATAATAACCTGCAATGAGAAAAGCTGAGTAGCCCGCTGCTTTTTTTATTGTTACGAAATATTATGTTTCAAAGAGTATGGCTGAGCACCATATAATTAAAATAATAATAATAATAATAATAATAATAAATAATTTATTGTTTTATTATTATTTGAAAATATAATGTTGCACAGAATATAGCTTAGCAACTTAGTAGTAATAGTAGTAGTATAAAATGTTGCAGCATATGTTGAGTAAAGCTGAGCAAGATTAGGAAACATAGTACAAATTTTTACTTTGTAAATTTTAACAACACAGTAAAAGTTTGTCTTGTTGCTTGTTTGTCTTGTCACCTGTTTAAATACAAAATGTATAACTTTAATTATGATCATTTTACTCAAATACAGAGGTAGACATAATAATTATTTTTAAGTTACACGGCTACGCACCAAATAAACTAGTAATCTTCGATCAGCAGCTTCATATTAAGGTTTATTCTGCAGTAATCACTGGCTGTTAAGCTAGCCCTTTTACAACCACACAACCATGAAGTAGTTTGAAGTTCATCAGCTACATTAGTTCAGTATCTTGAGTCTATTTACCAATAACACTGACTTGGACTGTTTTCAAACATTACATTTAACCAATAGCATAAGACAAGCATTTTAGTTGCAAAGACTTTAAACAAATGCATTTTCTTATGTGAGGTTATTCCTCATGTCTTAGTTGTGTGTGTGTGTGTGTGTGTGTTTGCAGTGCGGTGCCTTTGCTCGGCTACCTCCCTCAGGACCTGATCGGTACCTCAGTTCTGACCTGCCTGCATCCAGAGGACCGCCTGCTCATGCTGGCCATGCACCGCAAAAGTACATACGTCTCTTATGACTTTTCTACATTGTAATTGTAATATAAGGTCTTAAAGGGGTCATTATTTTGCACATTTGGTATAATGCAATGTGTTTATGGGGTTCAAAAACCACATTATTTTCCACATACTGTACATTACTGTTTCTTCTCTAAGCCCCGCCTCCTGAAGCGGGTCGTTTTGTACAAAGCTCATCATTCTAAAAAGCGAGGTGTGCTCTGATTGGCCAGCTATCCAGTGCACTGTGATTGGCTGAATACCAGTAACGGAAATGTTACACCCCTTATCATAACGTGATGCCCGGTGTGATGATACAAAAACAATAAAACGCATTATAAACAAGGTATTTGTTGCATCCAGTGGAGACATAATTACTGATTATCATGACTTAGTACTGCCTTTTTACGTTGTCACGTTGCATCACGCCTCGTAAACATTACGATGTCTGCATTCGTGATTGGAGTAATGACAAACAACAAGCACTAAAGTTACCCTTCACTGTTCAAAACTCATGTTTGGAAAATCAGCAGCAAATCCTTTAAATATGATACATAGGTACTTACAGGCTGTGAGTCAGAAGCGCCAGACTGTCCTTGCAGAGGTAGAATTGCTCCACTTTATAGTCTCTGTGCACAGCCAGCATAGGCTGCTCTGCAGGTTTTAGGAATCAGTTCTCCGTATATGCGCTGCACATACATATTTTGGTTGAACTGTTCTGGAACAGTGTTGTAAATACAACTTAACCACTGATTTCTAGTTGTGTCCTCTTTTGGAAGCATAAAGTAGTTTCATTTCACAACAAAACACAGCGTCTCAAGAACTTGGCTCCAACAACAACACTATATAAACAGTAATAAACCCATTTTGTGACTTAGAAAAGTGGGTGTGGATAAGTCATTATCTCTTTGGTTTTGAAACTATAGTCTTTGCAAATTTAGGGATCTTATCTATGCACTAACAGCTTGTAACCCCCCAAAGAGAACGGAAAGCTTGAAACCACATCATGTGTTTTGTCCTGATCCTTCCAGTTCTGAAGTACGCAGGCCAGGCTCCGTTTGAACATTCTCCCATCCGCTTTCGCTGTCAGAACGGCGACTACATCACCCTGGACTCTAGCTGGTCCAGCTTCATCAACCCTTGGAGCCGTAAGGTGGCCTTCATCATCGGCAGGCACAAAGTTCGCACGTAAGCCCCGGCTCAGGAGCGCACCAGTTGTGTTGTGTGTCCAAACACCGATATTTTCTCATACAGAGGCTCTTGTTTTTGTGTCTCTTCTCTGTAGTGGACCTCTGAACGAGGACATTTTTGCCGCGCAGAGTAAAACCGAGCAGCCAGTCATGTGTGAGGACGTTAAAGAGCTGCAAGCCATGATCTACAAGCTCTTCCTTCAGGTGAGGGATCACTTAAGACACCGAAGACTTTTCATTTCTTGTTTCCTCAAAGATATTAAGCAGCAAAAATCATGCAAACACTCAAATTATAGCTGTTGAGATTTTAGTGCTTAAAATTCAGCTTTGCCTCTCAGGAATAAATGACATTTTACATTTTTAATATGTTAAGATAGAAAATGGTTATTTTCAGCTGTAATAATATTATACCATATTACATTTTTACTGACCCCAAACCTTGATAAACTTTTGAATAGTTTTGCATGGATGACTTTCTGTGAGGAACAGACCCAAAATACCCAAAAATGCTATATTAAGCTAAAATTAGGATACTAAAATATTAATACAAACTATAATATAATATAAATAATACTGCTTCATATGTGGCATCACTACGGTTGTCAAGCACATCTGAGCAGCTGGTTTGCGTTCTGATTGTATCTGTATTTCTCTCAGCCGGTTCATAATAACGGATCCAGTGGCTATGGCAGTCTGGGTAGTAACGGGTCTCATGAGCACTACATCAGTGTGGCGTCGTCCAGCGACAGTAACGGAAACCTCTGGGAGGATTCGCACAGAGAACCGGTATGTCTCAATGTGCATGTGAAGTCACATATGAATGTCGGTTTACCTGTACCTTACGGTGGATCTTTTGTCTTGCAGATGACATTGCAGCAGTTTTGTGCTGATGTAAATAAAGTGAAGAACTGGGGCCAGCAGGCGTATCTGGACTCCCAGAGGAAGCTCACTCCATTTGGACCAGCCACTGCAGGTCTGGAGTATGTCTTTTCTGCATCTGTCTTCAGTCGTCTCCTCAGCTCATCTTGATGTAATCATATTTGAACGGTGTTTGTTCCCGTCAGTGGCGGCAGCAGGCGTTCATCGTAACGCTAGTCAGGGTTTGGGAATTCGAGATCATCTAAAGCAGTCTCTACAGGAAGCGCGGAAACAGCCACACATTCCATCCTACCAGCAGATCAACTGTGTGGACAGCATCATCAGGTCAGCTTCAATCTGATCCTTCATTTACATCGGTCTTAACATAAAGGGCTTTCATAGAAAAAAAAAAAAACATAATATATACAAAAAAGTAAACAAAAATTTAATCCAAAGTCAAATAATAAATGATTTACAATAATAAAATAACTATATAAAAATAAAATGATATAATTATATAAAAAAGAGGGAAAAAAGTATGTGTTTATATGAAGACTTTGCAAAAAACATAAAAAAAAAAATAAAAAAAGCTAAATCTTTTTTTATTGTTTTATTGTGCTAGTTTTTTTTTTGTTTCTTTTTAACTAATCAAAATAACCCAAGTGCTGTCAGTTTGAGATTAGTTGGAATGCACAATGAAAAAAACAATTTTTGAAAATTTGCAAAAACGTCATATATAAGCTTCACACATTAAATATGAGTGTTTCTATGTATTTTTTTGTAATTATTTATTTTACTTTCATCTCAAATGTAATCTATTTTTGATTTTTGTGTAATAATATCCATTACTGAATAATCCAGAAAATTAAATAATTTTTGTGTAGTAATTATATATATATATATATATATATATATATACACACAAAATAATAAACAAATAATAAATAATTATATATTAATTAGTTATTAGTTATAAAGCTATTATATTTTGTCTGGAAATTCCAGAAATTTGTTTTAAATAAGTTTAGTAGAGAATATTATTGGATCACATAGCAAATGAAATACATTTTCTATAATAATTAATTTAAATTTCAAATAAATGTTGACATAAAAATATAAAATATTTAAAAATATAATAAAAAAAAAAAGGGAACTTTTTTTTTCTTTTACACTATCATTCATTTGTGTGTAGTCAGTGATCTGTTTATGGAGGTTTGTGTTTTCTCCTTCTCTAGATATCTGGAGAGCTGTGCGACATCTGCTCTGAAACGAAAGAGCGCATCTTTGTCCATAGCTACATCGTCTTCTTCCTCCATGTCTGAAGAAGACAAACCCACAGCAGCTGCACATGAACACACCATGAACGCAGATGGTAAGTCCCTTCCAAGTCTTCCTGTACGCTCCTAAACCCTGCACAGGTCCTGATGTCTCTGTCCTGCAGAAGCAGCGCTGGAAGGCGCCGGTGCTCTGGACAGCCAGGTGTCAGCGGGCTCGGCCACGACGGCAGCGGTGGTGGGAGCGCCGCTCACAGACATCACCATCTCCACAGAAGCCATGAGCGTGGTGTCCGTCACCAGCCAGTGCAGTTATAGCAGCACCATCGTGCATGTACCCCATCCCGAGTCAGGTGAGAGCACACACATACAGTGACCCAGAACCTGTTTGACCATACTAAAAAGGGTTACTCCACCCCAAAATGAACATTTTGTCATTAATCACTTACCACCATTTCGTTACAAAACCGTAAAAGCTTTGTTCATCTTTGGAGCACAATTTAAAGTATTTTGGATGAAAGCCTGGAGGTATGTGACTGTCCCATTGACTGCAGTAATGAACACTGTCAAGTTCCAGAAAAGTATGAGAGACATCGTGAAAAAATAGTCCATCTGCCATAAGTAGTTCAATCTGTATTTTATAAAGAGATAAGAATACACACAAAAAAAACCTCATTTATTCCATAATTTGTCTCCTGTGTGTCTCTACGCATCACCGTAGTGTCATTTTGGAGAAAGTTTCAAAACACAAATAAGTTTCTAGGCCTGATCACCTGTGTCTGCCGCTTGTCTTCTTCTAGAGGTCACTGCCTTAGAAGATGCTCCAATGGGTAGTGAGCCAACAGACTCCACCCCCACCCCTGCACGCCCCGCCCCCAGCACCTCCTCAGCGGCTCAGGAGGAGTTATTCGTGGTGGGTCTTACTAAAGAGATGCTGTCGGCTCACACGCAGAAGGAGGAGCAACAATTCGTGGATCGTTTCCGGCATCGTATCCTGCAGAGTCCCTACAGCTCCTACCTCCAGCAGGACAACAGCAGCATGGCCCATTCTCATCACAGAGGTGTGTGTGTGTGTGTTAGTTGTTGTTATTCTTTGTTGGGATATTGTTCAGTTGTTAGTTACTTTGGATAAAATGTGTCTGGAGCAACAGAAAACTAATGCTGACTAATCAGTGTCTGACTGTCAGTGGATTATTATTTTTTTATTCTATTAAGAATAAAAATAACTATTTATTTATATATAAACATAATTTTTGTAATTGTTTTTAATCAAAAAATGTAAAAATAAAGAATTAAATAAATTATTACAAAATCCAACAAATGTAATATTTTTATAAAATTATTTAATCGAATGCTTTATTTAAATATACAGTCCATAAAGATATTAGTTTAAATATAATATTGAATAATTAATAATATTAATATTTAAAAAAAAAACAGTAAAGCAGTATGTCTGTAATTGTATATTCTAGCATTTTTGTTTATAATAAAAGATATGCACAATATCATATTTGTTTTTTCTTAAGTGATACCATATAAAGCTATTCATGGTTGTGTTATTCCAGTATAATTAAAATACTAATATAATTTTTAATAATATTTTGATAATAATTAGTGCTTTGATATACGAGTTGCCCATTTTCATTTTAGTTATTTGAATTTAATATCAGTTATTTAATTTTAGTTAATTAAGTACATAACACATTAAAAATGAATGTGCATATTTTGTAATGTTTTTAAAGTCTTTTATGCTCAATAAGACTGCATTTATTTAATTACACACAGTAAAAGTAATAGTGTGAAGCATTATTGCAATTTAATATAATGGTTTTCTCTGCTAATATACTTGAACATGTAATTTATTTCTGTAAGGCAAAGCTGAATATTCATCATCCATCACTCCAGTCTTTAGTGTCACATGATCTTTCAGAAATGTATTAATTCATCATCTCAATATTTTTTTGGAACCGGTGATACTGTAATTTTACTAGATTATTTATTGAATTAAAAAGTTAAAATGCATTTATTCAAAAGAGAAATATTTTCTAACAATATAAGTTATTTTATTAATATTATTAATGCTCCTTTTCCGTCTGCTCTCAGCTGATGTTGTGTGTCCTCCGAACAAGCACAAGCGTCCCAAGCCAGAAGACTCATCCGACAGCTACGGCTCCCAGCCAGGCAACTACTGGTCACTTCCTGGCCCCACAGGAGCGCCTCATTCCTCCTGGCCTTCTTCAGAGTCCTCTCAGCCCCCGCCGTCCAACATCGGCTTTGTGCCGCCCATGGCAGTGCCCATGCAAATGGCCCCTTACTTCACCATGGTCGGCGCCAATCAGCAGCCCATGGTGCTCCAGCCTGACCAAGGAGTCCAGAACCTCCAACCCATGCATCCCATGATGGTCGTCCTGCTTCCTAGCTACCCCATGTACCCAGGCAACAATGGCATGTACCTGCAGGGGATGCCCGTCCCGGCGCCCGGACTTGCTCCCCAGCCTCCATTTAATATGGGTGGCTACATCCCACCTGGTGGCAACGTGCCCCACGGGTCTCCGTTGCAAGGCCATCCTCCAGGTCCCACCGTCACAGGAGTGGGGATGGCACAGGGTGCCTCGGCGGAGGTGGACTCGATACCCACCCCGTGGTTTGGGGAAGACCTTGACGCAGCACAGCCCACGGCACTCTTCTCCAGCTCTCGCTCCAGCTCGCCCATCCAGCTGAACTTACTCCAGGAGGAGATGACCAAACCCACCGAAGCCCAGAACAGCACTGCTCCAGAGAGTCTGCACGAACACCACGCCAAAGGAGTATGCCATTATATTAATGATTAATAAAATACTTAAAATATGTGGGTAAAATGCAGTCAAAATATATATTTAAAATATCAAAAGTTTATATAAGGGCCTTAATGGTCCAGTTATGTTGCTATAACATGTATTAAAATTGAGTGAAATATTTAAATTTAAAAAATAATTAAAATATTAACATTCTTGTAAAAATTTATATAAAAAGTAATTAATATAAAATATTAAAATATGTGAAATGTATATTTTGTACAAATTAATTGGAAAAGGGTCTTAAGAGACCATATGTTATTGTGTATGAAACATTATATAGATATCGTATGTTAGTGCTGTCAAACAATTAATTGCATCCAAAAAATGTTTTTATTTACATAATAAATATACACCGTAAACACAGATTTATTATGTATGTGTAAATACACACACACACGTGTATATTTATAAAATATTGAAAATAATGTATTCACGCATATTTATATATTTAATATATAAAAGTAATTTTTTTTTTAAGTATATACATGCATGTGTGTGTATTTTTTATATATATATTTATATATACAGTACACACATACATGCTATGAAAACATATTTTGGATGCGATTAATCATTTCACAGCACTAATACATGTATGTATCT
>JAUMHE010000060.1:5186990-5197071 GCA_032359235.1 Enteromius mattozi | reverse complement strand
TATATACACACACACACACATAACATATATATATATATATATATATATATATATATATATAAAATACATATGCGCACAGCCTACAAAATAAACAGTTATACATGCATTTGTAATTTGCTTTTTTGCTTAATATTTAGCTTCATTTAGCTTCATACTTAACGATTAATAATTAGTTTTACTAATTATGAAGCTAAAGTGTGAATGAAGTGACTGGATTGATCAGCATGACTCCAGCTTTGTGTTGCTCTGCTCACAGGAGGACGCTCAGAGCGAGTCGGGTAACCAAGACACTCATTCTACCTCCAGTGAAATGCTTGACCAGTTGCTGCAGGAGGACGCCCGCTCAGGAACTGGCTCCAATGCCTCGGGCAGTGGCTCCGGAGAGTCGGGAGGATCTCTGGGCTCTGGGTCAGGACTCGGGTCTAACGGAACATCCACCAGCCATACCGGTGCTGTTCAAAATCAGTCTTACATGACACTTAGTGGAGAGAATGCATGTCTTTTTTGCATTCAATTTAATTTGTTTTTAGGTTAACCCTAACTATAATAGATCAACCTATCTATTGATATCATAATTAGTAGTCAGTTAGGTCCATCGTGTTTCTCTTCTCTGAGATGGTATTTCATTTTTGTCTGTAATTCCTTAAAACCAATATTTTTTAAAATAATTAATATAAATGTAATAATATTTAATATTAATTTAATATTAATATGTAAATATATATAATATTTTTTCGTTCTATTTTTTACTTTTACATTTCAAGTGAAATATTGTGTAATGTGTAAAAATTTAATTTATTAAATATTATAGTAAATAATGTATTTTATGTTATGTTTCTGCAGTTGTTTTTATGTATGGCTAATTTTATTTATTTTATTTGTATAATATTATTTTAGCATCAACCGTAAACAAACTAAACTACAAGCATTAAATATAAAATGTAAAATATTAATTTAAAATTCCATTTATTATTTGTGACTGTGGACCACAAAACCAGTCATAAGGATCAGTTTTTTGAAAAGCTGAATAAATAAGCTTCTCGTTGATGTTAAGATAGGACAGCATTTGGTCAAGACACAACTATTTAAAAATCTGTAATCTGAGGGTGCAAAAAAATCTTAATATTAAGAAAATCACCTTTAAAGTTGTCCAAATGAAGTCCTTAGCAATGCATATCACTAATCAAAATCTAATTTTGATATATTTACGGTAGGAAATTTACAAAATATCTTCATGGAACAAGATACTTAATATCCTAATGATTTTGGGCGTAAAAGAGAAATTGATCATTTTGACCCATACACTGTATTGCTGACTTTTGCTACAAATATTGCTACTGAAGACTGCTTTTGTGCTCCAGGGTCACACTGAATTGCATTTCCACCACAAAATATCATCTTTATTTATGGTGTTTAGACTTTTGATTAGTTACCTACTTTGTACTTAAAAACATCTTCCAGAAGGTTATTTTCAATTCAAAAATGAAATTCCTCACCCTCATTTTGTTCCTTTTCTTTATTTGTGAAACATGAAGGTTCTCCACAATTTCATTAAAACTGACCCCCAATGTTTCCCGTTCACAGGCAGCAGCAACAGCAGCAAGTACTTCGCCAGCAACGATTCATCGGACACGTCACGGAAAGCACGCAAGTCCGCGGAGGCCCAGGAACGAGAGCGCGCGACCTTCAAAAAGCACGTAGACAATTCCTTATGGAGTATGATCAAGCAGACGCCTGAACCCGTCATGATGACCTATCAGATCGGCCTCAGGTACCAGACCAGGAACATTTCTCCCTCCCTCTTTCTCTGAATTCCGGGTTCCCGCTCTTTCCTCTAAGAAACCTGAGAGAAACATGACATTCTGAGCATCTCTTTCCACAGGAGAAAGAGATAGCGCTGCCAGGCTCTCTCGCTGAGGTAGTTCTGATCAAGCTAAATGTCTCATTGCACTGTCAGCCCTGAGGTAGGTGACTCCAGGTGACGGTTCACAATGAGACCTATGTTAAACAGCTTGACAAGGTGAAGCAAACACCTGAGTATGGATGGAGGAGAGGGCAATCTGCCAGGCCTAGATGTTTTTTTTATTTTTTTAGAGTATTAATCGCATTCAACATAAAACTTTGTTTACATACCATGTATCTGTGTACTCTGTAGATTTATTATGTATGTATAAATACACGCACATACATGTGTATATTCAGAAAAAAGGTTAATTTATATATTTCAATTTCTATATAAATCTTATACGTGTGTGTGTGTGTGTGTGTGTGTGTGTATATACACATATAAATATTTAGTATAAGTATATCTATCTATCCATGTATATAGGGTCAAAGACCCTTGTTGTTTTTTCAAAAAAAAAAAAAAAAGTTGTAAGTTTAATTTAATTGCAATTTTGTTTTTGTTTTTCTGAGTAAAAAAATCAACATGATACATTTTTCCCTGATTCCCAAAAGGCACCCACTAAAATATCATTCAGTTGAACAGTTTTGTCAGGCATATTTACAATCAAAAATCAATTCATGACATATTAAAAGACTAATTACTTTCTCCCCAAATACTAATAGTTGTAATTTTAATTTTTTTTTAAATTTCCCACTATTCTAGGTTTTGCCCATTTGTCAGTACGATTGTTTTACTCATTTAAAACAATAAAATTTAATATGCTCCCTTATTTTTGTATTGTATATGTACAGTACAATTCAAAATAAGCATGTTGTTTGAATTTTTACATAAATATTGTTACGCTGAATGTAACATTGTAATGTTATTTCAACCTAATTTTGACATTTTATTCTCCAAAAAACTATATGAAACCTTAAAAGTGGATGCTTTACTTATATTTAATGTGCTTTCTATGGGCATAAAATCACTTTTGTGAATGTCTTTTGATGCAGATATTTTAACGTCTTTGACCCATATATATATATATATATATACATACATACATAATTTGAAATATGCTATTTACACTGTTAAAATAGCAAGATTTTCTGCTGTCCATACTACTTATTGCAAATAGTGCAAATAGCCTTTTTGAACACTAAGTGTAAAAAGACACTCCATAATGAAAATACACAGTACACACACATATAGTATGTGAACATAAGCTTGTATTTTGAATACGATTTAATTGCGATGAGTCGATTTGCAGCCCTAATTTAATGTTGAAATCAAAGCGGTGTGCTGTTGAGTGTCATCTAGCGAACGATTCATGCGGTGTAAGTGAGTTTTATTTTGTGTGTGTGGATATCCATGCAGGGATCAGGCACAGGTTCTTCAGGAAGACCGCGATAAGCTGCTTCTGATGCAGCCCATGCAGCCCTGGTTCACCCAGGACCAGAAGAAGGAGCTGGCCGAGGTTCATCCCTGGATCCATCAGCACACGGTCCCTCAGGAGATCAACACACAGGTCTGAAACTTAGCATTTACCTCAGTTTCAAACGTATGTAACGTTAAAGGCCAATATTTGAAATGGTTTACTGGTAACTGGCTGCTTGTTTAATTAACAGAGGAGTAATTATGCAATTTTTTTTTCGTTTTTCCACATATGGCACTTTCAACAGTGCTTAAATCTGAATTAAGTAATACAGAAATTCTCTACAGTGAGTGAAAGGAGATCCTTAACCTTCAGAAAATTAAGTAGTTCCTTATCAGCAGTGTAGTCCCTGGGTACTATTATGTATAATAACTAACATATATTATATAAAATAATATCCAGAGACTAGTGTGTATTTATATATATATATATATATATATATATATATATATGAAAAGGTAATTTGCAAAAACGGATAACTTGAAAATACATTTTTTTTCATTGCGCATACATCTCAATCAAACTGCAGTTGTTTTTGTGTGTGTGTGTGTGTGTGATTTATTAGGTTAAATAATAATAATAATAATATTATTATTTTGAAACATTTAAAAAATGGAGTTATCTGTTTTCGCTAATAAACTCTTCATATATAGTATTAGTAATTTTTGCACTTTAAGATTCCATTTTAATATATAGTTTTTGTCATTTTGTTTTTGTGTGTGTTTTTTTAATAGTTGTTAATTTATTCGTTTTAAATGTCTATATGGCTTTTATGTTTTTTTTTTATTAGTTATTTTAGTACATCAAGTTAGGCTAGATGTTGCTTTGAAAACTAGCTAAATACAAAAGTTATATTTTTCAATTTTAGTTTATTTCCAGTTAAAACATTTTTTTTATTTCAAGTAAAATATATTTATATTTATATAGTATATAATTTATATAGTTTTAGTTTAGTCATCAGGACCTTGTGTGTTTTATTTTACATGTATTTAATATCTGATTGGCAACATTATTAATATGTCCAAATTACAAGTTAAATAAATGAATGTGCAAAATATAAAAACATTTGAAAATATTTTTGGTTACACTTTATTTCAATTTGTCCTTGTTACAGTGCAATTATATATTTTAAGTACAGAGTAATATTATTTAACTACATGTACCTACTATATGGTTAGGATGAGGGTTTGGTTTAGGGTTACTTGCATGTAATTATGCGTAATTTATTGTTATTATAATAGCAAGTACATGGACGTCTTAAAATAAATAGTTACTGTTATTCAGCCACTTCATCGTGATGTAATATACTTCTTTTTTTCTGTTAGTGTTGTGTGAGTTGTGCCAGCGAGGAACTAAATCATCAGACTGACTCTCCAAACTCTCCGACTCCTGACAGCTCCTGTCCACAAGACTGTCCGTCTCAGGATGCCAGACCCAGCACTGACACCTGACCGCAGACCCTGCTGGACCTCAGTGATTCTTCTGCTCTCAGCTGGGAATCGTGGGAAGAGACAGACACCCGTATCCACGTGCCAGTGTCTCATATTTCCTCCTGAAGTCACGAAATGAGGCGAGCCCTTCGCACTCGATCAGACCCCGTAAACTGAGTTTGGACACTCGCATGAGACGGACAGTCAGTAGCGGGAGTCACATGACCATGTATTTCTCTCTTCTGTTCTCCGTTACAGTCCATGGACCTAAACTGTGAATATCAGACTATAATTTGGTAGTGATGTCACCAGTGTAGGTGGTGTTTATTTTTAAACTGTCACCTAAATGTTTTTTTTTTGTTTAATTAATACCGTGTGCTCTACTGAATCTTGCAGTCTCAGGAGGGTTCATGGTCCCCCGAAATACCTATAATGAGTTTCCTGACCGCAGATATAAATGCGTAAAAATGTCCCACAATGCTGGAACATCCTGTGCAGTTACTAAAGAACATAAGCACTCACCACCAAAAAAAGCGATCTATGAATGGAAATAAAAGATATTTGGTCCAGAGACCAAAGATCTTCATTACTTATTGAGCTCATCAAATCTAAACCGATAGTTTGAAGGAGGCCTTAAATTAGTTTTTCCGTCAGCTCGTTAGTTTAGCTTTCTGTTCCCAGTTTCAAATGTTTCTTCCACTGTACATGTGACTGAATGACGTCAAGTTTTACTATGGCACTAAAGTAATGGTGCAATTGGAATATACAGACGTTTTTCTCCTGTGTGTGTTGATAACTGAACTCGTACCTGGGTCACATTTCACCACAAAATAAAAAAAATATCTAAAATTTACATTTAAAAAACCATGACCATTTATTTAGAACCATTTATTTTCATTATGTAAATTTGGGAGAAAACAAATGTGATCAATTGTGAAAATGCAAAAATAGCAATGAATTCTTAATGGTTCTTAAAATTATTTTTAGATATGCATTAACAATAATAATAAAGTTATTTAAAATATAAAAATATATTTGAAATATTTTTATTATTATATTTTCTGATACATAAACCTAAACACACTCAGAAAAAAATACAATAGCTGTCACTGGGGCAGTGCCCTTTAAAAGGTACGCTTTTGTGTCTTATTTACCACTACAGGGTCCATATTAGTACCTCAAAGGTATATATTAGTATCTGTAATTTATTTCTGAGTGTCTAATTATATAAAACTTCTCAAATCCATCATAAAGTACCCCCCAAAAAAATTTACCATACCATTTACCGTACAATTTTCACCAAACCTCATTTTCTGTTATCCTGTCTTTTTTATTTATTGATCTGTGTTTAGAAAGGTGTGGGTGCGTGTGTGTGTGTGTGTGTGTGTGTGTCTTTATGAGCATGTTTTCTGTGGTGTTCCTATATTCAGATTAGACATTATTTCTTGCTGGTTTTTAGGCTGTTGCAGAGAGCTGCCAGAGGCCCAATTACTGACCCATAAGCCCCACCTGACAGAAAACTCATGATATGTACAGTTTTGTGATCAAAGAGAAATTTTGTACAGTTTTTAGAAAGAAATGTAAATATCGGTCCAATGTATTTTACGAAAAAAAGGTGCAAAATACAACAAACTGTATAAAAAAAATAAAAAAAAAATTTGTGTCAAATTCAGGGAAATATTTTGTGACACCACATAACTATAAATAAAACACCACAATGACTTAATCCGTTCTTGTTGTTGTTTTATATGATCCTGATATTTCTTTCACATTGTAATAATCAAATAAACACGTTAGCTTTTTTGAAATATATTTACTTTATTTACATCAAAGCTTAAAGCTTGTACAGGTATGTACAAATAAATGCTCCACTATTTTTCCTACAAACATAAACATATTTTTTTGCAAATGTAGTGCATCAGGCCCACAGCGTTTGTGCATGAGTGTTGAAATGTAAGCGCTTGAGTGTTCTCCAGGGATGTTTCAGACGCAGTATTTCCAGAAACACTCTGTGTTGCTGCCTCTTTTGTGGTACTGCTTCCTGCTGCCCAGGAAACGGCTCAACAGCGGCTTTTCCAGCAACACCTGAACGACAAACACCAGTCAATATATTTAACTAAACATTCATCTCTGTCTGCTGATGTAATGTTGCATGATGTCATGGGTTTCATTCAATTAAAATTACAAAATTACTTCTTTCGCAGCTTTGCTTGGGACAAATCCAGCTGTTCTGAGACCTGTGAGGGAGACCAATAAGAACAAAAATGAACTAAAAACGACTTCAAACTACATTCAAAAAATGGTACTAGTATCTAAATTAGACTGGACCAGCTCACCATCACTGCTGATGTCTCCAGTGATGAGAGACGGGTACCCGAATCCCACGCTGTCCTGGGACAGATACGCTTGCTCCGAGTAACTCAGGTCTTCTGGACTGACCACCTGCTCCTCTTCTACAAGAACTACAGTTGAACATGACATACAATACCACTGAACAACATTTATGAGTTGTTCCTTTACGAAGTTTTTTTGTACGTTATGTTTATAAGGACTAAATCCAGAGGAACACTGGCAACGTCTCCAAGATGCTTCAAGAAAGCTACTTGGTAAGCTCTCCCTGATAGCTCATGTATATCTCGGAAACGTCTATTTGATGTCTGCATTTACATCTGCAAGATGTATTATTTATGTTGTTTGCTCATCTGTCTATTGGACGTCTCCTTTTAGATGTCTAATAGACGTCTATTAGATGTCTTTAAGATGTTTATGATTTAGAATGTATGTAAAACCGACATCTGAAAGACGTCTGTAGACAGCAGATGCTTTCCAGATCAAGAGATCTTTAACAGACATCATGCAGACGTACGTGTGCTATCTGGGGTAGGTTTATTTAATTTAGTTAATATAAGTTAATTAATAAAGAAAATCTATTTATGATAGCATCCTCATTTTACAGCATTTTTACACAAGTGCCTGTACTTTTAACAGTACTGAATTATAAATACATAAATATATTGTAGAAACTTAATTTCCTGTAAAGCTGCATTGAAATGTTTTGTATTGTGAAAAGCGCTAAGCAAATAAACTTGAATTGAACACTGTAGCTTTGCAGGTGGGTTTCTTGAAGCATATTAGAGATGTTCTCCACAGTTCTTCTGGATTTACTCTGTCTCAGTTTTTTAGTGTCTTTCCAGACAGACTGGATGATGATGAGATCTGATCTCTGTGTAGAGCACTGGCTGTTGTCAGACTTCTTGTGCAAACAAATATCTCACAAGTTGTTTTCAAAGTTTGTACCTGATTTAAAATTATAAGGATGGTGAATTCGCTTTTTATATCTTAATTCAAGCAAGCTGATTAAATATTATTAAGCTTTTTGTTTTTAAATATTCAAAATATAGGCTACTTCTTGTGTGTGTGTGTGTGCGTGTGCGCGTGCACCTGGTATTTATCACCTTGTGGTGACCAATTGTCCCCACAAAGATAGGAATACCAGTAAATGTTGTCCTTGTGAGGACATTTGTTAGGTCCCCATGAGGAAACAAGCTTATGAAACATACATAATGAAGTTTTTTGAAAATCTAATAATGCACATAGTTTCCTGTAAGGAGAAGGTTTAGGTGTAGGGTCAGTGTAGGGTAATACCACATACAGTCTGTACAGTAAAAACACCATTACACCTATGGAGAGACCCCATAAAACATGTAAAACCAACATGTGTGTGTGTGTGTGTGTGGGTTTGCACTTACCAGGCCTGGCGTAGGTCATCTCTGCTGAATGGATCAGAGGATGTCCCAGCAGAGGTTCAAGGACGGTGAGAAGCAAAGCAACGAGCAGAAAGAGTTTACACATCATGCCGACACGTACAAACACTCACAAACTCTCTTTCTTCCGCGTCTCAACGTGTCCGTCCTGTTTCTGTCTTGGACTTATATACCCTCCATCGCTGGCCGTGTCATCTCCCCGTCTCCAGCGCTGACCTCCTCCCAACCCTTAACATATTCTGTGCTTGTAAATTCACAGAAGATAAATTAATGGATCAATAAAAGTGAAAGACAGACGCGGGGTCTGTGCGTCAGGGATGAGTCGCGCGGCTTTACCAGTTCTGGATGTAATCCAGCCGAGTTCATAAATCCGCCTGAACGCAGCTGAACGCAGCCTGAGCTCGCGGGATGCTGTCGGCCAGGCAAATTGCCCGCTTAATTCATTTATTTAAGAGGCTGCTAAGATTTATTTCCCATGATGTCCGCTGCGGTTTCTCGAGCGTCTCCTCCTTACGACCCCCGCAGCTGCTGTTTTAAGAGACTGGAAATGGCAAACACAAAGTGTGACCAATTTTCTTAATGGTGTAAAGAAAAAAGGTGAGAGTTATTCTGGCCGCAGAGCTGCATGTCAATCACATTTATTAGTCTGAGTGACAGACACTTCCTCCGAATCTCTAGGCCTATCCATCTGTCTATCTATAGAGCTAAACAAATGGAGGTTTGAAAAAGTATTGAATAAAAGGGTGTTTTAGCCTAATTGTGGCTAAGAGAAAACATTTATTTCATGATAGGCCTATTTCCCCCTTTTTTAAATTCTTATTATCCAGTGAAAAGTTAGATTGTTGTTATTTATTTATTTATTTATTTTTACTAAAAGAGAAAAGGAATTAGCAATGTAGATTAATTTCCACAGCCTTCTTTGATCATATTTAGCCTACCAAGGGTGTTGATATTTTTGGCCATGAATATATTCTTTAAAAAATGTAAGGAAAAAGGAATATAATGGATAATATAATTTAAGATTTGTTTTCATTGCTACTTTAATGCTTCACAAGTATGATCTAAATTTGATTTTGAAACTGGTGGTCTAATTTATTTGATCATTAATAAAATTATTAAAAATGATTAAGGCTCATATTATTAATAAAATAGGGCACAATAATGAATTATTAAAATATTATGCTGATATAAACACGTTCTAAAGTGATTTTAATATTTTCCACTAATATTCATACACTAACTCACTTTATATTATTTGCCAGGCAATCAAATAACAGGAGCACGAAGAAGCGTCAGTTTTAGCGATTAACGAGAGTGAGGTAAGTAGCGAAAAACGTACAGAAACGGCAGAAGACCGACAGTAATGCAATTAAACTCATGCAAATTCTAACTTAGTGTCAGCCCATACGGTAAAAAAAAAAAAAAAATTCTGCCCAAAATATATTTCAAATATATGGTAAATATATGTTGTATTTGTGATGCTCAAAAAAATATTTTTGAAATGGAAAATATATTTCTTTTAAACCAAAATACATTTCAAAATATATTTTAGGGTGAAGAAAATACA
>JAUMHE010000060.1:5174555-5184863 GCA_032359235.1 Enteromius mattozi | reverse complement strand
TGGCTTGCTTAGTTGTTGGCACCTAATTTCGAGTGATTATCGTCATTTTGATTACAGAGACCGTCTCTGCATTTGATAAACAAATAGTTTATTCTCGTCATTATGCATTACCATCACTCTATCCTCCTATTTGATAATGCTCAGTGCTTTGCTACAATCTGTATTGTTAAAAGCGCTATATAAATAAAAGTGATTGAAGGTCTTATGGGTTTGGAACGACATGAGGGCGAGTAATTAATGACAAAACTAACCCTTTAATGTAACATTATAAAATTGTTTGTAGACCAAAGCCTTAAAACAATTCCTCAAATTGAGCAGCAGGTGGCGCGAAAGGCGCGTGTAAAACTCCACATGATTCTCTTTGTTTTGACTGAGAACAAAAGTAGCAGCCAAAATCAAACTGTCATTGTGTGTGAGGAAAAATCTAGCAAACTTGAAGAACGGAGGACACCGAGATCATGCTGGAGAGAAGATGATCCTGTGATAGACTGCAGATACACGAGTGTTTGTGTTTTATTGTGTGTGTGTGTGTGTGTGTGTGTGAGACGCGACTTCTGCGGTGACAGAAGAGGGTAAGTTTGTTTTTTAATAATAATTTTTCGTTGTTTTCTAATGCAAAATGATATCACACTCTTTATGCTGCTCTTATAACACCTATCCTTATTATAAAGTCTGTTTTCGTGCAACTAAACACAACAAAAAAAGTAGAGCATTTACATGTAATTGTTGAGCCTATATATAAAGCTGTATGTTGTCCATTAACATTCCTCGTGAATGTAGAAACAGCAACACTAAAACTGAAAGCATGAATCACTTTAATGGGAAATATATAGGAAATTGGGACTTTTTATCTTTTAAGCTGTTAACCTCCTTACTAATGTGTTTAGATAAAATATGTAAATCAGCTTCCTTGAATTAGACACATATTACTGTTTGCTGCTTACACTGCATTAGACACTACAGTAGTTTTGCATGTAGTTTTTATATTATATTATCTTCATTCTAGTGTTGGGAGTGATTTGCATTACAATATTTCTTGCAAGGTCAATCTAACCTGACCTCCAAACTTTACTAAAGCCATGCTGTTATTAAGAGGTGAACGTATTTCAGTATTATATTTGATGATAACTCCATTGATTAGATTATATTTATGCTTGCTTGTTATTGCTATGCAAAACTAATATCCTTAATGCTTATTTTCCTTAAAGCTTACCAAAATATGATTAATGTCTCACAAACAGGAAGCAAACTTTGCCAACGTCTTCATCCTCGACACAATGTGTGTTATTGTTCCAGGATTTATGGAGATTAGATTACGGCTGGCACATTATAAAAGTCACACTGATTGCTTGTAGTGGTTGGCAGCAGTAAGAAATGGTGTTAGTAATACTGGTAACCTATAAAATGGTTCTCATTGTCTCTCTTCACATGTTTGTTGTGTTTCTCTGGTGTTTGATGCTGCAGGTTTCTTCAGAACATCATGAGATTGTGAGCTCAGTGTGGAATCAGTCATGGCAGAAACCGACATCGACAAATCTCACCTGCCTGGTGTTTATGACGGTTTGTGCCTTTAGTTGTTAGTTGACAGTTAAATGTCAAAACATAACATAACTACAGTAAATTTACTGAAGTGAACATAAAAACTAATATTTTATTTATTTTTTTTTTTTTTCAAAGGTAACTGCACAAATCAGCAATGCTAAAATAACACTGAATGTGTATATATGTGTGTGTGTGTATATATATATATATATATAAATAGGGTACTAAAAAATAACACTGGCTGTAAGTCACTTAACATGTAAACACACTAAACAAATTAAACACATTTCTTTTTATGAAAGAAAAAAAATAAAGTAATTATAAGTGTATTTCATCTCTATTACTGCACACAGGAAACAACTGCATATGCAAAATGTATTTATTTGCAGCAAACCTGTAATTATCCATAACCTGTCTGTATTCAAAAAATGTAAAAAAGCATTACAAAAAACTTCTGGGTTAAAACTTGGGTAAAAAAATCAGGTGCTTGATCAGCAGCTGGTTAATATTCCTGTGCAGGTTTTCTGGGAGAGTTGTGTTGTCTTAGATGTTGTTTGGCAGGGCTGCTGCTGTGTGTTGTAGGAGATGAGATCAGAGTTCAGGAATGTGATGTGAGCTCAGGACAGAGTGAGCAGGAGAGCGGTGAGCGAGCGTTGTGTGGGATGATAAGAGCCAGAGACCGTCCTCACACTCCTGCACTTATCTGCCCTGGATGAGCCCAAGAGCTTCCTGGTGTTCCTGTTTCTTAAACAGGATTCGGGTCGAGATTCAAATCTTCTCCTGTTTTGGCCTAAAGCTAGAGGCAGGAAAGGGTTGTGAAGAGTTCGAGTGCAAGAGAGTTTACAATTAATAAATAAGTTATTTTATTTCAGCAAGTTGGCAAGGCAAAATTTCTTATTTTGGTTTTAATTTAAAATTAAAGTACTAAAATAACTAAAATAAATAGAAAAACTGAAATTATAGATATATTAAAAATAAATAAATGCTAAAATGATATACTATAAAAAAGATTAAAATGTCTAAAACACAACACAACTACAGTAAGTTTACTGAAATTAAAATAAAAAACTAATATTAATATTTTTTTAAATGTTTACTGCTTATCAAAAATGCTAAAATAATCCTGAATAGTGTGTGTGTGTGTTTTTGATGTATATATAGATAATATTAGCTTAGATGAAAAGCACACAAAGACATTTCTATACATCCTTAAAAAATAAAAGTTCTTTTCTGGCATCTATGGTTCTGTAAAGACCCTTTTAAAGTACAAGGGAATATTTCCAGATGCTTTATTATAGTGGAAAAGTTTACATCATAAATCTGAGGAATGGGAAAGTACTGTTTTATATAAACTGATGCCTGGCTGTAGTTATATCAAGAAAGCAGACAGACTGGACACTATATAAACACCTACCCAGTAAGCTGCCTACCCGTAATGCATTTTAAGGCATCATATGTGTTCACTGGGTTTCAGAGCAGAGCTTCTGACCTGTTTCTTTGAGTTCCCCCCCCCAAAAAATTAACTCTGGGATATTTATAGCTTCCTCCTTGTGCCAAATATAGACAAAGAACTGCAGGAGAAAGCCAGAGATCAGGAGAGAAGAGCAGTGTACAGGAAAAGATGAGGGATAAAAGCATGATAGTTTCATGCAGGGGTCCTGATTACTGTCTTTTCTCTCTTTTCTTTGTTTCTCTGACTCTGAATAGCACCATCTGTTTGGCTCGGGGGCCTCTGCTCAGCTGAGGGGGGTCAAACCACTGCGAAAGACCACTGTCTTATACCCACAAAAGAGTGCACACTTAACTTTAAAGGAATAGTTCAGCTGAAAAAAATTACATTTGCTGAAAATGTACTCATCTCAAGATGAGTCAGGACAGATTTGGAGAAATTTAGCACTACATCACTGGCTCACCAGTGCTCTGCAGTGAATGGGTGCCATCAGAATGAGAGTCCAAACTGCTGATAAAAACATCACAGTAATCCACCAGTAATTCATATGACTCCAGTCTAGTGAAGTGAAATAAATCTATCATTAAAGGGTTAGGTTACACAAAATGAAGTCTTTTACTCAAAAGGATGCTTCAAAGGTGAGTAAAAGACAGGACAATTTTCATTTTTGAGTGAACTATCCCTTTAAGGTGTTTTAACTATTGCTCAAATGCTGTTGGAAATGTAGTATGATACAAACCAGTGTTTTTGAGTTGATCATTCATGTTTACGTCTACATTCAAATGCATCACAGCTGTTTCCTATAGGTTTCAGGAATTGCCCATCACTCTTCTTGGTTCAAGACTGGTTCTTATTTTTGCACAACACTGACTCATGTTAGGCACAGAAAACCCTTTTCATTGCATTGAGTTTAACTGTGAATATGCCAACCTTTATGAAACAGGCTTCTGTCCTGACAGCACCCGAGTCAGGTTTTCCATCCCGGTCAGGGTGGAGGTGGCTGTAGAACCAGCAGGGCTTTTTCCTAATTTTTTATTTTTTTAAATCCATCTGCTTGAGCACCAGTGCTGTTTACTAACAGTAAAGCACATAGGATGAGCTCGCACGCCTGTGTTCATGTGCTTCATGACAGTAGGAGTTTGAGACACGGACGCAGACGTATCTTTCAAAACGGTAAAATCGACTACATAATAACTAGAAAATAATATTTTTAAATACTAGTACTCTGAGTTGGCTGTATAAACAGTTATGTCATTATATGCTTTTTTGTGAGCATCTTTACAATGTCCTCAGCACTGACAGATCTGTAATTAGACAACCTGTCTTTAATGGAGTGTCAGCTTGTATGACTGATGTTTTAACATGCTTGTGCGATAGTTCATGAGCTTTTATTAGCTCTCTGAGTTTCCACACTTTAAGAGAGCACGAGACGGGAGGGTTGTTTTTATATATCCAGCTAACAAAAATAATGTTCTGAGAATGTTTGTTTGAAAGTTGTGAAGTTCTGAAAGTCTTCTGAACATTCGAAACCTCCAGTTTTTAAAAATGTTCATTACATGATAGTTAGAGAAAACATTTAAGGGAACATTCCATTTGATTGCTTTGCAAACATTACTTTTGAATAGTCTCTGAACATTCTGAAACGAGAGTCAATGGCGGGAAAAGAGTTAAGGAAACGTTCTGTTTCTTCCTTTTGCAAAAATCATGGGAATTTTAATTTTGAATGTTATTAATGGGTAATGATGTTTAAAAACAGTTTCAGAAAAATAGTGTATAAATAACATCAAACATTATAGACCAGATAGCTTTGAACAAATGTTCTGTTAAAGTGCTCTATTATGGATTTTTGAAAATGAGCTTTCATGCAGTGTGTAACAGCTCTAAGTGAATGAAAACATCCTGTGCAATTTAAATCTGAAAGTGCACAGTGTATAAAGTTATTGTCTCTGAAAAAGAAAGTCGACTTTTTAAAACAAATCTTAAGCCATTTTATGTTGCCGTCAATATTAGCATATTGTCCGCCCACTTTTTGGACTTTTCTTACTGGTCTGAATGACAATGCAAATCCATTCTTCGCCACTAGCTGCCGCTTTTGGAGCATTAAAATAGCAACTTCCCAGTAACGATGTACACAAAGCAGCGCAAACAATGCTTTATCAGGCATTACAGGCGAAATGAAAATGAGACCAATCACAGCAGATTAGTTTCAAGCAAAGGAAGGGTTTGGAAATATGAATCATTGAGACTGAATCACTTGGAGTCTTTGATCAAGTGAGGTAAAAATAAATTCATATTGTGAGATAATAAAAGTGTTTTTTGACCTTGCATGCATGTCAACCTATTGTTGGGGACTCCCAAAACCAAAATATGAACCTTAATCACCTATAACAGTGTGCCCTTAATCACTAGAAGAACGATTTGAGAGAACCTCAGAGAACATTCACCGCAAATGTTTAATATGTAGGGTGTGTTTGACCTTCAGCAGTCTTTTGTGTGACTATGTGTTTACTTGAAGGTCTTTCCTGAGGTCGAGATTGTTCAGTAGAGTCCTGTCAGGAATGGCATTTGAGTGAGTGGCAGTTCTGGCCGATCACACTGACACACCTCTGAAAGCTTATTGGGCTTAATGTGCTTTCCCTCTAAACCATTGTGTTAAAGTTGTTGACCCAGTTGGCTCGGCGGTAGTTTTCCTGTTTGGGCCCCAGTGTGACATTATTAGTGCAGCGAAGACAGAGATGGACCCAAACATAAACCTGCCCTAGAGAATGAATTGCACATACAGATAACGTTGTTTATTTGCACAAGCTGTCTAGCGAGAAATAGAAAAAGAATTGCACAAGTACACTCCCCAAAAATAGCACTAAAAGTAATTAGCATAATTTAATAATGTTGTTAACTAAGATTAATCAATACTGTAATAAAAGTATTGTTCATTGTTTGTTCATGTTAGTTAATATATTAAATAACATTAACTAAAGGAACCTTATTGTAAAGTGATATCAATATTTCTATTTAGCTTTATTTTTTTAGTTTTTTTTAAGGTGAGACACTGCAGGCGAACAAAAAATATGGTTGTCGCCTTGCTTACTCAGTAATCGCAAACATTTTTTGTATTAAAGGTTTTCTAAACTGTCAGGATTAAATATGCAAAAGATGTATTATTTAATGAAATATGCTCTAAAAATTGCATACATTTTTAGCAATAAAATCTAGCCTAAACACTGGATGAAGTCAGTTATAAAATTCTTGTTTATTTATTTATTTTTTTTTGACATATTAGAGTCAAATGTTTTTGGTGTATCTCATTTTTGTCACTCAGAAAATGCTTAGAATTGACAGAAAACAATATATTTCTAAATTTTGGGATGAATAAAATGTTGCTTTTAGCAGATGGTATTAGTGCAGTGTTATTTTTGCCACGCAAATAGTGTAAAATGTTCATAAATAAAGTTACAACACAATTTATTTCAGTTCTCCACTGAAATACACTCATGTTCAAATGTGACCAGAATTAAAATTCCCTTTACAAAGTGGACATTTTTTCACTATTAAAATCTGATTTGAAACTGTAACCTGAACCTGTGGTGTAGAATTAGTTGAATTCAATATTAGCACCAAATAGACTTCAGCTAATGAACCATTTTGCTTCTTGAGAGAATGTGATTGTTATAAATGAATTAAAAATAAATGAATTGCAGTTTAGTATGTTTAAAGGAAGTTTTGAGCACTCTGCCTTGTGTTACCAACTCTGCTTTTAACTAACACCCTATAAATGTGGTAAAATCACTATAATGTACCCCGTTTAATCACCACTTATTTTACTAATCTTGTGCGTATTTTTGTGGTTTTCCCTCAGTGTGCCAATGTTTCTCTGTGTTAGAGGATGGTGCGTTGGCTCACAGTCTTCAAGAGCAGGAAAGTGAGTATAAAAATCTTTTTCCTGTAATTTTGCTTGTCCTTCCTTTTTAATGAGTTCAAATAGCTCCTATTGATGCTTATCATGTCAGTTGAGCAGTTCTACAGCACCAACATCCAGAAGAACCAGGCGGTGCAGAGCGATGTTCGTTTGGCCCGGAGGCTGCAGGAGGAAGAGGAGCAGCGAGCGAACCTCCGCCAGGATCTTCAGCAGCTGTAAGCACCGTCAGGCCTCAACACGTGTCCTCAATCACTTAGTCAGCAAAGAGGCAAAACCACAGACATTTAGGATATTCAGATTACTTTGTGGAAACAGATGCGTTGACTCATCTGTGTTGCGCAACTTGATTCGTTTGGATTTTTTGAAGGATTTTATTTTTTTAATGGCAATTGACAATAAAATTTTATGTAAGTTAAACTTTGTCTTGTTTGCAGTGAGGAAGAGGACTGCAGATATGCACAGATGATTCAGGAGGAGCTCCAGAGGTGTACGGATGAGACCAGGAGGCGAGAGAAAGAGGATGAGGTGCGTTTCATTAAAACATGATAAAGATAAACCTGGAAAAACAGAGGAAACTGTTACCACTGAAAATAGTTGCAGACGCTTTGATTTGTTAGTGTAAATATCTGATCTTCATCACGTGTATAAACTGAAAGCCAGGACTATTTCTGCAGTCACTGAATCGAATAGTGTGATTTCTCCCATACATTTCTGTAAAACATATTTTTTTATATGATGTTTTTTTATATTTAATAGTTCTGTCAAATGATCAAATGTTAATCTAAAGATCAATCACACAATTAATCACCTATTTTTTACATAATAAATGTGTGTATTATGTGTATATTTATTAGGTAAATATAAATACAAACACATACATGTGTATATATTTAAGAAAAATATGTTTATGTTCAAAATATCTATATATAATATAAATTCTATGAAAATAAATATATACATGTACATATTATACATAATTTTTACATGAATAATATGAACATAATATATAAATGTAAATATTTTTAAAAGATTTACTGTATGTGTGTTTATATATATACATAATATATAGACACAGTGCACACACATATTATGTAAACAAAAACGTTTATTAAACCATTTATTAACACACAGAGCAAATATTATCATGTCTAAATAATAAGATTTAATAATGTACTTTTAAATAATTTATTAATAATTTATTAGACTTTCTAAATGATCTTATTAAACCCTAACAACTTCTAAATAACTGGTTTGTAAATAATGTAATAATTTAGTAATGATAGATTGATAATTAATAAAGTATGAAAATAAATATTATGAAAATAAATATATACATGTACATATTATACATAATTTGTACATTAATAATATGAACGTAATATATACATGTAAATATTTTCACTGTATGTGTGTTTGTTTATATATAAATAAAAAATAGACACAGTACACACACATATATATTATGTCAACGAAAACCTTTATTTTGGATGCAATTAATAATTTGCCAGCATTATTTTATTTTATTTTTTTTACCTTTCTTACTGTCACTGATGTGCTTTATACAAAAACACAAAAATACACAGAAAAAAAGCATTGTCCACTGTGTATTTGAAAGCTCTAAATAAAAAAACGACTGGATTATTTTTTTTCAAAAAAAAAAAAAATGATTGTATCATTTAGATTAGGTAATTAGATTCCAAAAATTAAGTCCTTGTAATTTAAAATATTTTGCAATGCTCATGATAAGAATACAGTTTCTTTTTATAGATTACATGATTGCATTATGACTCAATGGCAGTAAGTGACTAAATTTTTCAATTTGATTTGCCCTAATTCTTCTTTTTTTTTTCTTTCTTTTTTAAAGCTTTTCATTAACTCATAAAACTTAGTGTAGTTCATTCATGAGCTCCAGTTTTGAATACCCAGGCATAAACTAGTGTTTAATACACTTGATGTTGATACCAAAGAATGGAATATGTTTTAGGTCAAAAGTAATCAAAAAGCAATCAGAATACGTGACCTGTTTAATCCAACAGATTACATTAGAAACAATCATTTCCATCATGTAATTTGTAATCGTAACAGACTACACAGCCCTATCTGTTGGTAATTATCTGTCTTTTCATGTTAAGCTTATTAAAACACCTGTGTGGAGTGGTGGTTGTGTAGAGATGCTGTCAGAAGGAAGAATAAAGGAGAGAAAGAACATAATAGACAGAAGAGAGTGAGAAGACTGAGGCCCGACTCAGATCTTGCACTCTGATATCCATTGGCTTCAAGTATTCTATTATGTCCTTTATTTAGCTGTTGGGCGACATTTCTGCCGCCTAAAGGAGCAGCTTTGTCATCTTTGTTGTCAGGAGTGGTTTTTTAAAGTGTTCCCATGGTGTGTCCGGGGTGACGAGTGGTTTGCCGCTGAGGAGGTGGACGTCATCTGGGAGGCCTCGTCCCGCCGGATGCTTCAGTCGGGAAACAGTGAGCTTCTGTTTTTGTGGAAAGAGGCTTTCTAAGGCAGTCTGTCTGGAGCCCTTTATTCCACCCTTTGGAAAGACGTCTTGAGCAAGTAATAGTCTGCGGTACTCTGACTCGTTTGAAGACACAGTGTTTGGCGTTGATGTTTTATTTTTAATGCAGTGACAAAGTATCAGTTTTGTCCACTTTTTTTAGATTATGTCGCCTTAAATCTCTCTTGTTGTTATTATTTTTACATTAATGTCATCAGATTGAAACAGAATATCATAAAAATCTCAGGGACATCAGATTTTTGAATGTTTTTATTGTGATTTTTTTACATTTTCTAATTACTGGGTATAATAATGTATATACACATATGTGTGTTAATTTTGTAAAACAGTGAATATATTGTAAAAAGTAATTAATTTTTTTTTATTTGTTTTTTTAAATGTCAAAATTTTTATTAAGATTTTATTCATTTTTATACATAATGTTTTATGCATAATGTGTGCAATAATTAAATGCGTAATAAGTAACGTATAGATATAAAAAGTAAGTTAAATAATTGAATTTAATAACAGCAATAATATTAATTTAATGCTGTAATCTAATATTTTATATTAGTAATATAATAATAATATAATATAATATAATTAATAATATTTTATTAAGATTTTTTATTGATTTATTACAATGTTTTTTTTATTTAGGCTTATCTTTCGTTTAAGCACATTTTGCGTTCTAATGTGATTATTTGATTTCTAAAATTAATTTAAATGTATTTTTTATTCATTCATTTATTCATTTATTTTAGTGCTGCCAAAACGATTAATCGCATCCAAAACAAAAGTTTTTCTTTACATAATATAGTATGTACTGTGTATATTTATTAAGTATATATAAATACAAACACATGCATGTATATATTTAATGAAAATATGTTATG